>CM067305.1:31316482-31343766 GCA_034231615.1 Meghimatium bilineatum | reverse complement strand
TTGTGCATCTTCAGACTTTGATTTTCCTTTATCGAAGAATAAAGGATGTTTAGAAATGATGCTCATCCATCCTCCTCACTAGTATCTTCTAGGTTTACGTCGTTTAGTTGTGTGTCTATGTCCTTGGAGAGGCTCATTAATGTGATGAGATTTTGTAATTTTCCAATATCCAAGTCTTTCATTACTGTATATTTTTGTGGGTGCTTCTGTCTGATAGGAGGATTGAATTTGAACATTATCAGTTTGTGCTCAGTCGAGCAAACTGCACCCCACATGACTTTAGTCACACGTTCTTCTCCCATGTCCTTCCTCCCAGTGATGACATAATCTATCAGATGTCAATGTTTAGAGCAACTAATGAATAGAGCGTGGATGCATCTGTGATATCTTCTTGCGCGTGGACATTCAAAAGACTGAATTAGTGATAGGTAGATCATGAATGGGACACTATCTCATGAGGTCTATCCCATTGAATGGGACACTATCTCATGAGGTCTATCCCAATGAATGGGACACTATCTCATGAGGTCTATCCCAATTGAATGGGACACTATCTCATGAGGTCTATCCCAATGAATGGGACACTATCTCATGAGGTCTATCCCAATGAATGGGACACTATCTCATGAGGTCTATCCCAATGAATGGGACACTATCTCATGAGGTCTATCCCAATGAATGGGACACTATCTCATGAGGTCTATCCCAATGAATGGGACACTATCTCATGAGGTCTATCCCAATGAATGGGACACTATCTCATGAGGTCTATCCCAATGCTGCTGCATTTACCGATCTCACGCTTTCATAGGACTCCATTCTTGGACTGATAATCATTAAAACTTTACATTGAAATAGCAGAAAAAAGTTTGTCGATTTTTGGCGTAGATGAGAACATTGCGTCGTTCCTCATAAAATTTGCCTTTTTCTTCATAGTCATAAAGAGGCATACTCCTTTAAACGTTAGACCCAGTCCCTCTTGGCTATTTCAAGATGTATGACCACAACACATTATCAAGACTAAAGTTCAGGTAATAGTAATCTTGTAACAGAATTGATGGTACTATCATCTTTATATCCACTATGTGCGTGAACCAAAACTATCATCGGTATAGTCACTATGTATGTTAAACTATGTATGTATGTTTCTAGTAGCATCAACATAAGAGAAACTACAAAGACAAAAAGACAGATTTGGCATCAATTATGCCAAATCTTTAACATGAAGGTAAACATCGAAAAAACCAAAGTACTGAAGATAGGAAGAACACAAAGAAACATTTATATATATATATATATATATATATATATATATATATATATATATATATATATTGGAAACAACAGACTTAAACAAGTGACATAATTCATATATCTAGGAAGCAATATATCAACAGACCATATTACCATAAGAGCAGTAAAGAAATATACAATAGATGTAGTAAAGCATAATAAGCCATAGGGCAAATGAAACCAATCTTCAGAAACAAAAATCTAGATTTAAACACCAAAATAACACTATTCAAAACGATTATTATGCCAACGCTGTACTACCAATGTCAAACATAGACAGCGACAGTACAAGACAAACGTAAACTAGTGACAACTGAAATGGCATGCTTACGCAGAATCTGGGGAATATCACTAAGATACAGAGTGAGAAATGAAGACATTAGACACAGAACTAGCACCACCCCAATCTTGGAGTATATTAAGAGCCACCAGATGAAATGGTTTGCACACATCAGCAGACTACCACCAGACAGCATACTACAGCAAGCTACAAGATATGCTACACAGATACAGTGAAGACAGACCTAGAGGCCAACCAAGAAACCGAAATAAAAGAGGCGACAAATTCCACAATATACTCAGTAGACACGAGGGTCATCTCCAGAGAACTCTTCTACCCCTGACGCTGAAAAGCAGTAAAGGGTTTAGCGAATATATAGATAGATTGATAGTTTATTAAACAAAACTAAATTATACAGATAAGAATATGCAACCAAAAGTTTATATTATATATTTCTTGTGTAGAAAAATAATAGAAACTTACCGAAAGCTGTATTTCCAAAGACAATACTATAGCTGCTGTTGCGGTATATGTTTAAATATTGTGCCAGTTCACTTAGAGCTGTTGGTTTCAGCCACTGTGCTGTGGCACTCACAATACGTATAGACTTATTTATTCGGTTTCCACAAACATGATCACCGAAACCATTTTTGTGACACTGATTGTTGCATGATTTTCCAGTTTTTTTGCACAATTTTGCTTCAAGTTCCTGAAATGTAAATTGCAGAAATATCGGCAATAACTGTTTAATAAAACAAAAACCAAAGGATTGGAGAAAAAAAACAACGATAATCGGAAAAGTAAAATATGGTCGATGTTAACATTATAATTAGTTAGCAAGTAGTAATATGGTCGATGTTAACATTATAATTAGTTAGCAAGTAGTAATATGGTCTAAATTTGTGGCTAACAGTTAGTGACCATATCTAATAAAATCTTATAGTAATTATTTCTAAATATTCTGTAGACAATTTGACAGCTGGACATTTTAAAAACGCAATGTCAACATATTAAGCATGAAAATTGCATAGAAAATCACGTGAGTAAAAAAACATTAAGGGGTTTATTACAACCCATTTTAAAAAAAACTAAAGTGAACTAATTAATATAGTTGCCAGTCTCCGTAAGTGTAATTACTATATTTTGTTTACAAATTCAGAAGATAACAAATGAGATTTTAATTAGATCCGTTCAGCCGATTCACCTTGCATCTTCAGTCAACATGTTTTCTGAATTTGACCAATTCACATATCTAAATAGATGCGATTTTAGTCAAGATATGCAATGTGTACATTCTCAAGTCACTATAAATATGTACTGGTCTATTAATAGATAGATGACAACAACACACACACTTAACAAGAATGTAAATATCTCTAAGACCACAAACATTAACACAAATATTTACTATTAGGCATTCATACTCCAATGACCATTATACAATATACACGTAGTATCTACCGGTATTTGTACAAGTAAATAATACACCAACAGAAACAGGGTGGCTTCAGATGTAACATGGATAAATGAAGATTATAAATAGGAGGCATCTTAATAAACAAAAACTCATCCATTTTAGGGATGCGGATCGTTTAAATTTGTAAAACATGTTGACTAACACGAAGTGAATCAGTATTGGCCGAACAGAACTGTTCCAAATCTCATTTACTACCTGCTTATATTTTTCAATAATACATCAATGCTTCCTGTTTATATTTGTTTACACGATGTGAAAACCAAAGCATCAAATGCCTTATCGATGAAAGAATGTGAAAACCAAAGCATCAAATGTCATATCAATGAAAGAATGTGAAAACCAAAGCATCAAATGCCTTATCGATGAAAGAATGTGAAAACCAAAGCATCAAATGTCATATCAATGAAAGAATGTGAAAACCAAAGCATCAAATGTCTTATCGATGAAAGAATGTGAAAACCAAAGCATCAAATGTCTCATCGATGAAACAATGTGAAAACCAAAGCATCAAATGTCTTATCGATGAAACAATGTGAAAACCAAAGCATCAAATGTTTTATCGATGAAAGAATGTGAAAATCAAAGCATCAAATGCCTTATCGATGAAACATAGGGTCATTATGAAAACACACACAATCCAAATCAAATGTTTTCACTACGAAGACTTTAAAAGATGGCATTCATGCTCTCTCATTTGGTCCATAACAAATGTGTTTTCATGGCATGCGTCTTCATTTACTTAAAATGAATAACTAATCTGCAGCTTCACAAGAACTTTATTTTCTAAGAAATTGTAGTTGTCCAGTTCGTGTCTTTACCTAGAAATGTCTGATACCGTGTTATGGATCATTCTAAGTCACGTAAAACACACACTACCAGATGTCAGATGATATCAATATCAGTAGATGAGATTTTCTTCTTCTTCTGCGTTCGTTCTCAAACTCCTGCAGATCAGCAGGATGTAGTCCGGAGAACGGAATGCGTTGTGTCATGGTTTACAGCATTGCTGCAATATCTGCACCTTTCGGTCTGACACATCCGACTTCAGCATGGCTTTGGGTAACTGACCCTATATGGGATGGGACAGTCAACTCCATCCCATAACCTCCTTAGTCGCCTTTTACGACATACGTTGAAGGTAAACAGTGTTGCTATTCTTTGCTCCCCTTTCGGGCCCCGGCAACACACGGGCGAGTAGATGAGATATGAATTAAGTACGCTAATCTTGCAAATATACGAATCGTAATGTCAAGCAACACGTCATCCTTATTTGAAATTATATTATCATTCATTTTTATTTTTACATTATTTTGAACCAAAAAAATATGAACTAATTCATGAATTTAAATATGAGGAGCACATTATAATATGTTTTAGAGTCTGATGATTGCTGGTTATAAAACATAAATAACTGAAGTTGGAAACTGTACCTCAATGTCTACAATATTTGCTTTCAGCTTGGGAGGTGCATCTACAGCAAATGTCTTCATTGCATCCAGGATTGACCTATAGCCTGGTACATTCATTTATAAAGTTAGGGCATGATAATAATAGAGACATTATACATTATGTACATATTACATTGCACTTGCATACGAATACAGCATACGAATTTGACGCAATGTGCATAAAATACAATTAATAACTTTATCAAGTATTATCTATTTTTTATAGGGATATGATCTTTATGTATTTTTACATTTAATGAATGGGATAATGGTGCTGCATTCCAATCCATTCATTGATTTAGACAGAAAGGACGAAGATATAGAAAAATAGCACAAAGCCAACAACCTAATCCTTCTCAATATTCTAAAGGGTCCACCAACTTTCTACTCAAGAGGATGGCATAGCACCTCCACCTCAATTGTCACTTTTCACCACATAACTGACTGGAAAGTGGAAAGAACAATAGCTGAACAACTTGGTGGCAGTGATCATTGCCCAGTCATAATCCAAGTGAACAAAATAATAATTACAAGACTAACTAAGCCAAGATAGAACTACAAGAAAGCAAAATACACTTCTATAAACACATAGCAGACCTACTAATACGAGACATACATATCAGTGGCGTATGCTAAGCATAAGCAAGGCAAGCATTGCATGCCTTCAAGAGTTGCGAAAATGATAAACCAGTCAGTGATCTATCCCCCATCCAAACTTAGCCCTTGCAGCATTGCTCAAAAATATATTTTAAAATATTTTTCTCACAAATCTGAATTTTTCCGAAAATTAGTGCTGGCAACACATATGAAAGTATAGTGGCCGCACTGAAGCAATTTTGAATTTGCTTTCGTTAAAATAGTCCCTTTACATATAAGCGCAGTGATATACTGTGTGTTTTTTTATAACCTTGTCTCCAGAGTAAGCTTGCGATGGAAAAAAAATTAATACATTTTATGATTCAATCACTATTATAACAATTTAGCACTGGCAAATAATAAAGTGATTGATGAACATTTATTTACTGGTGTGAAACAGTGCAATTTCTATGTTCTAGTACTTTTATTTGAATGTTAAACTAATGATAACAATGCAAGCAATTATAATCTTGATTGCATACACACACACTTGTTTAGTAAGCCATTTCCGATCACTTTTGGTACACGTCACGTGATCTTACTCAACACACACGCACATTTACACAGCGATGTGGTTTCAATTTCAAACCTTAAGAATTCAAAACTTCAAACATGATTTTAATCAGCTGATATTTAATATTTTGTGTTTAGAAACATGTGTATTGCTATTGTTAATTACTAAACTTAGTATATTTGTTTACCGTGGTGGTTATTATGGCTGATTCTATTAATGATGTTGTTGTAGATTTATTTGAGCGACCGTTTCAATCGCGAACATTTAATGAAAAATTGGACTTGGTAAAAATGGGCAGACCGATTCCTGCGTTAAGCAGTTTGAAACGAGAAGGAACAAAATGTGTCCGTTCATTTAACAATGATTTATATAAGAAAGTCGTTTGGCTTTGTGGTTCGGAATCATTATGTAAGTTATTTTAATATTGACAATTCCTGCATCGTCGTCTTCAGTGGAACGTTCGTTTTCTGCATTAAAACGCATTAAAAATGTCATAAGGAACTCGCAGGGGCAATGTCGTCTTTCTGCTCTATCAATGATGTCAATTGAAAAAGACCTTCTTGTAGAGATGAAAGGCAATGATGACTTTTATAACAAAGTAACAGAGGACTTTAGCAGAAAGAGCCGCAGAATAGAACTGAACTTCAAATAACTGGGTGAGTAGAAAATTATCATTTTTTAAAAGTTGCATGCTCTCTTTCAGACCCCAGGATACGCCACTGATACATATAATAGGCAGATATATAAATATCAACACAACTGTCAGGGAGTTTAATAAAGAAATACTTCAGGCAGCTAAGGCAACATGCAAAATATGCAACATGCAACATGCAACTATGCAAAATATCAGATGATGTCCGACAAAATGAAGAATGTCAGAGTAACCAAACGAATAAATAGGAAATACTAGATGAGGTAGAAAGTTTACTGTAAAAGACCGAACTATCAATAGTAAAAAATTAAAAATAATAATAAAACATAGAACAAGGACAATTTTCTACGTTGCGGTCCAACAGGGACCTTTTTCAAGAAACAAATCTATTTATCTATTCGCTAAACCCTTTGTTGCCTTTCGGCGGCAGGGGTAGAGGGGTTTTCTGGAGACTGCCCTCATGTGTGTTGAGTATAGTGTGGACTTTGTCGCTTCTTTTATTTCAGTGGTCCATCGTTTTCGTGATCGGCCTATAGGTCTGCCTTCGCTGTATCTGTGAGGCATAGCTTGCTGTGGTATGCTGTCTGGTAGTAGTCTGCTGATGTGTGCAAACCATTTAATATGTTTTCTCTTGATGTATTCCAAGATTGGGGATGGTGATGTTTTTTTGTCGAATGTCATCATTCTCCACTCTGTCTATTAGCGATATTCCTAGGATTGTGCTTAAGCATGCCATTGCAGAGGTCACAAGTTGACGTTTGTATTATGCTGTCGTTGTTCATGTTTCGTATTGGTAGCACAGCGTTGGCTTAATAATCGTTTTGAATAGTGTTATTTTGGTGTTTAAATCTACATTAATGTTTCTAAACATTGGTGTCATTTGCCTTAGGGCTTCCCAATAAACTTCCTGAACCGTTCTCTTGGGTCGTGCGGCTTACATTTTTCAACGACGTATGCATCAGTAGCAAAGTCAAACTGTGTAGATTAAGAACGTGCGTATTAAGTGTGGCAACATACGATGTGAGGCGTGGATTCTAAATAAAACAGTGGCAAAGATAATTGCATATACCATGGACAGCAAAAAAGACAAGAAAAAAGTATTACAATAAGTAAGCGTCGAAGAGGACTAGCTCCTAAATAACATCATAACAAGTTATTTGGAAAATCATTTGGTCATCCAAAGAGACATAGCAGAATGAAAGACTAATAGTACAGGGAAGAGTAAATGGCAGCAGAGGAAGAGGTCGCCCTAGACAACGATGAACAAATTATAAATCTGACTGTTTAAACATATTATTGGAGGAGGCAGGTCAACTCTCCCAATATCGTGAAGTGTTCAGAAGGTCCATAAAAAGACTACGTTCTGGAAGGACTATGTCACACGATGATAATGAATCCACAAGAATTATAAAAAATATAGCTCTCATATCCTTTTGTTCAATTTGGGTTTATTGTCTATAACTTTACCTAATATCCAGAATACTCACAGCTGCGAGCATCGCTCTGAGAAGCAGTCATCGACTCGGAAAGAGTAAAAATGTTGTTGTATAGATGAGGTGTTGTAGGGATTCCAAAAGATTACATTCTTACTATATACATATATTAATATCACCTACTACGTCGCAGAGTGGTTGGTCTGTCTAGCTACTGATGAAACCTACTAATCATTTGTATGCATATTAAACTCAGCTTCAGAGGAAACATTAATTACTACAGAAGTTTATGGCTCTACACTATATACCTGTACATCTGCAAAGGGTGGCATCAAATTCATCCTCAATCTGCTGAACTGTTACTGTGGGATTCTGCTGCAGTATACTATAAGATAGTGGACAGTACATGAGCTTACATAAACATTTGCGATGAGAAATAGAAGAAAAAAATCAACGTTTGACCTAATTTTCCATGAATGTAACATTGCTGACAACATCTAAAGAACTGCAGTATCAATATTCCCATAACATAGGTTATTCTTCTTCTTCTTCTGCGTTCGCTCACATATAACTACAACAAATAAAACGTGTGATTTCCGCCGGGGAGCGTGAAGTACGTTGTGCTGCAAGTTACACAGTAGAACTGTGTTATTTGCACCTTGGTTGGCCACTTGTGGTCAGGACGCCCGAGGTCCAGCACATCCGTTTTCGTCTTGTCTTTAATTCGGGTAGGCTTACCTAGTCCGTGATAGCCTATCTGTCGCCGGGCACGTTGGTGTGTAGTGCCTCTTTGCCAAGACGCTTGTAGAGCACGTCTTTCTCGCACGATGTGTTCCACCGTCTATGAACCCATCTCGTGCAATTGGACGCACTCTGCCTGTGTCCATTGGGTACTGAACCTTTTCTCATCCGCGAGACTGGTTCCGTATGAGGAAGAACTCGCCAGAAGAGTTGGACCCTGGCTCTTTCACCTTCTTACCCGAAGTGTCGTTCACAGACATCGTTAAACCCTCGCCCAAGTTCGAGTTTCACACAACGCGTTTGATAGCAAGGCGTTCGCGAGCTGAGCGGCCTTGTCCCAATATAGCCTGAGCCCATCAGGTACTGAACCCTTTCTCTCTGCAAGTGTATTTCCGGTACAGGAAGGCTCGACATTAGAGTTGGGTCAGGTCTTCTTGCTTTTCCGAGCCCCCATTATTGGGTCTGGGTCTCTGCCTATAAGGAGCACAGGTAACTCGAAGCTCGTCTCGAGGTAACATAACTTGTAGTTCTCCTTTCCTAGGAACTTTTCACTTTCTATTTGCAGTTCGCGCTGCCCTCTGGCGCTGTTCTGCCCTTTCATTGTATCATTGTACTCAGTATCCTTTACGTGCCTTTTACATTGGCCGCCCCTCCAATGTTCGGACTGGAATGATTAGCTTCACTGTATGTCGACAGTGTCGCTGGATGTGGTGATGCTGGTGATGTCGAAGATATTGTCAGTCTCTTATGCATTCAAATCTCTTTCCATCTGCTACCTCCACATTCTCGGACACGATCCCCAAATATTTAGCCAGAATCAGCTCGAGCTGCTGTATTTCTGTTTCCAGGGTGCCCCGCGAGGATATACATTTGGGATCTTGATTATCTGCTAACCCTGGGTTCGCCGAGAGCAATGCGTTTTCTTTGCACCACGTATAGGTTATAATAGCATATGCGTGAAGTCTGGAAGAGTATTAATGACAAACTGCTAATGATTAATTTCTGTCCCTCTAGTTTTTAAATTACCAGTTATTATTCATAATCTTCCAGTGTGTGGTTTTATTAGCTATATCAAGTGATCATTGAAGTGCCATTCTTTACATATGATAACCTGAGCATAGTTAATCATTAACATCTACTTTTTCTGTCTTTTTATATATTCATAGAAACCCGGTCTCATATTGATAGTGATTGAAATAATAGTTGCATGGTAGTTCTTCATAAGTACAGTAACAAAATTAACAATAATTCTTGCAACTGTAGGCCTATATCTGTGTTATAATTTTAAAACTCTGACATTCCTGATTTTAGATATGTTGATATATAATATATGATATATTGATTTTAGGGCAATCATGAAATAAAAGTACACTGTGTAGATTTGAATATACAGCTATAATTATCACCACTAATAATCTAAATCAATATATATTAATCGCCTGTGTGTTGCCGGGGCCCGAAAGAGGAGCAAAGAATAACAACACTGTTTACCTTCCACGCAAGTCGTAAAGGCGACTAAGGGTGTTATGGGATGGAGTTGGCTGTCCCATCCCATATAGGGTCAGTGACCCAAAGCCATGCTGAAGTCGAATGTGTCAGTCCGAAAGGCGCAGATATCGCAGCAACGCTGTAAACCATGACATAACGCATTCCGTTCTCCGGACTACATCCTGCTAATCTGCAGGAGTTTGAGAACGAACGCAGAAGAAGAAGAAGAAGAATATATATATATATTAATTAGAACGAACACATTAAACTCAGATAAGTTTCAAATCAGACAAGGAGAATAATGTATACTATCTCTTCTACAATTAACAACAGACTGGAACAAATCATACACCAAAGATGTAAAATTTCAAACAGCAGATCACAAATAGCATTAACATCCAGTGGATACAGACCAAGCAAATATTGTGATTTCAGAAGCAAACAACATCTCCTTGAATAGAGTCAGGGACGCAGATGCATCTTAGAGGGGGAGTAGGAGGATTTTCCTAAAAGAACTTATAATTTTCTCATTATTGTGAGGGAGGGGTAGGGGTAAAGAAGTTGTTGTCTAACAGAACTGCTAGTTTCCTCATTATTGTGATGGAGGGGGAAGAAGTTGCATAAAATAATTTCTAATTTTCTCATTATTTAGAGAAAATATTTTTTTTAAATATAAGAGTATTCACCAATATTTTTATTGTTTCCTAGTACTAAGTATTATATTCTGATTTATTCGGGGAGGGGGGGTGTTTTCAATCCCTCCACCTACTCCCTTTTATCTACAGGCTTGAGTACATCCCATGCCAGAGACCCATCTATAACAAATCTTCCATAATTTAATCTGATACTGAAAGATAGAGCAGGAAAAGCATAGAAGCAAAAATAATTTTTACTCACCCATACATATTCATGACTTGTCCTGGACTACAGAAACCACACTGAGCCCCATCATGTTGTGCCAGTCTGTCTTGTATAACATGCAGACCTTTCCTTGGGTTACCTAGACCTTCTATTGTCGTGACTTCAAATCCATCACATGTGAAAAGCTGCAGGCAGCACTGGAAGTACCATTAAGATTGTATTTAGATACAGCTGTATAAGTATGTGACTTCATTCTCACAGAGAAATATTATGATTAGTTTTTTAGAAAATAAAACAGCATCTCATGCTTGCATTCTCAGTGACGTGATGAAGATAATTAGAAAAATATGAATGACATTGCCTCACAGCAGAGGTAAATCGTTACATGTGAAATGAAGCGTCTGATAAAGGCTGAAATGGTGTTTAAACTAGATAAATTAAGAAATTAAGAAATTAGGAAAAGAGTTGGTATAATATCATGTATTGAAAATATTGAAAGATAACAATTAAAATGGTTTGATCACCTTATGAGAATGAACCCAAACAAAATATCAATAAGAGTATATAACAAAATAATATCCAGGCGTAAAGCCAAAGACAGACTAGGAAAACGATGGATATAAAACATCAAGATTTTGGAGAGTCAGCAAATAAACCAGACTAAGCAGACCTACACAAGAGCGGCTCAACAGAGGAAGCTTTCTACACTCCGCTAAACAGCTCCAGAAATCACTCACAGATACAGACCTAGAGAACCTAAAACCACTAAACACCTTTAGCACACATCCATCCTGGGAAAGGAACAACTTCCCAAGAATTATGGACAATATACCATTATTTCGAAAACAGAAACTACTATACAAGTACTAAAAGAGACAACCAAGAATACACTAAAAGAATACACTCAGCACACAAGAATGCCATCTCCAAAAATCTCTTCTACCCCTGACGCTGAAAGACAACAAAAGGTTTAAGGAATAGATAGAAACATGAACAAAATGCAACTATTTTGCGACACATCTGGCCTTGCAACGACATCTTAAGCTCCCATCCCTATGCTTAACGGCAAGTGTGAATAAGATCATTGACCTGGGGACAGACAATAGACCAGTGGCGTATGCTAAGCATAAGCAAGGCAAGCATTGCATGCCTTCAAGAGTTGCGAAAATGATAAACCAGTCAGTGATCTATCCCCCATCCAAACTTAGCCCTTGCAGCATTGCTCAAAAATATATTTTAAAATATTTTTCTCACAAATCTGAATTTTTCCGAAAATTAGTGCTGGCAACACATATGAAAGTTTTAGTGGCCACAGTAAAGCAATTTTGAATTTGCTTTCGTTAAAATAGTCCCTTTACATATAAGCGCAGTGATATACTGTGTGTTTTTTTATAACCTTGTCTCCAGAGTAAGCTTGCGATGAAAAAAAAATTAATACATTTTATGATTCAATCACTATTATAACAATTTAGCACTGGCAAATAATAAATTGATTGATGAACATTTATTTACTGGTGTGAAACAGTGCAATTTCTATGTTCTAGTACTTTTATTTGAATGTTAAACTAATGATAACAATGCAAGCAATTATAATCTTGATTGCATACACACACACTTGTTTAGTAAGCCATTTCCGGGCACTTTTGGTACACGTCACGTGATCTTACTCAACACACACGCACATTTACACAGCGATGTGGTTTCAATTTCAATTTGTTATTATGGCTGATTCTATTAATGATGTTGTTGTAGATTTATTTGAGCGACCGTTTCAATCGCGAACATTTAATGAAAAATTGGACTTGGTAAAAATGGGCAGACCGATTCCTGCGTTAAGCAGTTTGAAACGAGAAGGAACAAAATGTGTCCGTTCATTTAACAATGATTTATATAAGAAAGTCGTTTGGCTTTGTGGTTCGGAATCATTATGTAAGTTATTTTAATATTGACAATTCCTGCATCGTCGTCTTCAGTGGAACGTTCGTTTTCTGCATTAAAACGCATTAAAAATGTCATAAGGAACTCGCAGGGGCAATGTCGTCTTTCTGCTCTATCAATGATGTCAATTGAAAAAGACCTTCTTGTAGAGATGAAAGGCAATGATGACTTTTATAACAAAGTAACAGAGGACTTTAGCAGAAAGAGCCGCAGAATAGAACTGAACTTCAAATAACTGGGTGAGTAGAAAATTATCATTTTTTAAAAGTTGCATGCTCTCTTTCAGACCCCAGGATACGCCACTGCAATAGACAATATACTAATGGGATATGTTCATAAAACAAAGGCTTCAGGCAGTTAAAAGGAATCACATTTAATTTTATTTCTGGCAATGCAGGCATGCGTCACACTTAGCAATGAGAGTGCAGACCACTTAGAAATTTTTGTCAATATATCAAACAATAAAGAAAATAATTCTTACAGCTGACGGGAATTGAACCAGGTCTGTTCTAGCAGCACCGAATCGCTTTGCAACACAAGTAAACAGGTTTTCCGTACTTGACCAACCACATCCCCATTCGGTGCTGCTAGAACAGACCTGGTTCAATTCCCGTCAGCTGTAAGAATTATTTTCATTTATCCTCATGCTTCCTACTTGAATTTACTTGCAAACAATAAAGAAGTGGACTGGATTAATATACATTCTCACACAGTATGGGTGAACAGAATTGGTGAAGATAATGATTTCTCTTCTGTGTCCAGAATAAAATAATTGGTTTTAAATGTGGTCTCACTTATTGACATAACATATTTTACTAATGAATTTAGTGACATTTCAGATTTCAAAGAATGTTCATAAACCAATAGAGACATAGAACCGCCCGAAATCATGTCAATGCTAGTATACAACGACAAAAAATTTCTTTATTGCATGTTTTCCTGTGAAATCGTCTAGAGAATCTCTCTATGGGCTGTGGAAATAAAGGCCTCTTTGCCTTAGCAGACACGTAAGGGAAGGATTTTGATTGTACCTCCGAAAGAAAAAAATCATTTCCTAGCTGTGGATTGAACCCGTGACCTCAGGGGTCTGAGAATGGCGTACTAACCACATGCCTATATGATCCATCTGGTATACCAAGCCCGCAGATAATGGGAGGGGGATTGGGATTTCTTCTTCTTCTTCTGCGTTCGTTCTCAAATTCCTGCAGATTAGCAGGATGTAGTCCGGAGAACGGAATGCGTTGTGTCATGGTTTACAGCATTGCTGCGATATCTGCGCCTTTCGGCCTGACACATCCGACTTCAGCATGGCTTTGAGTCACTGACCCTATATGGGATGGGACAGCCAACTCCAACCCATAACCTCCTTAGTCGCCTTTTACGACATGCGTGGAAGGTAAACAGTGTTGTTATTCTTTGCTACCCTTTCGGGCCCCTGCAACACACGGGCGGGATTGGGATTTAAACCCCTTAAGAAATGAGAACTGATATTTTGTACTAGAAGGCAAGCTAAAGCGTCCCGTACGCCTCACCCAATGATAAAAAAACAAGGACTTTTTGTGCAATTATGACAATCTAATAATAAACTAAATAACAAAAAGGAACATCCAAAAATAAAAGTTGTTGTTAGTTTTTGTTACTTGTGCAATACTCAATGTTGTTTTCGGAGCAGTACCATCACAAATGGACTAGACTTCATACATTTAACAACAGAATAATCCAAGGTAAAAATCATGTATACACACACATACATTATGTAATCCAAGATAGCAGTGATTTACGCGCACACACACCTCATGTGTATACATATTTTTGTGTGTGAATAAATTAATTTCATGTAGAAATAACACTGAATACTCACAGAATTCACAGCATATTCTACCATTTGCTTGGAAACTGGCTCATACAACTTGACAGTGACAAGACAGATACCACAACCTCCTTCGTAACAGGAACCTTTTGTTCCCTTTGATGCACCAACCCTGCGCATGAATTCAGCCAATGAGGTTGCAGGGTCATACTCGTTACCAACTACATTTCAGAAATAAACAATAAATACATGCATTTGCAACAGTTATAAAACATAAAACAAAGTATTTTTCTCTGGATTCAGTTATCACTAAGTTCAAGAAAGAAGACATTATTTGTCTACATTATCTATAAGTAATGAAAATGTGTATATCCTTCCATTGTAGTATGTCATCATCAGGTGCCATGCCGGGTGGCGTATGCGTTCATGGCTCTCCACAGCTATCTGTCCACTTTATTATGTATCAATGTCGTGGTTGTTTGTTTGCCGTGCCAGGTTGTCAAACTGTCTAATATTTTGTCACGTTGTCGCCCTCTGTCTCTGTTGCCTTCAATTTTGCCTGTTGTGATTAAGTTCTCTAAACCTGCCTGTCTCATTAAGTGGCCAAAAAAAGAAGATTTCCTTTTTCTTATTTTGTTGATTAAGGTCCGTTTCGCATTTAACTCATTCAACACTTCTACATTAGTTTTTCTCGCTGTCCATGGTATTCTCAGCATTCTTCTGTAGAACCACATCTCTGTTGCCTCCAATCTCCCACTTTCCAGTTTGTTTATTGTCCAAGACTCGCATCCATATGTTAGTATAGGGGTTATATAGCACTGCAGAACTCTCTTTCTCACCTCTAATGATAAGGTCATATTACACAGTATATTTTTCATTTTTCTGAATGTTGTTTTTACCTGTCTTATTCTGCATCTTATTATTGTAGTATGTACTGTTGTATAATAATTTCCTCAACGATTAACTCCTTACCACTGGCAAGCTATTAAACCAGTCTATTATGAAGACCCTCTTCTGTCTGTAAACTGCTAAAACCTAGATTATTATAATTACTTCTAAATAAATTACGAAATTGCAGGAATACCCTTTTCGAAATAAAGAGTTAATACGTACAGCATGCTCTTTCTGTGCTGCTTGTTCTTTTATGGCCAATAACTCAATATTTAATATATATTAAATAATCACTATTGGTGCTTATATTTAGGAATAGGCAAATCGCTAATGTTTTTCAAAATGTTTACCAACGTTTACAAAATAATTTTACTCTTTAACATCATTAACATCTTTGGTTGGTTGCTGATCCAGCGGTCCATGGGCTCATGCCTTTGACCCAATGCCATTGTGTATGCATGTGTTTGTGAGCTGTTACTTTGTTCCATATAATGTGTTCCAATTATCTAGCCCTGGAGGGAGAAGCATTTTCCTGATATCATCACTCGCTTGGAATCCAAAAAGTCGGTGGTTAACACATTCATAAAGATGAGTGTACTGTCGATACACTGAAGTGGGTTGTGGTTGTATTATGTGTAGGTTATTGTTAAGCTATACATGTTGTGTGTGCAGTCGGAAGATGATACTCTGGTCTTTCCATCCCAGGAGGTTGATGTTGTCTTTAGGTTTGGGCTGGTAATATATTCAATTTTTATTTGTTCACAGATTTCAACATCGTTTTAACTGTGTGCTTGGTTGTTTGTGTATATGACTGTTCTTGTTGAGTTCCCATCTTTGCTAGTCTGTCTGCCTTGTCATTGCCAGGTGTGTTTGAGTGGTCATGAATCCACTGCATAACAATGCTGACTTCATACGATGTAAGTATCTGCTTGGCATGGTGATATATTGCAACCAGCTCAGGCTTACAATGTCCATCAAATTCTAGTGCATGAAGAGCGGACAAAGTGAAAATAACAATGTTTTAGAATTCTGATGGAAAGGCATTAAATATAGTCATCAGGTGGTACAAGGCAACTTTTAGTGCTGTTATTTCACCTTCATAGAACATATCTCCCCACAGACATCAAACAACTCATCAGATGTTTTATCTGGATATTCTATATAGACACAATAACCTGTGTTCATGGTGGCTTTGAAAGCAGACCCATCAGTATAGACATGAAACTATTGTTTTGGGTAGGTGTCTATTGTTTTCTGTGTTGCTTTCATAAGACTTACTGGGTCGGAACTTTTCGTTGCATTATCTCTTAATTGTGTCTTGATTTCCGGCAATTTAAATCCTGCTAGTGGTGGTAAATTTCCTGCATGTAGTGGTAAACATTTGTCTACTTTTTGCAGTTCTTGTCTCTTGTCTGGGAGGTGATAGTTGTCTTATTTCATTGGCATGGCTAAGGACCTACTTTTGTTTTAATCTGTGGTTTGGTTGCCAGTTTTCTACAAGTTGTTTATTTGGGTGGTCTTTTTTCATTCTTTTGCTTCTTTCATAAACATCAATTGCAATCATATCTATCTACATCACAAGCGGTTCTACATTTGTATGTATTTCACATGCAGCCGTTGGTGTAGATCTAATTGCTTCGCTACTAAAGCGTAGGGCATTGTTCAGCACTCTGTCTAGATATTATACATTTGTTTTGGAACATGTTGTGAAGAGTGCACTGTTGTATTCTAAAGCAGAACGTATGTAACCAAGATATAGTCCTCTAAGGGTATCCTTGTCTGATCTCCAAGATGTGCCAGTGAGTCTTTTCAGTAGTTGTAACCGTTTAAGTGCTTTATTTTTGATATTTTCTACATGCTTCTTGAAGGTGAGCTGCGGATCAAACGTTATTCCAAGATATGCGGGATGTTCTTCTCTTGGTAATTTCTGTGTATCCAACCATAGACTGATATTTTCTTTGGCTGCTTTATGACTCTTGGTAAAGATGGTATAAACGGTTTTCTCACAGTTTATTTTTAGTTTCCATGTTTGGAAGTACTCGTGTACTTTCTTTTTATCTTCTTAAATCTCCATTTAATCTTTTGGCTGCACTTTCAACATTCTCATGGCTCTGCCATATTGTTAGATCATCAGCATAGAGGGCTTTCTCAGCTTTTATATGTTTGACAAGGTCGTTAATGTAAATGAGAAAGAGGGTGCAGCTCAAAGAAGACCCCTTCCTCTAGAACTTCTTTAGATGAGATTGTATCATCTATCTTTGTCTGGATTGTATTTTATCTAGTTATATAGGTTTCCACTAATTCCCATCTCAATCATCTTCGTCAAAAGACCCTTTCTCCATACTCGATCATAAGCCCGTTGTAAGTCAAAGAAGATGGATACAGTGTGTTTGTTTTCCTGGAATCCATCATGGATTTTCTGTGTCAACCTACATAGTTAGTCTTCTGTACAACTGCCTTTTCTGAAGCCAGGTTGTTCATGGCAGAGGATGTTTGAGCTCTCGAGGAACCAGTAAAGTCGTACGTTAACTATTCTTTCTGCCAATTTCCAAAGACATGATGTTAGGGATATGGGACGGTGCCTTTTGGGTTCATCTGAAGGTCTGTTACTTTTCAGGATGCAAAGTATTTTTCCAGTGTTTAGGCAGTTTCCATTTATCCAGGTCATATTTATTAGTTTAAGGAGTACTTCTTTCCCTGATGTGCCCATGTGTGTTAGCATTTCATTATAAATTGTATCTGGTCCGGGAGACTTTCTTGGCTTTAGTTTCTTCACCCCTTGTTGGAGTTTCTGCATGCTTCTTCCTCTTCTTCATCTGCGTTCGCTCTCAAATAACCACAACGAATATATCGTGTGATTTCCGCCGGGGAGTGCGAAGTACGTTGTGCTTAAAGTTCCACAGTAAAACTGTATTATTTGCACCTCAGTTGGCCACTTGTGGTCTACACGTCCGAGGTCCAGCACATCCGTTTTCGTCATACCCTTAGTCCGTGACAGCCTGTCTATCTGTCGCCGGACACGCGGGTGCGTAGTGACTCTTCGCCGAGACATTTGTCGTTCACGTCTATCTCGCACGAGGTGTTCCACCGTCTATGAACTTATCTCTTGTAGTTGCACGTACTGCTACTGTGCTCATAGGGTACTGAACCGTTTCTCATCCGCTAGCCTGATTTCATATGAAGAAGAACTTGCCAGAAGAGTTGGACCCTGGATCTTTCGCCTTCTTAGCAGAGGTGTCGTTCACCGACATCGTGAACCCCTCGTCCAAGTTCGAGTCTCACACCACGCGTTTGAGAGCAAGGTGTCCTAGAGCTGAGCGACCTTGTCCCAATAGCGCCTGAGCCCATCAGGTACTGAACCCTTTCTCTGAACACTCTGCAAGTGTACTTTCGGTATAGAAAATCTTGACAGTAGAGTTGGACCAGGACTGCTATCGTTGTCCCTTTTTTGCCTCAGCACATCGGGTATGGAACCCTTTCTCTTCGCGAGCATGTTTCCGGTATAGGAAGACTCGACATTAGAGTTAGGCCAGGTCTTCTTGCTTTGCCGGACGCCCATGATTGGATCTAGGTCTATGCCTATAAGAACATGTAACTAGAAGCTCGTCTCGAGCTAACAGAGCTTGTAGTTCCCCTTTCCTATGAACTTTTCTCTGTCATTGCATCATTGTACTCGGTATGAAATTATTTGTCTCTCGCTATGCATCTACCTTTACGTGCCTTTTACATTGGCCGCCCCTCCAATGTTCGGACTGGACTGACTAACGTCACTGTATGTCGACAGTGCCGCTGTATGTTTTGGTGCTGTTGGTGTCGGAGATATTGTTTGTCTCTTATGCAATCAGATCTGCTTCCTCCACATGCTCGGACACGATCCCCAAATGATTTAGCCAGAATGAGCACGAGCCGCTGTATTTCTGTTTCCAGAGTGCACCGCGAGGAGGCACATTTGAGATCTTGGTTATCTGCTAACCATGGGTCCACCGAGAGGATTGCGTTCCCTTTGCACCCCTCTGCATACTGAAGTATTCTTCAAAAATGGATGTGCTAGAAGTTTGAACTTTTTCTTGCTGCTTTAGCAGGTACAGACGTTTCCTCTCAGCCTCAGGCAGCTTTCCTAGTCTGTTCACACTTGCAAAAAGGTGGTTAAAGTGTTATGCCTTTTTCTGACCTGTGGTGAGTATTCTGTTTCCATCTATCACGGGTTTATCATTTATTTATCAACGGTTTATTCTTCTTCTTTTTCCAGACAATTTGTTGATCATCGCCCAAGCATTTCTACCATTTTATCTTAGATCAAAATTAGCGCATGTTTTTGTCTATTTATCATGTTTGGCCTTTTTCACTATTAGTTTTACTTTAGCACATGTTTTATTGTAAAGGATTTGTTCTTCTTGTGAAGTGCGATCGCAAGGGCTTCTCTTGCTTTTTCCTCTCAAGAAAATGGAAAAGAATGGTTTGTAAGATTTCCTACTGCCCCTTGGGATGCATTGTGATGCTTAATTGAGGAAAGCTGTTGTCACCTTGTCAGCTTGCATTACTTTGTTGTAGAATGGTTTGCAGGATGTCCTACTACCCCTTGGGATGCTTTGTGATGCTGAATTGAGAAAAGCTTTTGTCACCTCAGCAATAAACGTTTCCATGTCATTTCTTTTGATATTACATAGCAGGAAATCAGATGTTTCTTGGAATAGTTTCCGATCTGCTTTGCCAAAATTCTAACGAGTTTTCTGTTTGAAATATGTTTTGTTGGGTGTAGTTAGGGTGGTGAGGATTGGTCTATGGTCACTTTTGATGTCATCAAGGATTTCTAGAGAGCAAGAGTCTATTACATCGGATGAACAGATAGTCAAATCAGATCGACTGAGAGATAGACAGATCCTATGCAAAAGTTTGGTACAGACTTTGCACCTTCACGGACTAACAGGTTTGTTGTTTCACATAGCTCCTCAATATATCGTCCTGTCTTATTGTGGTTCTGGTAACTCCAATGGGGTGAGTGGCCATTAAAGTATCCAGCACGTATTATTTTGAGAAAATCTGCTGTATGGATTTCCGGTAAATTGCATGTTGTCTGAGCTGGGCTGTATATGTTGTAGATTGTGTATTTTCCTCCAGTGTGCCAGATGGTCTCCTTCTTCATGTCTGTGGATTGGCTGTTAGCTGGGTTATATGTCCCTGGATGTCATTCCTGATGTAAGTAATTATGCCACGGCAGTTGGTACACTTACAGGCATAGCTTGTATATCCTGACAGATATGGGACAGTGTCTTTGTGTATAGTCTCCTGTAAGAGGGTCACATGTATCTTATGAGCATGGAATAAATTAGCGAGCTCTAGTGTTTTGTATCTTATACCACAGATATTCAGTTGTAGGATGCTAAGCGAAGACTTTTACATCTTATTGATTAACATATTTAACATGTGACATATTATTTCTAGAACGTAGCCTTCATTATAGATTCTCTGAACAGTCCACGATTCTGTGTGAGAACACATCCCAATGTTATTTCAAATCTTTAGCAACGACTTAAATTCATTAAATTTATGTATAAAATAATAACAATAATCTCTCAACAAAAAATATGTCTGTAATAATCAACAGCAGAAATTAAATGTCTTATTATTATGCTAAATAAAATAAAAAGACACATAATCATTAATACATTTACAGTGACTCAAATGATTTCTTTCCGTGCAAACAGCTGCATATTGCATGTTACAAAAGATTGTCTTTTTCTTATAATATTGATTAAGCCACGTGTTGTATTTGAGCTTTCAACACATCCACATTGGTTTTCCTGGCAGTCCATGGTATTCTCAGCATTCTTCTGTAGAACCACGTCTCTATTGTCTCACTTCTCCTGTTTGCTTGTTGTCCAAGATTCGCATCCATATGTGAGTATAGGAGTTATATAGCACTGCAGAACTTTCTTCTTCACCTCTAATGACAAGGTCATATTACACAATATGTTTTTCATTTTTATGAATGTTGTTTTTGTCTGCTCTATTCTGCTTCTTATTTGTGTTAAACCTCTTCCATCTGCTGTAATCATTGTACCTAGATATTTCAATTGGTGGACCTGTTTTAATACTATATCATTCACTTCAATCTTGCAAGGTGTGTTATTTTGTTTCTTTGAAATAACCATTACTTCTGTTTTCTTGATATTTAGGAAGATGCCTTTCTCTTTGCTTTCTGTGACTACTACTTTAATTAAGTTTGAAGGTCTTCCTCACTTTTTGCAATCAGAACAGTGTTATCCGCATATCTCAAATTATTTATGTTATGTCCTCCCACTGATATTCCTGGGATATCTACTATTGCACGCAATATGTTTTCACTGTATAGAGAGAACAGGTCTGGTGAAAGCACGCATCCCTGTCTAACTCCTTGTTTTATTTGTTGAAAAGGACCAAATTGATTTCCTACTCTTATTGCTGCTGTTTGTTGCCAGTACATGTTCTTGATTATTCTTAAATCCTTACTGTCAATGTTCAGATTCTCTAGCATGTGTATAATTTCGCTATGTTTAACTTTGTCAAAAGCTTTAGTGTAGTCTATAAAACAGAGGTACAAATCTGCATTGTTGGTGCCTTTGCCTTCTACAAAACCACATTGTTCTGGGCTTATTTCTGATAAATATTTGCCGATAAATAAAGGCAAGGGATAATTTTTTTTAAACACGTAAGGAGAATAGTGTGAATCTTATATGGAATCTTATATTTCGTTTCTATATATTTCGTTTCACATCCTGGAATAAAATGTTAATTCACTTTCTATGAAAGAACCATATCATAAATTGTTTAAGTTGTAAAGTATGAAATACCAACCTGTATACTCAGTTCCATTAACAGAAAGTGAGACGCTGTTCTTGAAATCCTGAATAGCACGAAATTTGAAGAAATGACCACAGTTTTCACAAGTTCCAGCATATACACCAGATTTCAACCATTCTTTTCTTGGAAGGTGGCTTAAATTTGAATTTTGTAAATTAAAAATTGTGTAATTAAACTAAATTAGAATAGACTACTATTTATAAAAAAATCTTAGAAATAATATAGTCCTAACATTTACTTGAATTCTTATTGTTGTATGGCCTTTGTAATTTTATAGGTAGTCGGGCAGTAGATAAATTCCAGTAAACACTTCAGGTAGTGGTCTGCTTCATGAAAACCTATAAAATGTTCTCGAATGACAGAATCTCTCCTGACAGATTTTCTTGATAATTTTCGGCAGTGGTGAATGCAGTAAAAATTAATTAATGAGCAGTCTTATCAAGTCTGCATCATTTGAAGTCTATGCTTATTCGTAGGGCTTCCCCTGATACCGAAGAAGAGTGCTTGGTAACAGATTTACCAGTTTCTAAGTAGACCTACTAAATGTCATGTTCTATTTTACTTAGGAAAGAGGTTTTAAAACTCATCCCCTTTAGGACATACGGTGTTTCGTCCAAAACGTTGATTATTAAATATTAATTTTGAATATGACGGAGATAAAAACAGGATAGATAGCATAAAACCAAGAGAATTACAGAATAATGGTAACAATACAGCGTTGTAAATTAATCATATGCAAGCCCGAAGATAGGGGATTGAGGTTCAAATCCCCCCGCCCTTAGGTAATCAGATATTTGAAGCACGAGAAATTAGACAAAAATGTAGTTACACCACACCCCACAATATAACGATTTTCTGCTAAAAAGATGTAATAAAAAATGTAATGACAAAGAAAGAATTGAAATGAAAATGAGCGAATGACTTTTAGATAATTCACCTCCCCCCTCCTCCCTCCCCCCCCCCCCCCCAGCTCTTACTGTAGACGTATCTACGGTCCTGAGAACATGTAACAGAGGGAGAAGAATACAACTGAACATATAAGGTTTTTTTTTTAAATAATCATTCTATATCTTTGAACTGTATAAAATATTTTAAATACAGACATAATACATTCACGTAAGTGTTGTGTTAAACATGCTATTAATTATGATGATTTTTATTTACACGAACACTGAGACAATAAAAAGTGCATGAAGAGACAAGTATATGCCCTAGAATGATTTAAAGAAACGTATTTGTTCCTCTCATACTCACATGTTATAGGTTAAATAAAAAACACAATCGAAATGTTTGACATGTTTAACAGCTGACACGAAGTGTATAAATAGTGATCAAAGAACTGCACGGCAATAAATGAAAATGTGGCCTCATAGACTTATTTGGATTCTGTTGGTAGGTTTATATTGACGATTGCTCATGGAGGGGAGGGAGAGGATGAAATCAGGGAGAACTAAGTCGTAGTGCTGGCCATACCGTAGTTCATTTAACTCCGTGAGCAATAAGTGGTGGTATTATGTTTAGCTGTAATAAGACAATTGTAGACATTCCTTCCTGCCACTACGTTATGAGACAGAGACATCCCTCCCTACGATTACGTTAAAAGACAATGACGGATATCCCTCTCTACGTTATGATCCTAGAACTTACAAATATAGCATACAATTTATGTTTCATAAGAAATATATATTGTCTTTCCCCAGGTGTATGATGTATGATTGTTGATTGCATTCATACTTGTCGTTAAGTATAGGGGTGGGAACTTGAGCTGTCGTTCCAAGGTCAGATCTGTAGCCGTGGTTACATTTAGTACATGTTTTCTTCAAGGCTATCTTGATGTTTCCTATCCACCGTTTTCTACCTTTGGCCTTTCGCCTGGATATTGTTTGTTATGTGCTCTTATTGGTATTTGGTTTGTTTTCATTCTCATAAGGTGACGAACCATTTTACTTGATGTCTCTCAATATGTTCAATACATGATATACCAACTCTTTTCCTAATTTCTTCATTCTTACTTTTTCTAGTTTGGTCACCTTTGCAGCTTTTCTCAGACACTTCATTTCACATGTGACGATTTGTCTTTGCTGTGAAGCTGTTAAAGACCATGTTTGACATTGGTAGCACAGTGTTGGTATAACAATTGTAGATATTATCTGGTTTTTTTAAATTTCCATCTTGATCTTTGAGTGAAGAAGTAATGGTGAAAGGTGTCGCTGTGTTTGCTTTCTGGCACCTTGCTTCTATTTCTCTGTCTAGTTTTCCATCTTCGAAAAAAATGATGCCTAGATATTTAAATTCGTTGGCTTGTTTCACTTTGGTGTTATCTATTGTTATATCCATTGGTGTTGCACCTTGCTAATTTTCATAACTCCTGTTTCTTGTACATTAATTTTCATGTTGTACTAGTGACATGCTAATAGCAATGCATTGATTTTCTGTTGCAAAGTTTCCTCATCTTTCTATAAGACTTTGATCAGCGGCATATATATATATATATATATATGAACCTACTTTTTAATTTCAAGAAACCAAGTGACAAAACAGGTAAGATGTAAAAATCCTTGCTTCTTAATTAGGAACATGCATCACGGCACTGTGAACATTCCCATATATACTCTGCTAACCGTACCGTCAGCCATCTGAAAGTGTATAAGCTCAGTGTCCCAGTCAGTTGCTGATTGCGCGTCCTTCTGATGTTCCAAATTAACATGTTATTTTCTTTCTTTACATATTACCAGACATGCTGACTGTTTGTGTCATCCATTGTTTGTCTGTTCTCTGACAATGCGCTTTCAGTCAGAGAGCTGTTTCTCGTGAAAGAAGACTATTCCATTACCATCCTTTGTGTCCCTAGGTCCCAGACAAAATTTCTTCCGTATGAGCCGTATTGAGTAGCGGCGACGGTTGAATTAGGCTCAAGGTTGATACACATTCCTAGACTAGGTGCTGCTTTGCCAAACACGTCGGTGGTCTGGGATTTGACTTATGCATTTCTCACGTATTTACCTCATCCGTTTGCGATGACCTCTTAATCAAACGCCAGGCGAGGTCTGTGTATTTTGACTCTTCGCAATTGCGTATATTACCCAAAGAGGTAGGTAAAATACGAGTCTCGGACGAGGAGCTTCGCAGTGGGCCCTTTGATATTGAACCCAATACTCTCCGTGTGACCCGTGTTAGGCAACGACCGACAGTCGAGTTGTCTATGTTTGCAGTTTCGTTAGAGACTTGCGCCCCCTCGCCCCGCCCCCTTCTAAGTTACCTGCAGTGTCTAGATTCCGAGTCTCAACACTATTTGGGTCAGACATTTGAACATTGCGCTCCTTGAAATTTATTCTTCTTCTTCTTCTGCGTTCAGCATCTGTGGTCATGCTATACCGTCAGGCCTATCGTCAAGACGAAGTCCACTGTCTTCTCCAGGTCAGAGCGGCCGCCCTATAGCTTTTGCCTCAAGTCTGTATCCTCTGGCCAGGTCTGATGTCTCTGCTCTTTGTATGTTGGGCAGTCCTGAAGTATGTGACATTTATTCAATACTTGTCCTGTGTGCAATGGGGAACTGTATTCAAAGATTTCTTCCATACCCATTAGTGTACGTTCAAGTTGATGTATCCTATATCTCCGTCACGACTCCGACTTTTAATGGGTCAATTGTGTTGGTACATGAAAGCTTCTGTGTGTTCTTCAGCATGAACAGCACTTCCGTGATTTGGTCTCGTGCTGGACCACTGTACCTCCGTTCCCACTGAATGGACTCACGTACATTACGCTGCCCTCTAGCGTGTGTTAATTTTTTCCAGATTTGGTGAGTACTCTTAAGATCACCGTATGTTAGGGACATTGACATTGGTCGACTTTTCAATTGTCTGATTTTTAAGCCGGACAAGTCTGAATGCACAGATGCCTTGCATATGTTGGATGTAATGGCGTAGAGGTTCCGGAGATATTTCCTGTCTATCTGCAGGAAATTCTCATTCTATCTATCACATCCACGAACACGAGCCTAAAAGTGTTGGCCAGGAATATAGCAAGAGCAGATGTATATCTGTTTCCAGCGTACGCCATGAATAGTTACTTTTAGGGTCCCGCTTAACTGTTAACCCAGGGACCACACGAGAGCAATGCGGAACCTTTTTCACCCCTGATCTCTAATTAAATACTAGGAAATTTTATTTAGAACTTAGACCTTCTTATAAACTTTAGACCTTAGAAGATGAAAACTACAATAGGAAGAAATTGGGACATAAATTTTGAAAGACCGAATGGAATGGTTTTGGGATCAAAAGAATAAGATCAGTTTGAGAAAAATCAAAAGACGTTACACTCGAACGGACTTATACAGTTTAGCGAATATCTGATTTTTTTAGAAGTGTACGCTGTATGAATGTATGTTTTGGCTATGTCTGGCGAAAGTACGTAAACCATGGAGAAATTATTAATCGATGCCTTTTGCTATTAAAGGATCAAGGTGGACGGAAGGGAGACTTATATTTTGTCAAGAACGCTATAGACAGATAGCTTTGAAGGACATCTACATAGAATTAACTAGGGCTTCATTTGTTACGTTTCTGATTATTGTTGTGCTTTTCTTTTCATTTGTCACTATTCATATATTTGGAATTGCCTTGAACTGAATTGATATTTTTAGCATGCGACTCCAAGTATAAAAATAGTGACGAACAAATTTACGACAATAATAAAACAAATCGTAACGAATGAAGTACTAATTAATTATGTGCATACGTCTTTCATACCACCGAGGTCTTGGCTGTACTATCAACTATTTCCAAAATGTACTCCTTGATCATGTGTATAGTATAGACCTATGTATTGTATTTGCTTACAAATATACATTTCTCGCCACAAAATAAATGGTAGCAAATAGTTGCGTGTGGGCGGTTCCTTTCCATAACATTAATCAATATCATAATTGTACCTGTAATGATAAAAGTTGATTTTGGAGTACTGGAAACGACAATGATATTGAT
>CM067305.1:30982501-31316382 GCA_034231615.1 Meghimatium bilineatum | reverse complement strand
CACGAAAAACTTTGTCAAAGGCAATAGATAAAACTGATAAGGCTTTCAAATAGAAAATTTCCAAGGCTGAGTGAAGCTGAAATAAGAGAGAGAGAGTATTTGTTGGTCCGCAAATTCGAAAACTTCTTTGCGATGATGAGTTTCTTTGCTTGTTGCATGGATAGGAAAAATTTATGGCTAGCATTTAAATTTCGAGTTTGTGGACAATTTTCTGTGAAACAAGAGATCTGATTACAAAGAAATTGTAGAAAATCTCCTTCAGAAGTATACGAGTCTATGCTGCGGTATGTCTTTAAAAATTCATTTTCTGAACGTTCACAAAGATTTTTTTTAATCAGGCTGCGTAGATGTCAGTGATGAACATGGTGCGCTATTTCACCAAGACATTGCTGCTATGGAGACAAGTTGTGAAGGTAATTAAAACCCTTCAATGCTTGCTGATTACTGTTGGACTGTAACAAGAGACACTTCACCGATTGACTACAAGAAACAAGCAAAGAAATTACGAACAGCGACTGAATAATGACGGTAGGGATTCAAATATGCCTTTTAGAAACACGATATGTGAACATTAATTAGTGTTTTTTATTTGTTGTAACATTTTATGGTGGAATATCACTTAATTGAATTTGTAACAACAATTTTTATAATGCTAAAGTGTAAAGAATAACTGTTTACCAAAGAAATTAAACAAGTATACATGAAATGTGTATTGCTGAAATTTAACTTCATCATTAAAATAAAACCCAGAACCAATTAGGTAATTTCATTATGATATTTGAAAGCAGCATTCCAAAATCAATAAGAAATAATGTATTTCTTCTTCTTCTTCTGCGTTCATTCTCAAACTCCAACTGGATCTAGCTGGATCATGGTCCTGCTAGATTTCCAGCAGGATGTAGTCCAGAAAATGGAAATGCGTTGTGTCGCCGTTTTATTTGCGCCAATGGCCCGACACATCCGTCTTCGGCGGAATAATGTATTTAAAGTCTAGTGCCAAATTTTTTTGAAAAGCCATTGTTGACTAGTGTAATCGATAATGTTTGTACTTTCTGTCTCAATGATGTGTTTGTAACAGTATATGTTTTACTACGATACAAGAATTCTAGAAATTATGAGGCCTACCTGGTCGCGCACACTGGGCATACAATCATTGCGGGCTTTTCTTTAGATATTAATTTTGCTAATTTAGACATAGTTCAATAAGTTAGTTCCCGAACATGAAAGATCAAATACGTAATCTATGTTGCATTTGATCTACAACTGGCGTCTTCACTACACCTAAATTATTTGTAGTTTGTTTTCCAAAACGCTCATAATATTAATCACATGATCAAATGTCAAGTCACATGATGCAGTACCCAAATTTGAATGGGAGAAAGTATGATATGACTTGTTTATATGTGATAGATAAGATGCGTCCCTATTCGTTTATATGTTTTTTTTGTGTGAAGTTTTCTCGGTTCGCGCTTCAGTATCAGTAAAGTAGCTGTCCAATACTTTATGTCATCATCATCATCAAGTGCCGTCTCCGCAACGAAGGTTGGCTGCAACGTATCTCCAACATCTCCTGTCTCTTGTCTTGGTGGTGCACTCTACTAGACTGTAACCTGTCCATCGTGTAATGTTACTCTCCCACTTGTATCTCTGCCTACCTCTTGCTCACCTCCCTTTGACTTTACCCTCAAGTAAGGTCTTCAAAAGGGTGTCATGTCTTTTAATGTGTCCAAAGTATTTTATTTGCCTGATCTTTATTTCTCTTAGTAGTTCTTTCTTCATATTAAGTGTCTTTAGCACCTCTTTATTTGTTTTCTTCTCTTTCCATGATGTTCTCCCTATTCTTCTATATACCCACATTTCAAAGGCATCAATTTTGTCTTCTAATTGTTTATTTAGTGTCCATGTTTCTGAGCCATACATTAATATGGAATAGATGTAGCATTTTATAATTCTCATTTTTAACTTGTTTGTAATTTGTTTAGATACTTTATGTAGGGCCATGTAAAATAGACAAGTTTCTATTGTCTTTGTTTTTTGCTGTAAGGCGTTGCAGGATTGAATGACAATCGGTTTTCGGACTGACACGTTTTGTCGTTTGATATGCATTTGCAGTAATATTGTGACTTCTCAGAATGTTTTGTTATTGTCATAGTATGAGTTTATGCCGTTGGCCAATAAGGTTAATTCTCATTAAGATGTTCATTCACACAGTGATTCCACTTTGCAGTCCCAAACTGACAACATGACAAAAGCCTGCGAGCTGTTCTCTATGACAATAAGCATGACTAAAACTGTGGCAATGTGTCAGGGATATTCAGTACCAACAAACATATAAACAACACCAATATAAAGCAAGTCGACAACTTTTACTTTCCCTGGAAAATGAAATAAACATACGTATAGAGAAAGCGGTTACCATTGTGGCAGACTGTCAAAGCTAGCTTGGAAAAACGGTACGCTAAAATTTTAAAAACAACAACAGATATACAGATCGACCATACATGCGTACTGAGTACACTGTACTACGGATCTGAAACATGGACTATCTACACCAAACATGCGTACTGAGTACACTGTACTACGGATCTGAAACATGGACTATCTACACCAAACATGCGTACTGAGTACACTGTACTACGGATCTGAAACACGGACTATCTACACCAAACATGCGTACTGAGTACACTGTACTACGGATCTGAAACACGGACTATCTACACCAAACATGCGTACTGAGTACACTGTACTACGGATCTGAAACACGGACTATCTACACCACACATGCGTACTGAGTACACTGTACTACGGATCTGAAACACGGACTATCTACACCAAACATGCGTACTGAGTACACTGTACTACGGATCTGAAACACGGACTATCTACACCAAACATGCGTACTGAGTACACTGTACTACGGATCTGAAACACGGACTATCTACACCAAACATGCGTACTGAGTACACTGTACTACGGATCTGAAACACCAACTATCTACACCAAACATGCGTACTGAGTACACTGTACTACGGATCTGAAACACCAACTATCTACACCAAACATGCGTACTGAGTACACTGTACTACGGATCTGAAACACCAACTATCTACACCAAACATGCGTACTGAGTACACTGTACTACGGATCTGAAACACGGACTATCTACACCAAACATGCGTACTGAGTACACTGTACTACGGATCTGAAACATGGACTATCTACACCAAACATGCGTACTGAATACACTGTACTACGGATCTGAAACATGGACTACCTACACCAAACATGCGTACTGAGTACACTGTACTACGGATCTGAAACATGGACTACCTACACCAAACATGCGTACTGAGTACACTGTACTACGGATCTGAAACATGGACTACCTACACCAAACATGCGTACTGAGTACACTGTACTACGGATCTGAAACATGGACTACCTACACCAAACATGCGTACTGAGTACACTGTACTACGGATCTGAAACATGGACTACCTACACCAAACATGCGTACTGAGTACACTGTACTACGGATCTGAAACACGGACTATCTACACCAAACATGAGAGGACATTTAACATGTTTCATTTAAGATGTCTCTGCAAGATCTTAAACATCAAATGTCACGACAAAATCATCATCAACTGCCGTCTCCGCAACGAAGGTTGGCTGCAACGGATCTCCAACATCCCCTGTCCCTTGTCTTGGTGGTGCACTCTGCTAGACTGTAACCTGTCCATCGTGTGATGTTACTCTCCCACGACAAAAACCACCAATACTATATGGTTGAACGAGATATGTTTGGTTGTATAAGTGCATTTTGGTAGTCAGTCATATGTTTTTGGTTGGAAATGTGTCGTTTAAGCCATATGTCTGATTGTTTGTCTTTCCTCGATATCTCTACACATTGTGTGTATGTATATATATATATATATATATATATATATATATATATATATATATATATATATATATATATATATATATATATTTGTTTGCACATTATGTTTCTATATATTCCTGTATCCTTTATCTTTATCTGACTTTTTCGTTATATTTGTATATTATTATATATACTTGTCTTTGTATATATTTACCTGGTACAATTCTTTGTAATATGATGCTTGCAAGATTAAAGTCATCCTTAGACAAAAGACTTAGAGGAGAGTAGTCAGGCTTTAGACCAGGTCGTTCCTGCCTCGACCATATATTCCCTCTTAGAACAATAATTGAAGAATGTCTAGCATTTAGATCTAATCTCATAATAAACTTCGTTGATTTTCATAAAGTCTTCGACAGCATCCATCAACCATCACTGTGGGAAATTTTAAAAATATATGGATTCCAAAACAAATATATAAATGTGATAAAATCATTTTATACCAATCAAAATGATGTGTTCGAACAGAAAAAGGCAATTCAGAATGGTTTCCTGTGATTACTGGTGTTAAACACGGCTACCCTATGCCACCATTACTATTCAATATCGCAATGGACTGGGCTATGAGAAAAAGCATATCCAACGCAAATTTAGGAATCAAACGGATAAATAAAACAACATTAGAAGACCTAGATTTTGCCGAAGATCTTGCACTATTGAGTGAAAACCATCTAGTTGCACAAACAAAAACGGATAGATTCATTGCAGGACAAATAGGTCTCCATATCAACCCATCAAAAACTATCTACGTCACCAATTCACCTAACGTAATTACTTTAAATGGACAACAACTTGAAAAGGTACACACATTCTCCTATCTAGGAAGCAAATTAACACTCGACGGTGATGTCATGCCAGAAATTACAACTCGCATTGCACTAGCATCAAGTGCCTTTAACAGACTGTCTAATATCTGGAGATCAAAGTCAATCATAACACGCAGGAAAATGCGCTTATTTAATTTCTGCAATATTCCGGTGCTATCATATGGATGTGTGAGCTGGAAAAGCTCTTTACCGTCAGAAAAGAAATTACTTAGTTTCGAGAACAAATGTCTTCGTAGGATAACTAACACCCATTAGAGTGAATTTGAATCGAATGATAAAATCAGAGAAGAGACACATCAAAATTTCATCACAGATGTTATCAGAAAACGCCGTTGGTCCTACATCGGGCATGTCCTACGCGCAGAGATCAACAGAATACACCACCAATCTCTTGAATGGATACCTACATGCAAAAGAGCCAGGGATAGACCAAAAGAAACACTCAGAAGAACAATACTTAGAGAAAGTAAAACAACCAATATTCATACTATTCAAGAACTGCACAGAATAGCTTTGAACAGACAGAATTGGAGAGATCTAACCTCTGCCCTATGCGCTAACTTTAGCGCAAAATGAAAATGAATGAATGAAATATATAAATATAAAATGGCCGCAATACGGTTCGTTTTTTCTTATATAACATTGTCTAGTACTTAAGTAATATATAACTTATACAGAGCGTTTACTGTATATTGTGTTTACACTTAAACTTACACGGACATGCCCGTGTAATAATAATCCAACCGGCTAAAAACATTGTTTAATCTTATTAAATGTTTTATACCACAGCTTTGTTTTTCTTGGATATGCGTATTTTGTAGCATTGCTGTGTGTTTTTTCCTTGGATAGTACTATTTTGAACAAAAAATACACCCTCCGTATTTTCTTGGACATTCCTGTATTGTATCACCGCTGTGATAATAAAGACCTTTTATTCTTAATTGTCGATTTACTTTTTTTTAGATTTGTAAATATGAAATTAGATGTTTGGGGAAGCTCATGTCTCGAATAGACAATAGCTGGTGATGCAATCAAACGCCGTGGTGTAGTCGATGAAACACATATGTAGATCTAAGTTGTATTCTCTACATTTCTCAATTATTTTTCTCATGTTGAATATGTGATCTCTTGTTCCTATTCCTTTTCGAAAAATCGGCTCGAATTTAATGAATTTCTGTTTCTAGTTTATTTTGTATTCTTTTCATTATGATCTGCAGTAGTGTTTTGCTGGCTTGACTAATCAGTGCTAATGTTCTATAGTTGGTACACAGTTGAATGTCTCCTTTCTTTAACAGTAGACGTATGTATACTGACCTTTTCTATTCTTCGATCCATATTCTGCTTTTTCATATCTTGCATCATTAAGTATGATATAAGATATACATTACATAATATAAAGATAGGGCCTAATATTAAACAATAGTTTCTCAAGATACCGAAGTGGAGACAAATATTTCTAGATATGGCTAGCGACTTTTAATTTTTGAAGATAGATGATAAATGCAATATAGATCAGGTAAGCAACCGATATCAACTTACTAACAGTACGAAACAAGATCAAAATAAACTTTGGCTAGATTACCAAAGTTCAAGTCAGGGGCTTTAAGGTCATTACGACTTTATAATCAAACCATCCGGGATATATAATAATCTAAGAAACCGTATCAGTGAATCTGCAGTTCAAATATTATACCGTAAAACCACTTAAATGTATCTATGATTTGAAATAATTGAGAAACAATCAGAAGCCTATTTGTCCATCGCAGGCAATGATGGCAGCCATTTTCAGAAGTATGTTGTTGCACATGTCTGATATGTGCAGAGAGATAACTGAAAAGTACAATTCTGGTATACAGTGCTTCCCACATTTGGGACACTTTTGGTCAGAGTTGAATATTTTAATTTTTGTTATTCTGTTTATTCGGCGGTAGACCTACGCTTTTTGCTGTGGCCCAGAAATTTGATACGTCTCGACAATGCTGGCACGTTCGATGGTGTTTCTGCACCCATTTGGGAATTCTGTGCGACGGATTTCCAGGATCCCACGCCGATTTTGAAGCTTATTTTGGAGATTCTTTGGGAGAGTTCTTATTCTACACACAACACAGTTGTTTCCCCTTAAAGATCTCACCACACATCACATGTGTTGGGATGCGTCTGTCTTTCATGCGCACAACTTGTCCAGTCGATCTCAATTCGACCTTCTTAGCATTGTATTAACACTTTCTGTTGTGTTGTATGGTTGTGAAAGTTGGACACTCACTGCGGACATGGAGAGAAGATTACAGGCTTTCGAGTACAAATGCTACAGAAGAATTTTACGAATTTCCTATAGGGAACATAAGACCAATGTGTACGTAAGAAATAAAGTAGAGATGTGTGCAGGTGTTCAGGAGCCATTGCTTTCAATAGTGAAACGACGGAAACTAGCATGGTTCGGACATGTATGCTGGCACGATTCCTTGTCAAAAACAATACTGTAGGGAACTGTCGAGGGTGGAAGAAGCAGAGGAGGGTAAATAAAGGCATGGACAGACAACATCAAGGAATGGACAGGGCAAGATATTTCCACACTCATCCGCATCGCTGAGTATAGAAATCGCTGGAGGACTCTGTGTGCTGAGGCATCCAATGTGGTTCCCCTACGTCCCTGAAGGGTTAAGGGTTTATTGATTGACGATTGATTAACACTTTAGATTTTGGCTCTAGTGAGGACTTCAGTATCATGTACTTTATCTTTTAACACTAAGAATCTGTACATACAACATGAGTGAAAGTTATTTAATGCTATTGCATGTCTGCTGTACACTGTCCAAGTCTCACACGCGTATATACAGGTCCTACACATTGTCACAAAATCAACTAAATGCAACATTCGCGTTATAGATTCTGCTGGTGGTTTCGACAGAGATAAGTAACCAGGATGTACATCAAGCTTGGAATATAGGGGGCATTGATATCAGGGAAAATATGCCATAATAAAAGGCAATGGGGAATGAAGGTTTTTAAACGTCGTTTGTTCTTGTGTTTCGTTGATAGTGTGTAGCTTTTACTATTGGTAACATTTCAATTTACATATTTCCGTACATTGAGCTGCTAGTCTAATTGAATATAGCGATATTTTTTACCTTTCGATCTAACACATCCGATATTTGTTTTGGGTGGGCATTCCTAGCCCATTACAGTCTTCCAACCTATAACAAGACTCTAGTTGTGTTTCAGCTCTATGTCAATCCGATTCACAACTCTTGGGATTCTGGTCTCGGCTCCTCTGGGATGTTCAGGTGGTGAAAATTTCCGAAGAAATAAGCTTTGGTCTATAACATGTAATTACTAGGAGCAGATGTTGAACCACTGCTTGAATAGATTTTGTAATCCAAGTCTGAGGTAACACTTATTATCAACTTTCTGTTGAGAGATCCACCAGCTATTCTTAATCCAAAAACAGAACTCTTTTCATCTGAGAGTTGTTTCGGGAAAGGAAGAAAACGCTAGACAGAAATATGCAAGTTGTTTTTGTCTTCTTGAGGAGATACACTGACCTGCTTCTTGAATGTCTCAGGCTCCGAGTCTGTCTCAACACTTAATCGTCTATTAATTTAAAAACTGGGGTTCTCCATCCCATTTCTACTACTTCTTCTTGCTTCTTTGGTTAAAAACCATGAAGCTGACACTCTTTTTACGTGTATTCTTTATATGTTTTATACCACCGCTTTGTATTTCTTGGATAGTCTTATTTTGTTGCATTGCTGTGGTTTTTGTTGTTTTTTTTGGATTGTAATGTTTTGAAAACACATAGCCTACACCTTCCGTATTTTCCGTGGATATTCTTGTATTGTATCACCGCTGTTACAATAAAGACTGTTAAATCTTAATTGTCGTTTTACTTTTTTTTTAGATTTGTAAATATGAAATAGTCGTGTTTTCAATCTTCGCGAACTATTTAACAGTTTTATTGACATGTTATAGATTGCTGCCATTACGTAGGAGGCCTTTAAAAGCAGTGCACACCGCTGAGTCTCCTGGATATGACACAACACTCTGTAGAAACGTCACCGTTGTACACAATATGAGTTTTATTTAAAGTCGAAGTCCACGAGGCGTACTCCAGCTGTGACCCACCATCGTCATCTGTCGACTTACTGTTCTACACGTTTATGCTCATCTAATCTTGCAGCTAATACTGAATATGTCGAAAATTAGTTATCATAATAATAATGTGCTGTGTCTGATTGCGTAGGCTATTATTGATCTCCGCAGAAAACGGCTTCCACTACAGTATAAAACTGTTTAGTGTGGGATTTTAATTTATTTTACAGATGACAACTTTGTTCAAAGCACCTGCACATTCAGGATGAGATCTGGTCAGATCAAATGTAGTATACACAGCGAAGGCTGGATGTAGTCAATCTCCAAAATCTTAAATTACTTCTTGGTTGTATACATGCTTAATATATCCGTTGAAATGTACATATTATTTGTATGTTTGAACTGTTGCTCTTCTACCACTGACGCTGCAAGGCATAAAGGGATCTCGCCCTTCTCAGGACCTCAATTCAGTGCTCGCGAACTAGATCCACTTGTATCTGCCTAATCATACTCATAGAGTCACTCAAGATGCTGACCTGCGTTACCTTCTGTGTGCCTACCCACTCAAATGCAATCGTTACTGCCATAATCTCTATGGTCATGTTACTAATGGTCACAGTAAAGACCCCACTCTCCTCCCTGATCGTTCTACCTGCGCTCCATAGTGTATTTAATCACATCCCCCTTTTTTAGCATTCTCACTGACCAAAGCCTACATATCTTGCTACACAACCATGGGAAACCATTCTCTGCATTCCATGCTAAGTTATTACTAATCTTAAACAAGTTTAGAAATCTATGGGTGTACCTATCCATTCTGCACCTGATGCCACATCTTGCATTCTGCACACGCGTTGTATGACATCGTCAGCACATGCCATCCACGACTTCCCTCTTTTAAGTCTGCTACCTTTAACCATCTGTAATTCGGAATGCAATGGGTTCTCTTTTCTGCGTGTATTTGAAGGTACGCAAGTGCACGGCAATGCTGTAATCTGTGCTCTACCGTTGGACAGTCAAGTATGTATCGCATAGTTCTTGCCGATGTGACTCTAGTATACCTAAGAATGATACGCATTGTCGCATTCTGGATTATATCCAGTCTTTCGATCTGAGTTTTGCTAAGAGTCAGAATTGCCAGTGCATATTCCACCACAACCACCACCAAATCCTGGTACAAAAGAAATAACAACCTCTGCTCACACTGCGCAACAGCCATAATCTTCATTGCCAATAAGCATTTTCCTGTCCTTATGATAATGTGGTAAACATGTTCAACTCAGACTTCTGTCAAAAAACACACTTTGAAATTTGGCTTTCACGTCCAGTAGAAATTAAAGCATAAAATTGCCGAGACAGAGGAAAGAGATAAAATTGGAAAAATTCAGAAATACTATATGGGAAATAGTGAATTACGAATTGGGGTAAATTATACAGCACTGTCTCCGCTTCGCTGGTAATAGAGCAACAGTCTGTCCGACAGGAGTGTCTCTACAAACTACAGTGTGGGGAACTCACATCGAGCTAAAACAATCCATTCTATACAAGATCTATATCAGACATGATCAATGCACGGTAATTGATGGCAGAAAAAGTACAAATAAAAGGACAGTACAGAAAGTGCTTCTTAAATAACCCCCCCCCCCCCGCCACGTTAAATTCCGTCTCATTTTGTATGCTGACGTTGCACGATGTGATAGACTAGTAATTACAACTAGAGAATTATAGTGTGTTCATAAATAGTTGTCCACCGATATTATTTATTTTTTCCGTAATTACTCAGCGCATATGCTTCATATCTTGCATGAGTGCATTATTTCATAACCACGTTCAAGGCTGGATTTAGACTTAATAGGGCCCTATGCTATTTGAGATATGGGACCATAAGCCATTTGAGATTTGGGGCCCTTTAACGATTGAGAATATATAGATAATAAAATACACAAAAATTAGAGTCCCAAAGAAATTGGGGGCCCTAAACTATAGCTTGTTTAGCTTATAGGTTGGTTGGTTGCTGATCCAGCAGTCTATGGGCTCATGCCCTGTGACCCAATGTCATTAAAATTATATTGCTTGGAAGTCTGTGGATTTTCGTCCCACCCCGGGACAGAGCCACAGAATAACTATCACACCTACAGGAAGGTAGGTTTCAACCTATGCATTGCTCTGAGCCACTGTAGCAAAGATAGGGTTCACTGTGCTCATTCCCCGCCACAAAATGACTACTGGTTATGCCGAACTTCTCTATTGCTCTAGACATGCAACCAAATGCTCAAGTCAAAAGGACTGTCACGTCCTGAGTCCCTGTGTCTCTATGATGGGTCTCAGCCATAGAAAAAAACAGTGCTGTCAGTTTCTTCCTCCCCAGTGCTGCACAGTACATCTCTGGCTCCCTCCCAACCACAGAGGATGCATAGATATATTCAAGTAAACATTAAACACAATTCAGCAACAAAATAAAAGCACAAGGAGCATAATTGCATAGATGACGTGTCATGAAGCTACTATAAGAAGATAACCTCAATATAACGGCATGTCATCCACTAAGGTTTTATGTTGCATGGGTGGTTTGTCTAGTGGGCCATTGGTGATACCCGCAGTCGCAACCGCATGCGTAGCTTATAGGTAAATCCGGCACTAACCACGTTCCAGATTTATGATTTATTTTCTAGATTGAAAATAAGTGGGTTTATCGGAGCAGTCACTACGAATGTCGTTTTTAAGGTTATCTTGATAACATCAACATGAAAGATTAATCTTCACTCGTGGCTAACCGATGTACGTTACTAACCCAAGCAAAAACTGATTAGTCACCTTGCCCTACAAAAAACACACAGGTGAATTGACAAATGTAATTATCAATCTGTTGAACCTTTTGCCTTATTTGTTTTTATAGACACTGTTATGTTGCATTGTTAAAGTCTATCTATTGGCTAAACCCTTTGTTGCCTTTCAGCTTCAGAGGTAGAAGAGTTACTGCTGCTGGCCCTCGTGTGTGTTGAGTATATTGGGGAATTTATCGCCTCTTTTATTTGGATGGTCCATCGTTTTCGTAGTCAACCTCTAGGTCTGCCTTCACTGTATCTTTGTATTATAGCTTGTTATGGCATGCTGTCTAATGGTAGTCTGCTGATGTATGCAAATCATGTGATCTGTTGGTCTCTTAATATATTCCAAGGTTGGGGTGGAGTCGGCTCTTTGTTGAATGTCCTCATTCATCACTGTCTCCTAGCGATATTCCTAGGATTCTGCGTAGACATGCCATTTCAGCTGTCATAAGTTTACGTTTCTCTTGTGCTGTAGTTGCCCATGTTTGGCGCAATAAATTGTAGCACAATAAATGTATTTACAGTGTTATTTTGGTGTTTAAATCTATATGTTTGTCTCTAGAGACTAACGGGAATTGAACCAGTCCGTTCTACGGCACCAAATCGCCTAGCAACATTTAATAGGCGATTTAAGGCCTCTAGTAGGCGATTTGGTGCCGTAGAACGGACTGGTTCAATTCCCGTTAGTCTCTAGAATTTTTAAAAATTGTCCTCTGGCTTCCTACTTAAATTTACTTGTATAATGTTTGTCTCTGAAGATTGGTAGCATTTACTCTAAGGCTTGGAATGCTTTACTACATCAATTGGCTGCTCTTGCCGTCTGTTGTTATATTACTTCATAGGTATGTGAATTTTGCCATTTGTTTAAGTATGTTTATATACATAAATATGTAGGATGTTTCTATAGTCAGTTATGGATCATTTTTCTATCGTTGGGTTAAGCAACTAGTATCGTAAAGTTTCGCGACCGATTTGTAGAACAGAACAGAATCCGTTCACTTTGAACGGACAAAATTGAAGAGATCTGACCTATACCCTATGCGATAACTTCAATGCTAAAGGAAAATGATTGAATATATATTGATATTTCTTTTAGTTCTTCCTATCTTCATTACTTCGGTATTTTCTATATGTATTTTCATGCTAAAATTTTCGCATGTTTGATGTAATTTCATGTGAATTCAAATCGAATGATAAAATCAGAGAAGAGACACATCAAAATTTCATCACAGATGTTATCAGAAAACGCCGTTGGTCCTACATCGGGCATGTCCTACGCGCAGAGATCAACAGAATACACCACCAATCTCTTGAATGGATACCTACATGCAAAAGAGCCAGGGATAGACCAAAAGAAACACTCAGAAGAACAATACTTAGAGAAAGTAAAACAACCAATATTCATACTATTCAAGAACTGCACAGAATAGCTTTGAACAGACAGAATTGGAGAGATCTAACCTCTGCCCTATGCGCTAACTTTAGCGCAAAATGAAAATGAATGAATGAAATATATAAATATAAAATGGCCGCAATACGGTTCGTTTTTTCTTATATAACATTGTCTAGTACTTAAGTAATATATAACTTATACAGAGCGTTTACTGTATATTGTGTTTACACTTAAACTTACACGGACATGCCCGTGTAATAATAATCCAACCGGCTAAAAACATTGTTTAATCTTATTAAATGTTTTATACCACAGCTTTGTTTTTCTTGGATATGCGTATTTTGTAGCATTGCTGTGTGTTTTTTCCTTGGATAGTACTATTTTGAACAAAAAATACACCCTCCGTATTTTCTTGGACATTCCTGTATTGTATCACCGCTGTGATAATAAAGACCTTTTATTCTTAATTGTCGATTTACTTTTTTTTAGATTTGTAAATATGAAATTAGATGTTTGGGGAAGCTCATGTCTCGAATAGACAATAGCTGGTGATGCAATCAAACGCCGTGGTGTAGTCGATGAAACACATATGTAGATCTAAGTTGTATTCTCTACATTTCTCAATTATTTTTCTCATGTTGAATATGTGATCTCTTGTTCCTATTCCTTTTCGAAAAATCGGCTCGAATTTAATGAATTTCTGTTTCTAGTTTATTTTGTATTCTTTTCATTATGATCTGCAGTAGTGTTTTGCTGGCTTGACTAATCAGTGCTAATGTTCTATAGTTGGTACACAGTTGAATGTCTCCTTTCTTTAACAGTAGACGTATGTATACTGACCTTTTCTATTCTTCGATCCATATTCTGCTTTTTCATATCTTGCATCATTAAGTATGATATAAGATATACATTACATAATATAAAGATAGGGCCTAATATTAAACAATAGTTTCTCAAGATACCGAAGTGGAGACAAATATTTCTAGATATGGCTAGCGACTTTTAATTTTTGAAGATAGATGATAAATGCAATATAGATCAGGTAAGCAACCGATATCAACTTACTAACAGTACGAAACAAGATCAAAATAAACTTTGGCTAGATTACCAAAGTTCAAGTCAGGGGCTTTAAGGTCATTACGACTTTATAATCAAACCATCCGGGATATATAATAATCTAAGAAACCGTATCAGTGAATCTGCAGTTCAAATATTATACCGTAAAACCACTTAAATGTATCTATGATTTGAAATAATTGAGAAACAATCAGAAGCCTATTTGTCCATCGCAGGCAATGATGGCAGCCATTTTCAGAAGTATGTTGTTGCACATGTCTGATATGTGCAGAGAGATAACTGAAAAGTACAATTCTGGTATACAGTGCTTCCCACATTTGGGACACTTTTGGTCAGAGTTGAATATTTTAATTTTTGTTATTCTGTTTATTCGGCGGTAGACCTACGCTTTTTGCTGTGGCCCAGAAATTTGATACGTCTCGACAATGCTGGCACGTTCGATGGTGTTTCTGCACCCATTTGGGAATTCTGTGCGACGGATTTCCAGGATCCCACGCCGATTTTGAAGCTTATTTTGGAGATTCTTTGGGAGAGTTCTTATTCTACACACAACACAGTTGTTTCCCCTTAAAGATCTCACCACACATCACATGTGTTGGGATGCGTCTGTCTTTCATGCGCACAACTTGTCCAGTCGATCTCAATTCGACCTTCTTAGCATTGTATTAACACTTTCTGTTGTGTTGTATGGTTGTGAAAGTTGGACACTCACTGCGGACATGGAGAGAAGATTACAGGCTTTCGAGTACAAATGCTACAGAAGAATTTTACGAATTTCCTATAGGGAACATAAGACCAATGTGTACGTAAGAAATAAAGTAGAGATGTGTGCAGGTGTTCAGGAGCCATTGCTTTCAATAGTGAAACGACGGAAACTAGCATGGTTCGGACATGTATGCTGGCACGATTCCTTGTCAAAAACAATACTGTAGGGAACTGTCGAGGGTGGAAGAAGCAGAGGAGGGTAAATAAAGGCATGGACAGACAACATCAAGGAATGGACAGGGCAAGATATTTCCACACTCATCCGCATCGCTGAGTATAGAAATCGCTGGAGGACTCTGTGTGCTGAGGCATCCAATGTGGTTCCCCTACGTCCCTGAAGGGTTAAGGGTTTATTGATTGACGATTGATTAACACTTTAGATTTTGGCTCTAGTGAGGACTTCAGTATCATGTACTTTATCTTTTAACACTAAGAATCTGTACATACAACATGAGTGAAAGTTATTTAATGCTATTGCATGTCTGCTGTACACTGTCCAAGTCTCACACGCGTATATACAGGTCCTACACATTGTCACAAAATCAACTAAATGCAACATTCGCGTTATAGATTCTGCTGGTGGTTTCGACAGAGATAAGTAACCAGGATGTACATCAAGCTTGGAATATAGGGGGCATTGATATCAGGGAAAATATGCCATAATAAAAGGCAATGGGGAATGAAGGTTTTTAAACGTCGTTTGTTCTTGTGTTTCGTTGATAGTGTGTAGCTTTTACTATTGGTAACATTTCAATTTACATATTTCCGTACATTGAGCTGCTAGTCTAATTGAATATAGCGATATTTTTTACCTTTCGATCTAACACATCCGATATTTGTTTTGGGTGGGCATTCCTAGCCCATTACAGTCTTCCAACCTATAACAAGACTCTAGTTGTGTTTCAGCTCTATGTCAATCCGATTCACAACTCTTGGGATTCTGGTCTCGGCTCCTCTGGGATGTTCAGGTGGTGAAAATTTCCGAAGAAATAAGCTTTGGTCTATAACATGTAATTACTAGGAGCAGATGTTGAACCACTGCTTGAATAGATTTTGTAATCCAAGTCTGAGGTAACACTTATTATCAACTTTCTGTTGAGAGATCCACCAGCTATTCTTAATCCAAAAACAGAACTCTTTTCATCTGAGAGTTGTTTCGGGAAAGGAAGAAAACGCTAGACAGAAATATGCAAGTTGTTTTTGTCTTCTTGAGGAGATACACTGACCTGCTTCTTGAATGTCTCAGGCTCCGAGTCTGTCTCAACACTTAATCGTCTATTAATTTAAAAACTGGGGTTCTCCATCCCATTTCTACTACTTCTTCTTGCTTCTTTGGTTAAAAACCATGAAGCTGACACTCTTTTTACGTGTATTCTTTATATGTTTTATACCACCGCTTTGTATTTCTTGGATAGTCTTATTTTGTTGCATTGCTGTGGTTTTTGTTGTTTTTTTTGGATTGTAATGTTTTGAAAACACATAGCCTACACCTTCCGTATTTTCCGTGGATATTCTTGTATTGTATCACCGCTGTTACAATAAAGACTGTTAAATCTTAATTGTCGTTTTACTTTTTTTTTAGATTTGTAAATATGAAATAGTCGTGTTTTCAATCTTCGCGAACTATTTAACAGTTTTATTGACATGTTATAGATTGCTGCCATTACGTAGGAGGCCTTTAAAAGCAGTGCACACCGCTGAGTCTCCTGGATATGACACAACACTCTGTAGAAACGTCACCGTTGTACACAATATGAGTTTTATTTAAAGTCGAAGTCCACGAGGCGTACTCCAGCTGTGACCCACCATCGTCATCTGTCGACTTACTGTTCTACACGTTTATGCTCATCTAATCTTGCAGCTAATACTGAATATGTCGAAAATTAGTTATCATAATAATAATGTGCTGTGTCTGATTGCGTAGGCTATTATTGATCTCCGCAGAAAACGGCTTCCACTACAGTATAAAACTGTTTAGTGTGGGATTTTAATTTATTTTACAGATGACAACTTTGTTCAAAGCACCTGCACATTCAGGATGAGATCTGGTCAGATCAAATGTAGTATACACAGCGAAGGCTGGATGTAGTCAATCTCCAAAATCTTAAATTACTTCTTGGTTGTATACATGCTTAATATATCCGTTGAAATGTACATATTATTTGTATGTTTGAACTGTTGCTCTTCTACCACTGACGCTGCAAGGCATAAAGGGATCTCGCCCTTCTCAGGACCTCAATTCAGTGCTCGCGAACTAGATCCACTTGTATCTGCCTAATCATACTCATAGAGTCACTCAAGATGCTGACCTGCGTTACCTTCTGTGTGCCTACCCACTCAAATGCAATCGTTACTGCCATAATCTCTATGGTCATGTTACTAATGGTCACAGTAAAGACCCCACTCTCCTCCCTGATCGTTCTACCTGCGCTCCATAGTGTATTTAATCACATCCCCCTTTTTTAGCATTCTCACTGACCAAAGCCTACATATCTTGCTACACAACCATGGGAAACCATTCTCTGCATTCCATGCTAAGTTATTACTAATCTTAAACAAGTTTAGAAATCTATGGGTGTACCTATCCATTCTGCACCTGATGCCACATCTTGCATTCTGCACACGCGTTGTATGACATCGTCAGCACATGCCATCCACGACTTCCCTCTTTTAAGTCTGCTACCTTTAACCATCTGTAATTCGGAATGCAATGGGTTCTCTTTTCTGCGTGTATTTGAAGGTACGCAAGTGCACGGCAATGCTGTAATCTGTGCTCTACCGTTGGACAGTCAAGTATGTATCGCATAGTTCTTGCCGATGTGACTCTAGTATACCTAAGAATGATACGCATTGTCGCATTCTGGATTATATCCAGTCTTTCGATCTGAGTTTTGCTAAGAGTCAGAATTGCCAGTGCATATTCCACCACAACCACCACCAAATCCTGGTACAAAAGAAATAACAACCTCTGCTCACACTGCGCAACAGCCATAATCTTCATTGCCAATAAGCATTTTCCTGTCCTTATGATAATGTGGTAAACATGTTCAACTCAGACTTCTGTCAAAAAACACACTTTGAAATTTGGCTTTCACGTCCAGTAGAAATTAAAGCATAAAATTGCCGAGACAGAGGAAAGAGATAAAATTGGAAAAATTCAGAAATACTATATGGGAAATAGTGAATTACGAATTGGGGTAAATTATACAGCACTGTCTCAGCTTCGCTGGTAATAGAGCAACAGTCTGTCCGACAGGAGTGTCTCTACAAACTACAGTGTGGGGAACTCACATCGAGCTAAAACAATCCATTCTATACAAGATCTATATCAGACATGATCAATGCACGGTAATTGATGGCAGAAAAAGTACAAATAAAAGGACAGTACAGAAAGTGCTTCTTAAATAACCCCCCCCCCCCCCGCCACGTTAAATTCCGTCTCATTTTGTATGCTGACGTTGCACGATGTGATAGACTAGTAATTACAACTAGAGAATTATAGTGTGTTCATAAATAGTTGTCCACCGATATTATTTATTTTTTCCGTAATTACTCAGCGCATATGCTTCATATCTTGCATGAGTGCATTATTTCATAACCACGTTCAAGGCTGGATTTAGACTTAATAGGGCCCTATGCTATTTGAGATATGGGACCATAAGCCATTTGAGATTTGGGGCCCTTTAACGATTGAGAATATATAGATAATAAAATACACAAAAATTAGAGTCCCAAAGAAATTGGGGGCCCTAAACTATAGCTTGTTTAGCTTATAGGTTGGTTGGTTGCTGATCCAGCAGTCTATGGGCTCATGCCCTGTGACCCAATGTCATTAAAATTATATTGCTTGGAAGTCTGTGGATTTTCGTCCCACCCCGGGACAGAGCCACAGAATAACTATCACACCTACAGGAAGGTAGGTTTCAACCTATGCATTGCTCTGAGCCACTGTAGCAAAGATAGGGTTCACTGTGCTCATTCCCCGCCACAAAATGACTACTGGTTATGCCGAACTTCTCTATTGCTCTAGACATGCAACCAAATGCTCAAGTCAAAAGGACTGTCACGTCCTGAGTCCCTGTGTCTCTATGATGGGTCTCAGCCATAGAAAAAAACAGTGCTGTCAGTTTCTTCCTCCCCAGTGCTGCACAGTACATCTCTGGCTCCCTCCCAACCACAGAGGATGCATAGATATATTCAAGTAAACATTAAACACAATTCAGCAACAAAATAAAAGCACAAGGAGCATAATTGCATAGATGACGTGTCATGAAGCTACTATAAGAAGATAACCTCAATATAACGGCATGTCATCCACTAAGGTTTTATGTTGCATGGGTGGTTTGTCTAGTGGGCCATTGGTGATACCCGCAGTCGCAACCGCATGCGTAGCTTATAGGTAAATCCGGCACTAACCACGTTCCAGATTTATGATTTATTTTCTAGATTGAAAATAAGTGGGTTTATCGGAGCAGTCACTACGAATGTCGTTTTTAAGGTTATCTTGATAACATCAACATGAAAGATTAATCTTCACTCGTGGCTAACCGATGTACGTTACTAACCCAAGCAAAAACTGATTAGTCACCTTGCCCTACAAAAAACACACAGGTGAATTGACAAATGTAATTATCAATCTGTTGAACCTTTTGCCTTATTTGTTTTTATAGACACTGTTATGTTGCATTGTTAAAGTCTATCTATTGGCTAAACCCTTTGTTGCCTTTCAGCTTCAGAGGTAGAAGAGTTACTGCTGCTGGCCCTCGTGTGTGTTGAGTATATTGGGGAATTTATCGCCTCTTTTATTTGGATGGTCCATCGTTTTCGTAGTCAACCTCTAGGTCTGCCTTCACTGTATCTTTGTATTATAGCTTGTTATGGCATGCTGTCTAATGGTAGTCTGCTGATGTATGCAAATCATGTGATCTGTTGGTCTCTTAATATATTCCAAGGTTGGGGTGGAGTCGGCTCTTTGTTGAATGTCCTCATTCATCACTGTCTCCTAGCGATATTCCTAGGATTCTGCGTAGACATGCCATTTCAGCTGTCATAAGTTTACGTTTCTCTTGTGCTGTAGTTGCCCATGTTTGGCGCAATAAATTGTAGCACAATAAATGTATTTACAGTGTTATTTTGGTGTTTAAATCTATATGTTTGTCTCTAGAGACTAACGGGAATTGAACCAGTCCGTTCTACGGCACCAAATCGCCTAGCAACATTTAATAGGCGATTTAAGGCCTCTAGTAGGCGATTTGGTGCCGTAGAACGGACTGGTTCAATTCCCGTTAGTCTCTAGAATTTTTAAAAATTGTCCTCTGGCTTCCTACTTAAATTTACTTGTATAATGTTTGTCTCTGAAGATTGGTAGCATTTACTCTAAGGCTTGGAATGCTTTACTACATCAATTGGCTGCTCTTGCCGTCTGTTGTTATATTACTTCATAGGTATGTGAATTTTGCCATTTGTTTAAGTATGTTTATATACATAAATATGTAGGATGTTTCTATAGTCAGTTATGGATCATTTTTCTATCGTTGGGTTAAGCAACTAGTATCGTAAAGTTTCGCGACCGATTTGTAGAACAGAACAGAATCCGTTCACTTTGAACGGACAAAATTGAAGAGATCTGACCTATACCCTATGCGATAACTTCAATGCTAAAGGAAAATGATTGAATATATATTGATATTTCTTTTAGTTCTTCCTATCTTCATTACTTCGGTATTTTCTATATGTATTTTCATGCTAAAATTTTCGCATGTTTGATGTAATTTTTTATTTGTCTTTGTAGTTGTTCGTCTGATGATGTAATTAGTGCTTGGCTGTCTGCAATTAGCAATTAGTTTGTTATCTTCAAATTGTTTTCTTCCGTTGTCTTTGCTACTTTGCAGATGTGATCTATGTATGCTATGAACAATAGGAAGGATAGTACACATCCCTGTCTCAATCCCGAATAAATTTTAAAATTATCGGATGTATCTGTGCTAGTTTTTTATTGCGCATTGACTATTGTCGTATATCCTCTGACATAGGTTTATCAGATGTTGGGAAACTCCATATGTCTGTAGCGTTGCCCATATTTGTGCTATATTCACTCTGTTAAAAGCTTTCATTTGGTCCACGTAAGTCAAATATGTTCTGGGTTATATTCTGTGGCTTTTTCTGAACGTTGTTTGAGGGAGAAGATTTGATCTTTACAGCTTTTAAATTGTTAAAGCACAATTGTAAGTAACGAGTGTAAATTGATACCGAACGCATGAGATAAGGGAGGTAAATACTGCAAGGAAGGGAACTAGCCACCCCAGCTAACAGTTGTTGCGGTTTAGTGGCAGCACAGAGTTGGCATAATAATCGTTTTGAAAAGTGTTATTTTGGTGATAAAATGTACATTTTTGTTTCTAAAGATTGGTGTAATTTGCCCTAGGGCATTAATCTGTCATATGCTTTACTACATCTAATGTGTATCTCTTTGCTGCTCTTGCCGTCTGTTATTATATTACTTCCTAGGATATTACTCCCTATGCTCTGACATAGGCTTATCAGATATTGGAAGTGTTATCCATATGTCTGTAGTGTTGTCCATATTTGTGCTCTATCCACTCTGGCAAAAACTTTTTCTTGGTTCACGAAAGCCAGATATAAGCCTTTTTCTGAAAGTTTTTTGAGGACGAAGATTGCTGCACAGAAATCTGTACAGCTTTTATTTTTACGAAAGCCCATGCTTGTGTTATTGACTGTGGTTCGCGCCTTTTTTCTTCCAGAAGAGAACAATATCGATGTATTCCACTTCTGTTGTGTCTTTTGTGTCTTCCATATCACATTGAATAGTCTGTATAGCCACTTTATACCTATCCCTGTTTGCATTTTTATTAGTCCTATAGGTGTGCGTCTATTGTTGGTGCTTTGTTAGTTGGTGCATGTTTAACTTTTCTAACGTATGTTGCTTCTTCCCTTTATGTGTCACATGATGTTGCTGTGTCATAAATAAACAAACTGTTGGAGAAAAAAAGTTAAGCAAACCACACTTTGTGTTGAATGTTTTATTCTGTAATCAAATATGTCAACTCATTTCTATAGACAATATCAGTGTTTAACCAAATATATCAAACATTTGATCCAAATCATCAAATACCTTCTACACTTTTGGAACTAGGATATCACAAGTGTGAAATAACAACAACAACGTACTACTTTCAAAGGGAAATAAATACTCGTCCCTCATTTGTACTTCTTTCATTCTCTGCTCAAAAGTACATTCTCTCACATAATTTTTATTGAGTATTACTGAAATCATCAATGGAAGAGGTTTGTTCTTCTATATGATGTTTCCTTTGCAAAACATTGTCCTCTTTGCTCTGCTACTTTGTCTCTCATATCTGTGTAAGCATTTATGCCTCAATCTATGTCAGATTAAGTAAGTCCTAAATTTCCTCCATCAAATTTGTAGTCTGCCCCATCGTCTCTTTTCTTGTCAATCTTCCTCTATCATCAAATGTTCTATGTTCTCTATGTTAAGGATTCTTTCATAGCATTTGACTTCAAATTTTGATAATAAACTTTAGAATTAGTAAACAAAAACAGAATTTTTGGTGGCCATATTAACTTGTAATACTTATTGTGTATTTCTTCTGCATCCATTCTCAAACTCCTGCAGATTAACATAATGTAGTAGGGAATGGCATATATTATGTTACAGTTTTCCTCTTAGCCTCAATATTTGTTACTGTCTGCCATGTACATATGGTTTCTGGGTCACTTTGACCCATTATGGAATGGGATAATCAGCTACAGCCCGAACACTTCTTTAATCACCTTGTACAACATGCATGATAGGTCTTGCTACTCTTTGCTCACCTTGTACAACATGCATGATAGGTCTTGCTACTCTTTGCTCACCTTGTACAACATGCATGATAGGTCTTGCTACTCTTTGCTCACCTTGTACAACATGCATGATAGGTCTTGCTACTCTTTAATCACCTTGTACAACATGCATGATAGGTCTTGCTACTCTTTGCTCACCTTGTACAACATGCATGATAGGTCTTGCTACTCTTTAATCACCTTGTACAACATGCATGATAGGTCTTGCTAATCTTTGCTGTTCCAGAAACACACAAGTGGCGTACGTACGTCTCATTCACATCATATTCATTGTCAGTATTTTAGCTGCCAGATAATACACTTATATCCTAAAGTTCTCTCTAAACAACATGGCCACATACCCTGCAAGAATATAATACTCCAGGCACAAATTCAAAGTCTTCAAACATAAAGAAAGGTTGTCAAGTACCACACCAAGAGTTGGTTTATTCATGCTACATTGTTGCTGCTGAAGCTATCACCTGATCCAGGCTCACATTAACATATTTGTAGGAAATGTAGCTTATATCCCTTATAGTAAATGTAGCTTATATCCCTTATAGGAGATGTAACTTACATTCCTCAATAATGTCCTGAAAAAATATGGCTCACCTCATGTTCCTTTGCTCTCTCTCTCTCTCTCACTCACTCACTCACTCACTCACACGCACACACCAGAGAGGGAGAGAGAGAGAGAGAGATATGTACAATATTTAAATATATATAAGTACACAGAGTTCTCCTGCATGCAATCTTCAGCAGCAACATAGAATTAGATGAGTTATCACAGACTACAAAAATTGGATTCCTATCCCAAACTGCAGACCTGGATTTGCTCTACGGAAACAAAAATTCAATGTAAATTGATCAAATTGTTTGATAAATGTTGTCTTAATGCATTATATTTATCTTCCTTCAGTGCTGAATATGGGCATAGGACAGAAACCTATTTTTAATAGGTTTCTCTCCATTGTTAATTCTTATAGCTGATGGGAATTGAACCCGATCCGTTCTAGCAGCACCGAATCGCTTTGCAATACAAGTAAGCAGATTTTCCAAACTTGACCAACCACATCCCCCCAAAAAGATGTGATCTCATCAAGACATTGAACCTGTGTACTCAAGTCACTCAAAATAATCGAAACGGACTAATCGAAACAAGGACTATTTCAATAGCAACGAACATCCCGTACAAGTATTAAAGTATCCTCAGGAGCACAAACATAGAAAATTCATATATACAAGGACCTACAGTCCTTCTTGTATAATAACATAGAGACGACATGTTATTTATGTTTACAAGAAGGCCTTTAGGTCCTTGTAGTATGAATATGAATGTTCTATGTTTGTGCTCCTGAGGATACTTTAATACTTGTACGGGATGTTCGTTGTTGTATTAGTCCTTGTTTCGATTAGTCCGTTCTGAGTGACTTGAGTACACAGGTTCAATGTCTTCATGAGATCACATCTTTTGGGGGGGGAGTGTGGTTGGTCAAGTACGGAAAATCTGCTTACTTGTGTTGCGAAGCGATTTGGTGCTGCTAGAACGGACCTGGTTCAATTCCCATCAGCTGTAAGAATTATTTTCATTTATACTCATGCTTTCTACTTGAATTTACTCTCCATTTTAGTAGTTCTTGTGTGTGTTTGACACATAGTTATACTCTATTTGATGGTCGTTCTGTGAAGATTTTCTTCCTCACTTTCTTGTGCCTTGTGGTACTGATGTTAATACTTGTAGAGGCATCCTATTCTCATTGATTCTAAAGTACATGTCCAATGAAAATTCAACATTTTCTTACTATTCTTCTTACTCATTTTAATGTATTGCCAGAGATTAAATAACACATTTCACCAGTTTTTATATCTATTAATTCCCTTTCCTTCAGTGGGAAGGTCTTCAAAAATAAACTTCTCCCATTTCTATCTTCAACCAGTCATTCTGAACCAGGGTGTTCAGGAGATCAATAATGTACTCACTTCAGCAAAAGTAAAATCAAACAGACAAAACTTGGAACAGGGTAAAGAAGTTTTTATAATGACTGGAAACAGAAATGATAACATACACAGTAATCGTGGTTTTGACCAAAAAGCCGTTCTCAGGAATACATTCACAACAAAAAATGACAAGTAAGAATTGCACTATTGACATTCACATGGTGGAGCTAAATATAGATATAATCTGGAAGAGCTAACACTAGAGGTCAGAGATGAATCATCACAAATAGAAAATAGACAAACACAGCCAATGTTGGTGAAACAAGACCAAAAACAAAGAAATGACAAATGAACAAGATACCATTCGTAGGACTGAAGGGCATTGATTCCAAAGGATTCAATCATGCCAAATTGATATATTTATTGGTTCTCGAGCGCTTGACGAGTCCGGTTATCTAAGAAGCATAACTCAATGGCTGCCACCTGATAGGCACCCCAATGACCCATGCCATTGAAGTGACAGCAATAGGAATCTCAGTAACGTTTTTGATGATGTACACATGTTCATAGAATCGATCTGCCAGCTTCCTTCCAGTCTCACCTATGTATGTTATGGTGAAACGCTTGCAAACGATGGCATAGATGATGGTGCAGGATACACATGTAAAACTTTCTTGAATGTTACAGGGAGGTTTTGAGGAATGTGACAGACTGGGTTTTGGTAACATAGGCACATATGTAGCATTTGTTATGTTTGCAGCTGATGGTGTCAAAATGATTAAGACCATGTGGCTGGAGATGACAAAATGATTCTTGTAGAGGCATCCTATTTTCATTCATTCTAAGTACATTGTGGACATCTAAGTACATCTAAGTACATATTTCCATTCATTCTAAGACTGTGTGGCCTGAGATGTCCGGCGTGTGGCTGGAGATGTCCGGCGTGTGGCTGGAAATGTCTCCGAACCAATATATTCATGAGATTCTTATCACATCCATAAGCAACTGGGGGTGGGGGGGTGGGGGTTAGAGTTACAGAGCACATAACCCATCGTGGTATCCGACTGAAGAGAAGGAAGGTGACAGAATAGGACATGATGAACAGCAGATCTATGGGGGCAAAAGTGAAAACAAATTTTACACTGTTTGTGGAGGAAGAATCAGAGTGATCTTAAGGGTCGCCTGGCGGAAGACGTTGCACACTTGAAACAGGGCAAACCTGAAGATCCTGTCACTGTATAGGTGACAGTGGAAGAAATTTATCATCTCAAGTCCTCGTCCACACTACACAGACATCACATGTGTAGAAGTTGAAAGAATGGCAGGAAATCGCGATTGGCAAGAGGGATGATAGGAGGTATAGAGGAGAAAGCTATAGGCATCAGTTGATTTGTAATGTACTGATGTGCTAAGACAGACGGGTTGGATGGTGACAGATATGTCAAGGAAGTTCACATGAGAGGTAGAGATCTTAGGCATGAACGTGTCTGGGTGAAATTTTTCAATGAACTGTCTGGTGTAAGGACCTCTATCAGTCAAAGGGTCTGGTGGGATAGCTATCTAATCCCTTGTTCTATAAGGCCAATGCAAGAAACACCCTATTATAAACCTTAAAGCTAAAGTCTCTAATATCATATGACTTGATAACTGACAACCTCCTCCCGACTACAGCAGCCTCTGTCTCATTTAAAAAAGTTTGGGTAAGCCTACATTTTATATGCTATCTAAAATTCATAAGTCCTACAATCCAAGCAGATATATTGTCTCTGCTTGTTTCTATCCTCTGACTTCCTGATAATCTTTCAACTAGTAAATCAACTTCCTATATTCCTAAAAGACACTCACCATGCCTTGTCTATCTTGCCTCTGTTTCACTGCCCCCTGTGCACACTTATTGGCTCTTTCTACCTGATGTCTGTTTTTTTCATACCTCCATACCACACTCTCTCAAGGTCTTGAAGTTCTTTCTTGACCAAGCATCATCATTCCTCTGTGTTTACCCTATTCTGATCCATCTTGAAGAGCTGGTGAATTTCTCCAACCAAATCAGTGGTGTCATCTTGTGGGCAGCATGATATACTCAGCTATGTCTGCTTGTTTATGGGCCACCGTAGACATTCTTTAAGGGTCCAAATAAATGACGAAAGTGGAGGTAGATTGGTGCTGTAGCAGAATTTGTCCACACTAATGCTTTCAGCATACCTTTTGTGACATGAGGGCGAGCATTATCATGCAATAGAATGATACTGCATGACAGCATGCAGGGTCCCTTATTCTTGATGGCTGCATGAAGATTGTCTAGTGTGTTCTTGTAGCCAATAGTATCACATTAGGTTCTAAAGTCCACCAACAAGAGTCCTTCTTGCTCAAAAATGATAGTAAGCATAACCTTTCCTGTGATTTGCTGTTTGGTGATACAGAATATTTCCATCGCATGTTGGTAATTTGTTGAATGGCTCAAAGTTGTGACACCATGGTTTGTCACCTGCTATTATCATAGGTGTCAACTAGTACGGACTTTCTGTATTGATACAGATTTTAATGTATTGATAGGCCATAGAAAGTAATAAAAAAATTCTTTTGGCACTAAATATGGACGTTGTTATAAAAAATATGCCTTTAAATTGTATTGCATGTTGAATTACATATAAAATGCCAAACGCTGCCGAAGACGGATGTGTCAGGCCATTGGTGCAAATATAACAGTAACACAATGCATTACCATTCTCTGGACGAAATCCTGCTGGAAATCTAGTAGGACCATGGTCCTACTACAAGAGAGATCCAGCGGGAGTTTGAGAATGAACGCTGAACAAGAAGAAGAAGAAGAATGCCAAACTGCTGCATTCCAAAACAAGTACTAATTGTAGAAATGGCTGAAGGTCATCGAGCCCGTGACAGACCAATGCTGAGTTATAAGACATCTGTAAATATCCTTAATGAAAGGCTTCCACATAGAATTAAAAAACTGGGTAAACAGCCGAAACTCACGATGTCTGGAGGCAGAACCTGTGTGCAGGGGCAGTATTGTTCAGTAATAATATGTATAAAGATATGGAAGGAAAAAAAAGGGAAAGGCGCAAACAAAAATCTTCCATTTCTGTGATATGACCGCTTGAAAAGTCACAATCCTGTGAAAATATTGTAATGGATTGCATCTTCGTATTGCTAAATGACCAAAAGACGCAAAAGGCCATGATTGATTGATTGATTGTTCGTCCATCACAAGTGATGATGACCACTTTTAACAAAAGTTACATCCACTTTTGAAAATTCATTTAGAGTTATGTCCTTGATTATGAGTTCGTAGATGGTTAATGAACCCTATTCGAGCTGTAAATGTTCTTGGACAGTTCAGACATGGAATGACTGTAGACGGATCTTGGTCTATCCATGACTTTCTAGCCGCTCTCCGCTGTTGAGCTGCTGCATTTCTCCTCTTTTCACAAGATGATGCGCTCTTTAACCCAGAGCAACTAAACAATGAAATAAATGAAATATTTTTCGCAGACGATCAGAGCCTCATATACGAAAATGAAGAACAACTACAAAATCTTGTAAGCTTACTATCTGCAGCATGTAGAAAATACAACATGAAAATCAATATACAAAAGACGGAAACTATGAAAATATGCAGAACACCGAGCCCACTAAACATACAGATAGACAATATAGGAGTAAAACAAGTAACAGAGTTCAAATATCTCGGTAGTATTTTTACAGAAAATGGAAGCCTCGATAGAGAAATAGAGATGAGATGTCAAAAGGCAAATGCAGTAACATACCAACTGTCACAACTACTTCTTCACCCCAAGATCGAGATGGAAGTTAAGAGACAAATGATCTACAGTATATTCCTACCAACACTGTGTTACCAGTGCCAAACCTGGTCTCTCTCATCTTCACATTACAGTAAGATAGTGACATGTGAGATGAAGTGCTTGCGGAAAGCTGCCGGGGTCACCAGACTTGATAGATTGTGAAATGACTATATCAGGGATAGAATAGGTATAATATCTTGTACATATTACATAGAGAGAGAACAGATCAAGTGGTTTGGCCACATTATGAGAATGCATCACGAAAGGTTGACCGTACAAGCATATAACCATATGAGATCAGGGTACAAGGCCAGTGGAAGACCACGGAAAAGATGGATAGAAAGCGTCAGGCACATCCTGAACAGACATGGTCATAGCACAGCCAGGGCCACACATCTGACTTTAGAACGCAAGCTCGAGCTCCAATCACCCCTACGCTTAACGGCAAGAGTGGATCACAAACCACCTGGGGAAAGACAATAGACAATAGATGCGCTCTTTTTTATTTTAGAACGCCATGTAGATCTATTTTGTGCAAGTTCTTCCCATGTATCGTTGTCTATTTCAAAAGGCCATATATACATGTCAAATTACAATACGAATTATGAACAAATAGGTTGACTGCTATGCACTATACATGACAGAAATGGATTACCCTCCACATGCCAATGCTGTAAATGATTCAAACTCTACCCCATTCGCTCTTTCTTATAACAGTCAGTCGATAAACACGGTGCCCACTGAGAACACTTGATTCTTGATTAGGAACAAGCGCCACAGCACTGGGAACATTCCCATATATGCTCTGCTTGCCATTCCATCCGCCATCTAGGAGTATATACGTTCAGTGTCCTAGTCAGTTGCTGATTGCGCATTCTTCAGATCTCTTCAGAGAGGGTGCACTTTCTCCCATCGCCTCTAGTCACTCCCATTTCTACCATTATCTGAATATGTACATTGTCTCGTTCGATCTCATCCTCATCTTTCCCCATCTTTTGTAGTGTTTCCATGACTGCTCTAATCAATTCAATCCTTCTCAGTGCCATTCACCAAAGCTTTACCAGTTAACACATCGGCTCTTTCATTTCCCCTGACCTCAGCGTGACCAGGGCAGTAGATCCATGTAATACTTTGCGCATTGTTGAGAAGAGTGACCCACTCAGTTCTGATGATACACTTTTATATCGTGCACAGAATACTTTGAGAGATGATCGAATCACTGAGTCTGTTGGTGGTTGCGTCGCCAGCCAAATAAGAATTGCTGTCACCACTTCTATTTCCATTCTCATACTCGATGTTGTAGTGTGGTATGCAGCTGACTTCTCAGCTAATTTCTTGCCATTTTGGTAGGCCATGAAACCCCAACCACACCTGTTTGTTTCTTGCGTTACTGAGCCGTCTGTGTAAATTATTGTATGGTGTGGCTTCGAGTGCTGCAGCATGAGTTTTATTTATCATACACTCTGTTCTGTTGGCAGTCCAGTCGCGGCACTCTCTTCCCATCTGTATCACAACTGTTGTCAATAACTTTCTCTCTTTGTCAAATGTCACCCATTCACAGCCTCTTCCCACTTCCTCCAGCTCACAAACTCTGAATAGGGTTTCTTCTGCTTCTGCATCCAAGATCTTCCTCTCTTGATACACCTTCTGTTTGTGTTGTCTGGAGATTGGTGTAAGAGGTGATGATCATTATTAGCGACCTTGAAGTATTCTTTAACCTGAGCTATTTTATGTCTTGCTTTGATGCTCGATATAACTAGGAGAAACCTCATGTCATCCTGATGTTCAGGATCTCTTATGCATCCTAGGACAGCTCTCATGGCTTTGTTGTAAATGCTCTCTAGTATATCCACCTGTGTTTGTGAGTGTATCAATTGAAAAAGGGTTCGTGGCAGCATCTCTGCAGATGCCATGATTGTAACTACACTGACACCCTTTCCAGCTTTCTGAATGACATTGTCCACATGTTTTGCAAAAGATAGACTTCTATCAAAAGTGATGTCTATATATTTTATAGTCTACTTCCCTGTCAGTGTTGATGCCCATGCAGGTGGCTGTTGGTAATGTGCATGTGACTATGTTGTTGTTCAGTGGCGGAATTTATGACTGCCTTATAGTCAGTGCACTAGAGAAAGAAATGTTTTAGATTACTCTGGATGCCATCAGTCATGTCTCTTCTGTTTCTTCCGTGATTTGTACAGCAAGTGGTTGTCCGCATATGTTAGTATCCGCCTGGCCCGGCTTCCTGAACCTGCGCTATTTTACACATGTAGACATTAAAAAGCACAGATGACAGTGGCAATCCCGGTGTTATAGTTCTGATCTCTGATGTTCAGGATCCCAATCTCAGAGCAACAGGTCTGGACATCAGCACCGTTACTATCCATCAAATTATCCACGAGTCGATGCTGAGTTCACTTAGCAAATGTATGAGATGACCGAAGCTGACTCTGTTATATCCACCTTCCAGTTCGATCGTGGTGACCACTGTTTCCTCCTTTGCCTGAAAACCCACATATATGTTTTAGGCGAGGATTGTCACATTTGTGGTCGTGTCTTTTCCTGGTCTGTATGCACCTAGAGTGTCAGAGAGTAACACTAGAGTGTCCCTGAGCACACTTTCCGATACTTCAGTTTCTCCTAAATCACTATTTCAAATGTCTTGAATGATAAAAAGAATTCATCAGTTAGCAAATGCAAACTCTAGTGATGGTCAGTCCTTATTGCTGCATCCATCTTGGCAACAAACAATAAACGGTAAGTCTGCTGTGAAACATAATAGCAATAGTACTTACATAGAACATAGGTTTTTGAAGTGCCACTAATGGGCTTTAGGGTGTAAACATGAAAAGCTACAAATAACAATACACAAGACATTTTAAACATTTCGTACCCTTAGGTCTTTGTCGAGAATACACAAAATGAACAGTGAAAATACAATAAAAACAATGTCACCACCACTTGCATGCAGACATGTAAACAATACAAAGTTCAAGATGATTATGACGTACGTGTAAATATGTAGACATGGAAGCGGGTTTTGTTGAAAAGGGGAAGTAATATTAGAGCAGAAAGAAACCATTTATTACCCAAAAAACCAACAAGGACAGCAATACAACAATGCCAAATTTATGTGTGTGTGTGTGTGTGTGCGTGCATGCGTGTATGCTCTCTTAAAAATTATAAAGCAAAACTGGACACTTGTTGAAGAACTAATATCCAACAAGCATAATAAATCATTTAAATTTCACATACTTGTCTCCTTTCTGTACTCGCATGGGTATGACGTAATTTAGCTCCAGGCGGGCAATCCTGCTCATACACATCACAATACCCAAACCATAGGACCACCTCAGGGTGGTGGCCATCTCAAAAAATGAGGAGGCCAGGTTATCTAACAAAAACAGAGAAGGTAAAAGTATTAGTTGCTAAAACCTCCCTTTTAATGTAATTACTTCTAAATACATTACAACTGGACAAGAAAACCATTATAGAGATAAAGAATTAAATATTTATCTTTAGTTATGTCTTAGGAGAAGATTAATTATTCTTGCGACTAACGGGAATTGAACCAGTCCGTTCAACGGCACCAAATCGCCTAGCAACTATTGAACATGCGTCCTTCAGTACTTGACTAACCGCATCTCCAAAAAAGATGTGATTTCATCAAGCCATTCAAACCGTGCACACAAAGTCACCAGAACGGACCGATCGAGACAAGGACTATTACAACAACAATAAACATCCCGTACAGGTTTTGAAATATCCTCAGTAACAACAAACATATAACATAATATCCGTATTTAGTTATACAAGGGCCGATAGGTCTTCTTGTAAACATGGATAACATATATAGATAATACAATTTTGCTTCAAATAATTGTTTATACAAGTAAATTTAAGTAGGAAGCCCTTTTGGTTGAAGTAGTTGTTGTAATAGTGTCCAACCGAACTATGGAAGTGAGATGCCGGGGGGACAGGATCAGGAAGTACATAAAACATAAATATAGGTTGAAACGAAATGAACACAAAGATAATGTAAATGCCAGAACGAAATGAATAAAGACAAAGGCCACAATAAACTGAGAACTAGACAAAATACTGGTTGGAATTGAGTCCAAAAGGTTTGAGTGTATCCAATCAAAAATAAGACCTCAAAAATGATAGCTATCCAATCATCAATTTTTGGTGCCCGTAACAACGCCCTGATCTGATTGAAAAAGTGCCTAACGAATTCAAAAGAGTTGAGTGTAAGCACCAGTTCAGCAAGGCAGATAAGAGTAGAAGTGGATACAGAGGGATGGGGACTCTTGTCCAGAAAGAACTGCAGAGCCATGAGACCATCTGCATGGGATATAGAAGTGTACAAAGAACAGACATCAAGCAAGAACAGACGATGGGTACGTTCAGAAGACAACTGGACGGAAGAAAAATGGTCAGGGCATGATTGGTGTCTTTCAAGAATGATAGCAGTTGTTCGACTAAGGGCTGAAAAATGATGTCAAGGAAGTTTGTGATAACATGGATAACCTGGAGATAACACTTCATCACCTGTTTCTACGTAAGTACTATTTTCATACAGTTTTACTAGCAGTATTACTTTTTATTGATTGTACTCACAGCACTGAGATTAAAAAAATAATCTGAGATGTGGAGGAAAATGCTCTGGAGATATATCAGTCAAAAATGATACCAGAGAATAATGCCAATCTGGAGACAAAAGTTAAACTCCTAAATATCAGGCATAATGCAAGGAGAGACAAACTCATGCCTTCCTCAGAGTCTCAAACAATGACATTTATTTCATTAGTCCACAAGTACAACTAAGTAATAAAGACAGTCACCAGAAAAACATTTTTTTTAAAGACCAGCGCATCTTCTTTTCTCCAATGAAAATGATGAAAAAATTCCTTAAGCTGTAAGTATGTAGCTCTTTACAGACCATAACCTTTCTTACAAAAGTACAGGTTTTTTGCGGTTGTATAACTGAGGCGACACCCATATACTCATATACAGTCTCAAAAGTATAGATATGTTCGGGGTTTTTTTAGATCGTTTAGTCGTTAAAAGGGATAATCAGATCCTACCAGGAGCACAGCATACACTTATGGGCCAACTATCTTGTCAATCTTCTGTCGGATCTGTTGACCCATCCACAATGATAGCACATCTAGAATACCCTGCAATCTACAAGTTTGCCACACAAAACAAAAGTGCAATGTCTGTTGGCCTACATCTGTTCATTATCCTTGGGTATCATTTGATAGAAGACAAATGTAAAAGGAGTAAGTAGTTTAAAAAAAGTAGTATCTATGTCCCAGAATAACAGACAAAATTAATTGTAAAATAGATACAGGGTGATAAAGAAAGAACTTAACATTATTGATCGGAAAATTGTCAACAATTAATAGTACGATCTCTAGGAGTTTTTCTGAAATATGATTGCATATACTAAGTGGCATAAAGGGCTTAAAGGGTAAAGATAGGCCCCATGGCAGCAACCTATTATGATAACTCTTGAAGATAACATTTCCTGTACTAAGCTACTGCAGCTATTAGGTGAGGTGAAAAAGGATAAATCCTCAGTGTTAGGGAACAACCTAATATACTAAAGATATGAGAGCTGGTGCAATACAGAGTAATTTGATGGAAAACAGATATGTAGAGGGTGGTGCAACAAAACACACTCATGACATCAATATAAACAAACGACTAAAAAGTCATCATCAGTACAAAACAAACAACGATAAATGAATATTACAGAAAGAGAATTATGATGTAAGAGAAGAGCAAAAGAAGATAATAAAGGAGACAAGATGTGAGAAAGATGAAAAGGAGAAAAAATATCAATATGGCAAGAAGAAAGAGTAAAAGGGAAAGTAACAGAACAACGACAATAGAAAAAAATAAAAATCTAAGTAATATCAAAGAGAAAAAAATTACTGATCATAAATCCAGTGTAGTCAAACATAATGTTTGAAGTAACTGTTAGGTGGGGTGGCTAGTCCCCTTCCTTACTGTGTTTACTTCCTGAACTCATGTGTACTCATTTACAACTGGTTGGACTGGAGGGTCGTATCAGGTGATAAATCACGACCGTGATGTTTTTTTACAGATACGGTTTCAAACCTAGCACACTGTAACCAGGTGATAGTAAACGAGCTCACTATAACTAGGCATTTTTTTCTCCAGAGAGGACATACTTTCATATATCACAGCTGATAACTTCCTTTTCTACAATTCTTTATATATATATATATATATATATATCACTTTCGGCATCGTCTTCTGTAGTAAATACATTCTGCAGTAAATCTATAACTGCCCTTATTACTGTAGGTCAAAATTATCCCTTCTCAGTAATGTGTCATCAACCTGTTGTCTCAACATTGTCTACCTGTTGTCTCAACATTGTCTACCTGTTGTCTCAACATTGTCTACCTGTTGTCTCTACTTTGTTGTCTCTGATCCTTTCATAACTAGAGCTGTATATTCACATAATATTCAATGAATCATGGAAGGAGTTGTTGGAGGGGGCGATAGAAGGCACTAGAGGCAGAGGTCGACCAAGACGTCGTTGGACAAGAGATATTTAGGAATGCATGGAATTCATATTTAGGAATGTTGCTAGAGGAAGCGGAACAACTTGTCAAAGACCGAAGGAATTTCTGGAGATTCATAAGAAAAGTTCAGAATACCAGATGCTCCACCTAAAGACAGGCAATACAGAATTCCATCTCCTGAACTACTACTACCCAAATGATAGACCATTAACACTAGACACAATCCCAGAAAAAGAGAGACTTATGGTGTGTGGTGACTTCAACAGCCACACTCAGAGCTGGGGCTATGATCACATGGACAAGATAGTTGAGGAACTTGAGAGCTGGCAGGATGAAAATAATCTCATACTTAATAACCAGCCAGCAGACTTACCAACCTTCGACTTGAGAGCATGGAACAACATCTCTACACCAGACCTGACCAGACATTGGAAACTGTTTGACCAGATATATAGGGATATCTTTATGTGAATATGCTTATATGTTTGGAGTAGTTAAGTGAAAAAATGATGTCTCCTGGTGAACTGCTTTCATTTGAATATTTATCAGCAAATATTTTGACACAAGTAAATGAATCAGACAGGAAAATGGTGCTTATTTACATGACATTCACAGCGATATGTTCACAGATCAGTACCTCTTCCATTTATATGTTAATTGTATTTTAAATCATAAAAACTGATTGTAGATTGTATTTTATAATTTTCATACACAATCACTTCTTATTTTTGTTGCGGAGTTATTCCCCTGGCCATGTGTACGAGGCAGGGCCGGAGTTTTTCCTAATCAGCCAAGATTGAAAGGGTTAAATAGAAATTAAAACTTACTGAAATCCATGGTTCCTAAGTTACCAGCATTGATAAAAAAGTGAGTTTTGAAGAGGTCTCCAAATCGACCACGTCCTGGTCTGAAGGGCAGTGGACTGTAAAGATGTGCTGCTACAAGCCAGTAGGACTCTGCACCAAGTGCATCATCTAATACAATGAACATTATAAAGTAGTAAGAAACTATAAAAATAATAACAAGTACGAGTTGGCAATTGAATAAAGCATTAACAACAATAGAACAAGACAGTCAATGTTCTGCATTATTGTTAAAAGCACTATATTTCTGCATTATATATTTTCTCATTATATATTTTCAACCAGAGCAACACACCTGGCTCTGGAACGCAGACTACATCTCCTTCACAAACCCTTACGCTGAACGGCACGTGTGGAAGCTACGACAACACCACCACCTGGGAATAGACAATATTTTCTGTTGAAAAATAATCAACATAATATTTTTTTCTTCTGCATTTGTTATCAAACTTCTGCAGATTAGCAGGATGTACTCTAGAGAACAGAATGCGTTGTGTCATGGTTTGCATTGGTGTCTTTGCCTTTTGACCTGAAACCTCTAACGTGATCATTATCTAAAGCGGGGATGACAATCTAAAAGCTTTGGTGATCTACTGGGAAGTTTTCCCATTGGGAGACAATCTACCTTTTTAGAAATAACCACAATGACCATATACTTGTGCTTCTATCAACAGTAAAAAACATACTTAAAGCAATAGGGCCTATACAGGGAAGAATACACATATTCTGTAAGATGGGGGGGGGGGGGCGTGTTACCTAAAAATGAAAACTGGTTACAAAATCTCTCCCTGAAACCCCCTAATGGGAAAAGATGCAGTATTTGCCCTCCCTTTTGTAAGAAAAAAAAGGGCATCAAGCTCTTTTTGTAGCCAATGTTTCCCTTTTTTACCTATTTTTTTTTTAAATGGTGTAAAGCAGGGATGTGTGCTAGCCCCTACTCTGTTTAGCCTGCTTTTTACAGCCATACTAACGGATGCATACCCTAGTAATGCAACAGCTGGTGTAATAATCAATTAAAGAACAGATGGTGGACTTTTCAATTTACGTCGTCTAAAATCAAACACGAAAACTAAATCTAGCACTATTAGGGAATTACTTTATGCTGACGACTGTGCATTGTATGCTGATTCTGTCGTAAACATGCAAAGCACCATAGACCGCTTCTCACAACTACTTTGGTCTCACTATTAACACACACAAAAAACAGATGTCATGTACCAATCAACATCCAACATACTGCTACTTCCATCATCGTCATTGAGGAAAAACTGCAATGCAAATAGTCGACAATTTTACTTACCTTGGAAGCACTCTCTCTCGGGATGTCAACATTGATGTGGAAATTAGCAATAGACTGACAATAGCTAGTGCTGTATTTGATAGATTACACAACAATGTATGCGACAGAAGAGGTATAAGAACAACCACTAAACTTCAAGTATATCATGCTGCTGTTATACCAACCCTACTATACGCTTGTGAAACGTGGACAGTGTATGCTAAACATGCAAGAAAATTAAATCATTTCCACCTTACCTGCCTACGTAAATTACTAAACATACATTGGTGGGACATACTAAAGTAACTGACTACAAGGTCTTGGAAAAATCAACCTCAGTAAGCATCTACACATTATTTATGAAGGTGCAAGCACGCTGGGCATATCATCTTGTTCGTATGGAGGACCTGCGTCTGCCAAAGCAAATATATTATGAAGCACACACGACAGGAATTCGAAAAGCTCATGGACAAAAACAGCGCTTCAAAGATACGCTCAAGTCATCACTGAAACATCTAAAAATTGACATAGGCTCTTGGGAGAGTCTCGCTCAGGATATAACAACATGGTGTTACAGCCTTAGAACTGGAGCACTAGCGGCGGAAGAGACCAGGAAAGATACTGAACACAGAAGCGGGCACGTAAAAAAGAAAAAAAATATCTCAACGTCCCATAGGCACTCTCTACAGTTGTCAATTCTGTAGAAGAACTTTTTTCGAAAGCATTGGACTTGTTAGTCATTTCTTCTTCTTCTTCTGCGTCTTCTGCGTTCGCTCTCATATAACCGCATTGAATATATCGTGTGATTTCCGCCGGGGAGCGTGAATTACGTTGTGCTGCAAGTTCCTCAGTAAAACTGTGTTATTTGCACCTCGGTTGGCCACTCTGTGGTCTGGACGTCCGAGGTCCAGCACATCCTTTTTCGTCATGCCTTTAATTCGGCTAGGCTTCCCTAGTCCGTGACAGCCTGTCTATCTGTCGCCGAGCACGTGGTTGTGTAGTGACTCTTCTACGAGACGATTATCGTTCACGTCTATATCACATGAGGTGTTCACCGTCTATGAACTTACCTCGTGTAATTGGACGTACTGTGCTTGTGCGCATCGGGTAATGAACCGTTTCTCATCCACGAGCCTGGTTCCGTATGAGAAAGAACTCAACAGAACAGTTGGACCCTGACTCTTTCGCCGTCTTAGCCGAGGTGTCGTTCACCGATATCGTGGACGCCTCGCCCAAGTTCGTCTTACACCACGCGTATAATGCACCTTCCCATTACATTTCTTGCAAATTATATAATAAATATTTCCTCCAATAAAAGCAATTCCAACATCCAAGTTGGAATTATACATTATCCGTCTTCTCAAAATTTACATCATCGTCTATGATTGCAGAAAATGGCTCCACAACTTCATTAGTATTGTCAATTTTATCATCTAACTGATCAAATAACTAATGAAAACTGTTATAGTCATTTATAAGTTTATTAAGAAGTTCTTAACTTCGAATTTTCTTTCTGATTCATATCGCCCATGTGACAACCAGGACTGTGAAGAATAAGGCCTTTGTTTTAGTTCCTCGTATGTTATAGAAAGTGACTGAGGAGAGTTCAGGTATGGGCAGACAACCTGTCACCTGTAAGAAGAGTCATCATTGTCACTGCATTTCTAGTCTTGATTTCTTACTTTTGTCTTCTATCAAATTATATCCATGGATGATGAAGAGATGAAGGCAAGCAGACATTGCAACTTTGTTGTAGACTCCTGGGTAGCGGGGAATTCTAAATGTGCCATCACCGCTGACAGGTCTGACAGAAGAATGATGAGTTAGTTAGCCCAGAAGTGTATGCTGTACTCCTGGCAGGACATGGTGATCCTGTCTCACTGGAATGCCTTCCTTCTGGGATCAAACATATGACTCCATAACAACCCCCACCCCCACCCCACCCCAAAAAAACACAACCATGCCTTTAAGACAACTTTATGTGTGTGAATTCAGGTATCCGCTTGGTTAATCAACTGACGTGCTTTTGAAAGAAAGGCTATGGTCTCTTTACCTGCTCACAGTTAAAGGGATTATTTCATCATTATCATCTCATCTGATTCACATAGCTGTTGCAGTGAGATTGGTAGTTGCCTCCTGGCATTTTTCTGTATTCACTAAATCATTCTTATAATGTTGAATGTTCTGGAATGTTGAAGGAAAAAAAGAAAGTTTCTTTTGTTAATTTATGCCTGTGCAATTGACTTTGTTCCACCCAGACTTCAAGCCACATGCAAATATTTGTTTTAGAAATTCTTATTCTGCTATTTCTGTCTGATGTAAATGGTTGCTTGTCTCGGTTTTTTCTGATTTCCAATAAAGGAAAATGTTTGTTTACCATATTCTACCACTTTACTATAATTTATAAAACTGCAACTGTTCTCTTTCATTCAGAATAGAGTATCATGGTTTAGTCCTTCTGTGGATAATGCAGCAACTGTGTTCTCACCAAACACTTTAAACATTACATAAACTCTCCTGCCTCTCAAATGTTAATGGATATGATGCGTTCATATTATATTCAAATTTAAATAATAACTTTCTCTGTTGGTAAAACAATGACAGTAAATTAGAAAAAAATGATTTATGCATATTGGGAATATAGAAAAAAATTGCAAACAATTCTTGATTGATCCTTTCAGTTCCTTTTTGATTGATCCAATTGTTGATCACCGACTTAAGAATGTGAACTGTATGAATAAGAAGAAATAATGGTCGTTCAGGACAAGCGGGATTGGGAACCTTTGTTTGAATTGAATTATATATCAAATAAATCAAATTGGTATATAATATTTTAGGGTGGAGTTAGCCTTCCAATCAAATAGGTCACTTTGAGCATTCTTCAATCTCTTTCTTTAGTCCCTACAGTGTTATTCTTTGCTCGCCTTTCAAGTCCTGGCAACATATGGTGGGGAAGGGGGATATGTCTCAATATGTCCATTGTAACTAACATTTGTGGCATTGCTGAATGAATTTTGTGTTGTTGTTTCTCATTACTAGGGCTCGGATTTGTATGACCTAAAAATCTGAAATATGACATGCAAATATGACCTAAAAAAGGCAAAATATGACCTAAAATATGCTAAATATGCCAAAATATGACCATAAGGTTTTTCTCATTTATGAACCCAAAAAAAACGCAAATTATTATTGTTTGCATGTTTTACGCATTACATAGTAGTCATAGTACCTACATAGTAGTAATACTTAACAAAGCATGTATAAAAACACTTACCACATTTATTCCTCAGTTTTCATTGTTTGTACAATTGCAACCGACAACAACATGCATTTTTAGAGTTTCAAATTTGAACGATCGTCGATTGTCACTGAGAATTGTTTTATATTTTGAAAAACTTCGTTCTACATCACATGATGTCACAGGGGCAAATCTAAATAATGTCAGATCATTTGCTGAAAGTTCAGGTTCATCCTCTTGAAATGTTGCATGTTTACCACTAAGTATGTCTGCAATTTTGCACAATGAGAAATAACCAGAATTTCTATGAAGAACACTTTCTAATTTTACTTTAATCCTGTTGCTTACTTCACCACGTGATCCATTTATTTCTGTTTGAATTTGTTTCACAATATCTAATGCATCATAAAGTGCAGTCCCTTCGCTTTCCAGACGTTTTATTGCTTTTGAAATTGCCGAAAAGTTTGACTTTATATAAGTCAGATTTTGTGATAGTCTGGTAGAAAATAAGCTTTGCACTGCTTGTATTGATGTTGCGTCGTCTTTGTCTAGGGCATTAAATATTTTAATTAGTGTTGAATAGTTGTCACAGTAATACTTTACAGCGTCCAGCCATGTACCCCAACGTGTAAGGATAGGTTGTGGAGGAAGTGGTAGTTGAGGAGCTTCTTCTTTGAATTTTTGTACTCGAAGAGGAGCCTTGATGAATATTTTTTTCCCATTTGAAATAAGCTTGTCCACATCAGGAAAATTACCTCGAACTTCCTCAGCTACTCGATGCAGTGCATGAGCAAGGCAAGTAATATGGATCAAAAATATAGTTTCTCTAAACATATGTCTCTAAACATAGTTTAAGATGTGCTAACATTGATAAGCAAACGGAGTACACCAGAACGTTGAGTACACCAGAAAATATGCAAAATATGACCAAAATATGACCTAAATCTCCAATTTCAGGCAAAATATGACCTCATCAAAATTATGGTAAAAATATGCATTTATATGACAAATAAAAACAGCTTAAAATTGTTCAGAAATGCTTGAAACATGTAGAAATTAACTTAAAACTGAAAATATGCTTCAGGAAAAAAATATGACATTTCATGAAAATCCGAGCCCTACTCATTACTATTACCATAACTATGAGGTCCACAGCCTTTCATGCTGAAACCTCTCAGAGTTAATGGACCTCCTAGAAAGAACCTGTCACTAATACAAATGGTGGCCCGTGGATCCAATGACCGCATTATTCCTCCAGCAGAGGACAATTGAAAAATCTGAAAAATATTAAAAGAAGAAACATGCACAATTAAATTTTAAGATTAAGATCTCACCTGTGTTGCCAAAGCCCAAAAGGGTAGAAAACATTAACGACACTGTTACTGACCATAGAGTTGTCTGCCCCATCTCATTTAGGGTCAAAGTGGCCCAGAAGTCATGCTGGACAGATGCTGGTCACGCCGAAAGGCTCAGATAAATGCAGCTTAGCTGTAAACATCACATTTCGTTCTCTGGATTACATCCTGCTCATATGCAGGAGTTTGAGAATGAATGCAGAAGAAGAAGAAGATCTTGAGTATTCTTTGAAACTTCTCATTACAGTTATTCTTTTCAAACTCTAACAGTCAGATGTATATATAACATATGTATTCTTCTGCATTAATTCTCAACATCCTATAGGGAAGCAGGATGTAATCCAGGAATGTAAAGTGTTTTGTCCTAGTTTATAGTTTGGCTGTAATATCTGTGAATTTTGACCAAGCTCATCTGACATCTGGCATTTTGGATCACTTTGATCTTCTACGAGAACCAACCTCATATCTAACCCTTTCGTCATTTTTTATGACATACATTACAATTACAATGCTGCTATTTTGTGCATCTTTGTTGACTAAGTAAGACATGGACATTAACAGTATATATGTTGTACACAAATGCCATCTTAAGCCAAACCCTTCTAGTTGTCTCTAACAACATCATACATAGTGGCACTATTCTTTGATTCGCTTTTTTTACGCAGGTAACATATGAGCACCATATTTGTCTAATCTCAACAAAATATATAATGGATACATCTTTTAATCTCCGTGTGGACTTGATATTATTAGTAAGCTATGTTTCCAGAACACATCACATGATATATTTTACATTTTGTTCAACAACATAGTGGAATAATGATTTCAGGATCTCTATTGTATAGTTATGATGCCATTTGCTTTGTATTCAAGAGGTCGTGTGTTTGAGTCTGGCTTGTGACGGATTTTTAAGTAGATTGTTTTGGTAATCCCTGGGGATTATTGCTTGAAGCTACGGCGGTGATACTCTTGGTAGATGACATGCCACTTTGCTGAGTGGGATAAAAAACATAGGGTAGGTAGGGGCACAAGTACAAGCGGGGCAAAACTATGCAGAGGGGTTTTTAAGATCTATGGGTTTTTCCAGCAAACCACGTGACTGTGTCAGACGCTAACATTTAACTTTGTCCCACAACTAAGTTTGACAATTCAAGAACAGCTCATGTTTCAAACACAAGATAAATTCATTTTTTAATGTTCTCGATCTAACTTTTTCAACTTCTAACTACTTGTCTGCTATCATTACTGTCATGTTTATTTTATATGTTTAAACTGAAATATATATTGTATTGCTAAGTTATTAAGCACGCTACATTGTCAAGCTACTGTGTTTTTTCATGAAATTTTATGAAAGATGTGAACAATATCATTTGGGGCAAAATTACGCACTGTTATATTACACAAGGGCAAATATGGGCGTGGATTCGTGTGTAGATTTGCCCCAATCACTGCTCCTTCATGTTGCAAAATATTATAATTAATATTTTACTGTCATGTTATGTTTATTTTTAGGAATTAAAAACGGAAGAATGAGAAAATGAAGCAGCTAATTAAGGAAATACTTAATTAAGTTTAGGCAACTGAAAGAGACTGACATATGAATCAAAGAAATAGCCAGAATAATAAGCTATACCAAAGGAACAATTCATTTCAGACTGAAGGTTGGTTCTGTAGTTGAGCCACTGGGACGTTTCAAAGCAGTATTCACACCTGCTCAAGAGAGACATATTGTTGAACATTGTATAGCATTGGATTCCTGATTTTATTGACTAACCCTTAAGTCTCTGCATTTCCTGGAATTTGAATTTGCAAAAAAATAATAGAATATCACATTCATCTCAATGGTATCAAAATTAGCTGGAAAATAACTCAAGAAAATAAGGCTAGAGAAGAATATCTAAGGATTCTGAGGAAAATATGCGCAAAACAATTGAATTCAACAGAGAAAAATTGGTCCAATATTTCAAAAATATGCAAGTGAAACTCCAGCACTTTGAATCTACAACATGGATGAAAGTAGCTTTCAGACAGTACCAAACAAATTGCTCAAACATATTGCTTCAGTAGGCAAGCGAAAAGTGGCTAAAAATGTTTCAGCTGAGCAAGGAACGTCGGTCACTTGTATCCAGCATGAGCGCTGCTGTAAACTAAGTACCCCCTTTCTTCATCTTTGCACGAAAACGTCACAACTCTCTTCTTTTAAAAGATGGATCAATGAGATCTGCAATGGCAATTACAGATTCAGGTTACATGAAAACACACGGGGTGCACACGGACTTCCACACTGTTCTCGGCGGACACAGGGTTAGCAGATAACCAAGATCCCAAAAGTACCTCCTTGTGGTTCATACAGCTGCTCGTGCTGATTCTGGCTAAATATTTTGAGGATAGTGTCCGTGGATGTGGATGTTGTTTGATGGAATGAGAATTTCCTGCGGAGAGAAAGGAAATATCTTTTAATCCTTTACGCCATTATATCCAACATATCCATGACATCTGTACATTCAGACTTGGCCGGCTCAAAAAGAAGAAACATTGGAGGAGCGATCAATGTCAATGTTCCTAACATACTGTAATCTTACGAGTAAGCTTCGAATCTGAAAATGGTAACAAATGTTAGAGGGCAGTGTTGTGTACGTGAGTTGATTCAGTGGCAACAGAGCTACAATGCTCCAGCAGGATATCGACTGGCGTAAGTGCTGTTCATGCTCAAGAGCACACAGAAGCCCACATGTCCCATCACAACTGACCCCATTCAAAGTAGGGGTCTGACTCAGGTATTGGATACGCCAACTTAAACATGAACTCCTGGTTATGCAAGAAAGATTTGAATAAAACTCTCCATTGTACACAGGACAAGCATTGAACAAATGTAGGGAAGAGCATTGTTCAAATGTCTGACCGACGCAGTGTTGAGACTCAGAATCTGGACAACGGGGGCAGCGTAGAGGGCTCAAATCTCTAACGACACTGCAAACCTAACCCAACTCGACTGTCGGCCGATGCCAAACACAGCTCATACAGAGAGAATTGGGTTCAGTACCCAAGGAAACACTGCGAGGTTCCTCGTCTGAGATTCATATTTTACCTACCTCTTTCGGTAATATACGCAATGACGAAGAGTAAAAATACACATCGCCTGGCGATGTGTTGAAAGGCCATCTCAGGCGGATAAGATGAGTGTGTGAGAAATATACAGGACAAATCCCAGACCCCGACATTTTTGGCAAAGCAGCTCATTATCTAGGAAGGTGTATCAACCCTGAGTCTAATTCAACCGTCGCCGTTACCCAACACGGCTCACATGGAGGAAATTAGGTCTGGGACCTAGGGACACAAAGGGTGGTAATGGAATGGTCTTTCTACATGAGGAACAGCTAGCTGGATGCGAAGCGCCTCGTCAGAGGATGGACAAACAACAGGTGGCCCAAGCAAACTATCAGATCGCCTCGTCTCATCAAATGTACCCCCCCCCCCCCCCACCCAATAGAAGGCTCCTCCAATAGACATTACACCAGGCCGAATGGTGAAGCCTCCTGGGTATATGAAAAAGCTCATAAACCTCCCACCTCCCCATTGCACATAGGAAGTAAGAGCTAACTCCTCGTAATTCCTGGGGTTCTCAAACAAACATCAAAACACCAAAATTTGTGGTGTACCTCGAGCACTTTATAAAATATACTAACCCACATGCAACTTCTTTAGACCTCTGAAAACCTATTATGACAACTTGTGTGACAACTGGACAACATCTAACCTATAACAATAATAAGAAAACAATAAGAAAATAACAATTGCAAGAAAACGCACTGGAAGAGATCTGAAATCGACACTGCTCACTTCGACTGCAGCAAAGATAGACTAGACGAATTGTGGAAAACAAAGACAACGACAATTGAAAACAGGACAAAGAAAGATCCAGGGTGAAACTCTTCAAAACTATTATCAGGAAGACCACCTTTACTGTAAATGAATCTAAGTCTTCAGAATCAGAGTGTCAGTTGTCAATTCATGACATCAGTGATGACACCAATGATAATTGCGATGTTGCCGAACTATAGGCGGACAGCTATGTTGTTGTTAGAGTCCGTGGCTAAAGTAAAGGCTTATTCCACCTCTACGTTGCAAAAATTACCTAAAACTTTGTGGATGGCTACATCAGTATTTTTTACCAAAATGTTCCGCAGTCACCATGCTTCAGAAAAATAAATGAAGAAACTTCTGCATTCTCAAACTTTGCAGATAAACTGGATGCAGTGTGGAGAACAGAATGTGTTGTATAATGGTTGACAACTTTGCTGAAATATCTGCGCCTTTCGGCCTGACACATCCACTTTCAGCACAGCTTCTTGGTCAGTTTGAACCTATATAGGATGTACAGCCAACTACATTGCCTCCCTAGTTGCCTTCTACAACATTCACATATGGGTGTGACATGACAGTTTATAATCCACGGTGTCCTTGGATTTTATGGGCCAAAGTATGTCCATGGGTGACAATTTCAGGGGTGAGAAATGGTAAGCATGGATTTAGACATAGTTCAAAATAAGTCTGTCTTGCATGAGGTGATCCGCCATCAGAACTGGTCCGTGTAATCACACAGTCAATTGCCCCTGTGAACTTCGATACTTAATCCTTTTCATCTGTAAGATATTTCTTACCTGGTTCCAGTGTAAGAAATTCTCTACAGTAGAATTGAGCTAGGGTTGGTTCATTTTCTTGGTCGAATTTTGTTGTCACTGATATATTGTGAAAATTCATCCAAATCAACTGCACACTTTCTGCGAGCTGGAAAAATATGACACCATGCCGTTTGCACTTCCATACCATTTGCTTCGAGTAGAAAACTAGAGGCTTGGTCTCAAACATGAAAATACTTTCCTTATGTTTTTGTATTTTTTTTCTCATACTGTGCAACCACTTTCACCTAGCAATGCCCTCAAGCACAATGCTATCTTTTCAATATCTACTCAATAGACTAGTCTTACTTCTTCATAGACTTACTATTCTCCCTTTCATGAGCTTTGGGTCATGATAGCCAAAAAGTCCAGACCAGCCACTATCTTTCACTGTGTAGTGATTGTTTTGGCTATGGGGACTGAGTGGTACCATTCGGAGATATTGTTCGTCTTGTACATTCACTTTTCTTTCCATCTCACTTTGAATTGTCCGGATATGATCCATAAAGCTGTAGCTAAATTACTTTGCATAAGTTCCGAAACAATTGTTCTCAGGTTGCTCTATAAAAGAAACGAAAAGAAATACACAGATGTCAAACTCTGACTATATGTGTCCCAACTGTGACAAGGGATTCTATGACAGAATTGGACTTTTCATTCTTCTCTAGAGAGATATAATAACAAAAGTCTGAAACTGTTGTATAAGCAATTAAATAGTGGAATCACATTATAACAAATTTGTCCAGACCAGCGAAACATGTATGTAAAACTAAGATTCGATATATCCAATTATATACAGTAAAGAATAGTGGCATTTTGAAAAGTATTGTTAATTGGGGAATTATGTTATAAATGTATGAACTATAAAGGGATTCCAAGGTATTACATTACAACTGGCGCAGTAAATCAGTGTATATTGTTACACATACAACAGTAATTAATACAAATAATAATAGTAATCTCATTGCTTACATTAAACCTTCCACAGTAATTTACAAACATATAAAATATGACACAATGACTACTCATAAATCTATCAACAGATTCATAAAAAGAAACATTTCAGAACATTATCAAACATACAGTATCCCAAGGCAGTGATATATTCCACTGAAACGTTCCATCTTGCTTGGCATATTCGATGTTTCCTCCCAGACCAGCATATTCCTGCATGGCACAGATAACATCAATACATAATCAGAAAATCACAAGCATTATACATAACATACCAAATGAAATAACTAGTAGTTTATACACTAGTAGGGTACTACACTTCTCTACCACACGCCATCTTTAACAGTGGACTAATATGGTATTGAGATATGGCATGCTCTGTTTGTAAATGAATATGTACCAGTAATCTTATTTTCATTGAAAAACCAACTATACACAATTATGTAATGATAGTTAATGGGATGAAAAAATATGAAATATTCATCATTAATAAGTGCTTTCTCCAAAACGAAGGTTGGCTGCAACCAACCTACAACATCCCCTGTTCGTTTTTGTTGTGCACTCTGCTAGACTGTAACCTGTTCATTTTGTGATGTTACTCTCACACTTGTGAGGATATTCCTCGCCCAGGAAACTGAGGGTGACTGTACTTCGCTGCACACTGTTCTGTTTGTCCTCGCTAAGTATTCCTTTCACTTGGGTCTGAATGTATATTTGTATTCCATGCCTTTCACTCCAAGTGGTTTGTTCTGGTACAGACCTAAATAGGTTGTCAACCTTAGGTAGGTCTGTAAATGGATGGCTTGGCAGACTGAAACTTTTCTGCTTGTATTAGTACTTTTGTGTCTCTGCATTCGCCAAGTGTTTTCATTCTCCCCATTTTCTGCATTTCTACTATGGGTGTTGATTTCATTGCTCCCAACATTATCCGAAGCATCTGGTTTTACAATTTATTTAGATCCTGTAATGTGGTGTTTGATGAAGGAAACCACTCAGCTGAACCATATTCCATGTGTTTTTGCTGTCTTGTATTCTATGTAATCTACTTGGTTTTTACTTTTGACCCATTTCTTATATTTATTTGTTTACTTTTGTGACATTTTTTACTACTACATTTCACCATGCTGTTGTTTTTGGTTTCTTTACACAGTTGTTCTTGTATGTGCATGATTCGCCTGCTGCTTGTTTGCTTGTTGCTTGTCTTTGAATAATTTCCATTCTTCATCTGTTGTTGTAGTATCTACTGGCAGTTTTTCGAATTTTTCTATTATTATTCTTTTTGTGTGTATTGCTGCCGTACCAGGTCATCCTTAAGTTTGTGTATTTTAATTTGTGTTGGTTTTTTTTATCTTTGTTGTCTTTCTTATTTCTCTTTCTGTTTGTTTTTACAGCTACTATTACTGTTTTATGGTCGCTTTAGTGTCTGTTATTTTCCTTCTGTTGGATATTCTCTGTGTAGATATTAAATAGTCTGGGTGATAAAATACATCCTTGTCTTATCCTTCTTTTTTATTTCTATGTATGGTGAGTAGTTGTTTTCGCATATTATTGATGCAATCTGTTACCAATATATATATTTCTTATCAGTCTGATGTTGTATGATATGTCTCTTTGCTCCATTATTTTTAATATAGGTTTCTATCAAAATATGTCATCACTTCTGAGTCTTTCTACTATTAGACATCCAGAACTTAGTCCATTCGAAACATTATCATTATTTTTATTGTTTGTCCTGTAACTTTCATCTTTTCATGCCAATGCATGAAAAAATGGATTTTTTTCAATTTCAATTTAATCTGTTTTGTAATTCGAAATCTTTATTCCGTGTGTTCACTGTCCCTAACTAATGGTATATACAAGTTTACTGTAGTTGTATCTATTATTGCAGTCTTTGTAATCACTTCCCATACTTCCTTTATCAGACTCTGAGGATGAACATTTTGCATAGATACATTTTTATAATGCATATACTGATATAAATGGTACCTAATAATACCTGGCTAGTCTGCCAAAATGTGCCAACAGATGGTAAAATAGGATCGTCTCGAGAGTCAATAGAGAAGGTATGCTGAAATCATGAAATGAAAAACTGTAATGGGTGAGTGAAGTTACAACCCCAACAAAAATAACCATCCTTATTATTCAATCTTGATCATCAATTTTATTATTATTATTCAATGTTACTGTTTTTGCTAATGCTAAATATTCCCTGAATGAAACAAAGTGGTTTTTTTTTCATTAATAAATAGATATATTCCTTTAGGTTAAATATTAGTATCCATTTTCCCAAGTTCGCATACGGTTGCGTCTATGGGTTTCACCAATGGCCAACTAGACAAACCATCCATGCAACAGAAAAACCTTAGTAGATGACATGCCGTTATATTGAGGTTATCTTCTTATAAAAGTTTCATGACACATCATCTATATAATTATGCTTCTCATGCTTTTATTTTGTTGTTGCAATATGCTTTATACTTTGTTATTTGTACATATGTATGTACCCTCTGTGGTTGGAAGGGAATCAGAGATTTACTACGCAGCACTGGTGAGGAGGAAACGGACACACTGTTTTTTCCTATAGCTGAATTTATCATAGAGGCACAGTGACTCAGGGCATGACAATCCTTTTGACTTGAACATTTGGTTGCATGCCTTGAGCAATATAGACGTTCATCCAGTAAGTAATATAGACATAACCAGTAGTAAATTGGTGGTGGGGAATGAGCAGAGTAAACCCTCTTGGCTGCAGTGGCTCGAAGCAGTGCATAGGTTGAAACCTACCTTCCTGCTGGTGTGATAGTTGTTCTCTGGCTCTAGCCATGGGTATACCAAAAATCCCCATACTTTCCAGCAATATGCCATTTTAATGGCAGTAGGTCAAAGGAATGTGCCCATGGACTGCTGGATCAGTAACAATTTGCCCAAGTATTGCTGGGTCCTAAATAGGGAGTAATGAATAATAACACGGCAACCTGGCATGCATATCATAAAAAATGGCCAAGGAAGTTTTTGAGGATGAGGCTTGCTGTTCTATCCCATAGGTCAAAGTGACCCATAAGCCATGCTGAAGTCAGAATTGTCAGATTGAAAGGCACAGATATCACAGCTAAACTGTAAAACCATGACACCATGCATTTTGTTCTCTGGACTATATCCTGCTAACCAAAAGCAGTTTTTTTTCTTCTGCATTCGTTCTCAAACTCCTGCAAATTGACAGGATGTTATGTCAGGCTAGGTATGTTGATTATATTCTTCACACCCCAAATATGTCCACAGTTGCTCAGATCTCCAGTTCAGTGGTATAACTCTCATGGTATAACTGCTCATGGTTCCAGTTCTATGTTGGTTCAGTGCTGCTTTTTAAATATCTGTTAGGTGTTCTTGCCTATTCTCACTCCCAAATTGTGCATTTCATTCTAGATATTGACTCATGCTTATATATCTCAAAATCCTCTGATCGTTTAGACTCACAAAGAGCGCTAAGTATGTCTGCTCGGTCCATATGCTATCATCTGTTATGGTGGCAAGGTTAGTTAACTAGTCAGCCTGTTTGTTTCCTTATTTGGACTTTCTGAATAATATTAATTGAGTCATTTAGTCATTACGCGCATGGTAATAGGCTTGCAATTCCGGATATTTTAATGTCTGAATTATAGCAAATACTTCCATCGTTAGACTGTGTGCTGTTGTAGTAAAGGCCACAATGGCTTCGTATTCTGTTCTTCCTTGTGATCTGGCAGTAACAGCTCATGCACACTGCTGGTATGAATGACTGACCAATTCGTGTAAATTATAACATCTGTATCATCGGCCTGTTCGCAGATGAGTGTCTTGAATTCAGCATCCATGCTCACATGGATACATTCCTGCTCTCGCTATTGAGTATAATGACTGTCTTGAATGTCTCCTGAAAGACTATAAGAATATGTATCTATTACTCGCCAGGAGTTATGCCTGCTGGGGTTAAAATCTGTTTAACAGTATCTTCAGCACGATCCATCCAAAATTTGCTTCTCTTGAGCCTGCTTCCCGTCACACAAGAGAGCTCACTGTGTAGTGAGTTATATATGTCAGAAATCATTCTGGCATGCATGGGGGCTGCACATATAAATTCTATGAGATATGCCGGTAAATCAAGGAGGAAGCTCATAGTTACACCGGATGTGTCCCTGGTACAATCAAGGATGATACGCATTGCCTCATTTTGAATTCTCTCCAGCCTCTTAATGTGTTTGACAGAAGGTGATAGTGGCACCTGCATATTAAATGACAGTGAAGACAGGAGCCTCATATAAGAATATGAATTGTGATTGTTTAGTATTAGCTACTGCTATCTCTCTTAGAGCTGAAAGATCTTTGCTCAAGATAAGTTTTAACGGATAATTTTCATGCGGCGGCGGAACGTATATCTCTGTTGCCAATAAGGGTGCACTGGATTTAAAGGTGCACATCGAAACGTCGAAGCATGTGAAAAGTATTCGCGGAACTACGCCGGGTTCGAAAAGCGACGAATCTGTTTCTATAGCTGAAGGTACACTGGCGTTTCACGCAATCAATGGACTGCAGTTGTCGCCTAACAAAAACAATATTACCTGATTCTGATATTGCACGAAAAATGTCATGCGTTAGCATGACTTTAGCAATCATAGCAGTGTTAAATTATTTCCTATTCTGATTTAAAAACTTTGATTATAGAAATGGTGGTTTACAGTCAAAACTCGCTGGCGTCCACATCACTCCAAATGAAACTGCAGACACCATTTCGACTTGCATAAAGAATAGCTTGGACAAGCATCACTTATTGCAGAAGTGTATAGCCTATGCCGGTGACATTTGCAGTACCAATTTTGGAGGTGTTCGGCATAAAGTCGACGGAAACAATGTGTTTGCTAAGTTACAGAGGATGAAAAGCAATGCAAACTTAGCGCCGTTAGTTAGTATTGGTTGCCCAACTCACGTGTTGAATAACGCCTTGCATCATGGCGCTGACACACTGATCTTGACATTGAATCAATCATTGTGAAAATTTACAGCTATTTTTCAATTTACACGGTTAGAACTGAACAACTGAAGGAGTACTGCGAGTTTGTTGGAATATCGTCAGCTACTTTATCACAGCAAGACTCGATGGCTGTCACTGTTTCCTGGTATCCAACGCTTGCTGGAGATGTTTTCAGCAGTGAAGTCTTTTTTCTTGTCTCAAGATAAACCACCAGCTGTAATCTGAAATTTCTTTCAAAATGACTTGAGTGAGGTTTACCTTTGGCATATGCATTCTCTGATGAGTGTGTTCAGGCCCACATTGAAAAACTTGAACGTGAAAAGAATTTGCTGCTGGAGGTTATGAATTGCCTTAAATCCATCCAGTCTGTTCTCAGGTGCCGTGCAAAAGCTGGTTTCATGCCACTTAAGGTGAAGGAGTTGTTAACAAAGTTGCATCGAGATGGACTAGATGATCGATGTGATGCTTTCTGTTCACAAGTAACCTTATTGTACACCACATGATTAGAATATTTGAATATGTGGACTGTGCCACTGGAGGAGTTCAACAGATTTGCATGGATGGCTTTAACTGAAAGTCCAACTTAGGACGAGGTTTCAGCATCTGTTTCATACCTCAGAGAAAGTAAAGTACAAGTTGACGATAGCAAGTGTTTCGATCAATTGTGCAACTTGAAGAAATTTGTTGAGGCAAATTGTGATGAAGACTACTTTGTAGCTCAACTGGTGCGCGAGAAGTGGGTGAAGTATTTCAACAGTTGCAAAAGTAGAGGAATGTTTTTCAGAACTTCTTATTATTGCTGAATTTTCTTTTGCCATTCTATCACACAATGCTAACACTGAACGAGTGTTTTCTTTGATACAAATTCAATGGAGAAAGGAAAGAAATAAGTTACTCATTGAATCTGTCACAGGAATTCTGTTTGTGCAGCATAGCTTGAAGCATATGTCATGCAAAGAATTTCACACTTATCTCAGCAGCAAGCTTAACTTGTTGAAGGCCATCCGTTCTTCGGAGAAATACGCTTGGGCTCAATCCCAGGCGCAATCTATGATCCCAACGTCAATTTCCTCAAATGCAGACGATTTTGATGACAGTGACTCAGAATGAGATACTTTCACTACTGTTTGGTAAACTGCAGTAATTTAGTTACTAACTTACTGTTTCTTTTCAGTCAGCTAGTGTGGTGCACTGAACACTCAGTTAATACAAGTTTATAATTAAATAAGAACAATATTTTATGTAGTTTAACTTTAATTTTATTTGTACAACACTTAATATTGGCCATATTTGATGAAAGTTTTGTGTGTCCTCTTGTTCCATCTGACAATTATGGTAACCCTACACTAGACTCGTCTAAGTTCAGAAGCTCTATTGCAACTTATCACTAATTTCAACACACAAAATTGATATTAGCAGTGGTTCTTTAAAAAAAAGTAGCCGTTATTCTAGTGAATCTGATATTTCTGATTTCTTTGTTATGCCCAATGACTAGAATTACGATGAAACTCCAATTTCAACACCAGCACATGTTCCAGTTTCAGGTTACCGATAGTTTACAATATAAATATTATAATTTTTTTACTGGTTTTTTTGTAATAATTTCTTCATTCATTAGTTACCATGCCGGCTGGTGTAGGCGATTGTGACTCTCAGCAGCTCTCTATCTTTTGTATTATGTATTATATATCCAGTATCAAGATTGTTGTTGTTTCCCTGCCATGCACGGTTGTTAAACTAATATTTTCTCACGTTATCGCCGTCTCTATTGCCTTCAATCTTGCCTGTTGTGACTATGTTCTTCAAGCCTCCTAGTCTCATAACATCGCCACAAAAATGAAGATTGTCTTTTTCTTTACCACATTATTGATTAAGCTCTGATTGCCATTTTCTTATATTATTGATTAAGCTCTGTTTTGCATTTGACTCTTTCCACACATTCACATTAATTTTCCTGGCAGTTTATGGTATTCTCAGCATTCCTCTATAGAACCACATCTCTATTGTCTCTAATTTACCGCTTCCCAGTTTTTTTATTGTCTAAGACTCGCATCCATATGTTACTATAGGAGGTATATAGCACTGCAGAACTCTCTTCTTCACCTCTAATGACAAGATCATATTACAATATATATTTTCAAATTTTATGAATGTTGTTTTTGCCGACCTTATTCTGCTTCTATTTTGCTACGAACTTTGATTTTTCCAGCTGCAACATACGGCTGTGGACATGGACCCTAAGTAAGTCGGCGGCAAAGAATATCAACGTCTTTGAAATGAAATGCTATAGAAAGATACTTAGAATATCATGGAAGGAAAAAAAGAGACACTCAGATATTATAAACACAGTGAAAATTCCAGAGTGTTGGTTACTAAACACGATAGTAAAAAGAAAACTTCACCTGTTTGGTCATATACACAACTGCTTAAAAAACAAATAATGGAGGGCTGAGTACCTGGGTGGAGGAGAAAGGGCAGACCAAGAAGATTATGAACTGATGACATTAAAGATAACATGAATACATCATTGGAAAATACAAACTGCGTCTCCCAAGACAGAAGGGGGTTCAGAGAGTTCATTGGGAAGACAACGTTCTGGAAAGAATACGTCACATGACAACAACTCTGCTTCTTATTTCTGTTGCACTTCTTCCATCTGCTGTAATCGTTGTGCCTAAGTATTGGTGGACTTGTTTTAATACTACATCATTCACTTTTATTTTGCAAATTGTGCTATCTTGTTTCTTTGAAATAACCATTATTTCTGTTTTCTTAATATTTAGGAAAAGGCATTTCTCTTTACTTTCTGTGACTACTACAATGATTAAATTTTGAAGGTCTTCCTCACTTTTTGCAATCAGAACAGCATCATCCGCATATCTCAAATTATAATTAATAATTATTAATGTTATGTCCTCCCACTGATATTCGTGGGATATCAACTATTGCACGCATTGTTTTCACTATATAAAGAGAACAGGTCTGGTGAAAGTACACAAACCTATCCTTGTTTTATTTGTTGAAGAGGGCCAAATTGATTTCCTATTCTTATTGCTGTTATTTGTTGCCAGTATATGTTTTTGATGATTCTTAAATTCTTATTTTCGATATTCAAATTCTCTAGCATGTGTATAACTTCACTATATTTAACTATATCAAATGCTTTCGTGTAGTCTATAAAACAGAGATACAGATTTTTACCTCTATAGACCTCTCAATTAGTGTTCTCAAAATATATATAGCATTGTTGGTACCTTTGCCTTCTACAAATCCACATTGTTCTGGACGTATTTCTGTTTTTATTTTGTTTCTCACTCTCTTCATGATGATTCTGAGAAGTATTTTTGTTATTTGGCTCATGAGGCTGATTGTACGGTGTTCTTCGTATTCGGTGGTCCCTGGTTTCTTAGGTAAGGCTACAAATATGGACCTCATAAAGTCATCAAGTATATATCCACTATTATATATGTCATTCAGCAATTTTGTGATTATTTCGACTCCAAAGTCACCTAAAGCTGCTAATTCCTCTAATGTTATATTGTCTGGACCTGGGGCTTTGCTATATTTCATGTGTATTAGGGCTTCCATTAACTAACTAACTATGTTATTACTTCTGGCTCAGTCCAATAATACACCTCTTTCAGTTCTGATGTCTAAGCCAAATTTACCAGGGACATAAATATCTTGTTCTTACCAATATATCAATGTCCACCTTTGCATTCAAATCTTCCATAACAATGTTTTTCCTGTGATGCTTGCACTGTTTTTTCACTTGGCAGAAAATACAGCTCAGAGCAACAATTCCACATACACTCTGGAGTGTGACAAGGATGTGTTCTATCTCCCTTATTATCATTACATATATCAATTGCATATGTAAAATTGCCAACATTAATGAAGAAAACAACCCCATGAGCGAACTTATTTTTTAGACGATCAAGCAATAATATAAACAACAAAAGAACAACTACAAAAACATAAATAAACACACAACATGTAGGGACTTTAACATGAAGATAAACACAGAAAAAAAACTGAGATAATGTCAATAACAAAAACAGAAAGAAACACCACTCTTCTATTTGATGATCAATAACTTAAACAGGTGAAATAATTCACTTATCTTGGAAGCACCATATCGTCGAATGGGAAAAACACAAAGAAATCCAATACAGATGCAACAAAGCATACCAAATCTTGGGGCAGATGTTTCCTATTTTCCAAATCAAATATGTGAGCATGAAGACCAAAACTGCACTATATAAAATGATCATCATAACATCACTATGCTACCAATGTCAAACGTGGACACTAACAACAGAATCCAAAAGAAAACTTGTTACAATAGAAATGATTTGTCTATGTAGAATCTTCAGAGTAACAATTAGAGACAGAATCAAGAACGAAAACATCAGAAGACAAACAAACACAATGTCAATCCTGAATTACATCAGAAGACAACAGATAAAGTGGTTTTTGCATGCTTCCAGACTGCCATCAGACAGTGCCCCTCAAAAGGCATTATTATACAAACACGATGGATACAAAGCCAGGGGCAGACCTTGCAAACAATGGATAACAGAAATAAATGATTCAACGAAAATAAACAAAGTACACAAGAAAGCCATCTCCAAGGAACTCTTCTACCTCTGACATTAGCAGGCATAAAGGGATTGAGAAGAAAATTGGGGGAAAAAGCTTGCACTGTCTCATAGCTGTGTTTAAATCTTTGTCCCATTCAAGTGTTCATTGCGTGATATTCTGGACTTTCCGAAACAACAATTACTTTTCCTTCCCTCCCCTCTAGACACTCCCATTTCTGACATTCTCTGTATGTGTACGTTCTCAACTACATTGACATCAACTTCATCTTGAAATGCATTTATTACTGCCTTGATCAAGTCTGCTTTATCTTTTCTCAGCATTGTCCCATCTATCACCATATTGCCTGCCAATAAGTTGGCTCTCTTGTTTCCTCTGACCCAAGCATGACCAGGGCAATATATCCATGTAATGCTCTGGACAATTGATTTATTCAATAAATCCCACCATTCCTTTCTCAGCATGAGCTTTTCTTTCTTGTGCAGCACACTTTGAGAGTCTGTGAGTATTACAGTGTTGATGTATCAGTTATCAACCAATTAAGTGCTGCTGTAGCTCTCACTACCTCCATCCTCAAACTTGATATAACAATAGAGTATGCAGATGATTTTTCAACCAACTTCGCCGTTTCTGTAGGCAACAAAACTCCAATCACTTTTGTTTTATTTCTGTTAGATCTGTGTATATAATTATGTCTTGTGGTTGCGAGTGAAGCTCGACAAGTTCATGCACTGTAACCTTGGCACTGACAGCCATCCATTTTCAACACGCGTTATCAAGTTGTATTATTACATTAGTCAATGATTTTTTTCTCAATGTCTACCTCCACCCATTCACTGCCCTTTCTTATTTCTTCTAATTCACATACACTTCGCAGAGAGCCTTCAGTCTCTGCCATGCATGATCTGCCATGCTTGATTTGTATTTCCTTTGACTCGTCTAGATGTCAGTGTAATGGGTGGTTGTTGTATTCTGTTACTTTAAGGTACGGCCTAACCTGTGCTACCAAAATTTTGCAAGACCAAAATACTTTGCAAGATCAGATTTTTTGCAAGACCAAATTTAAACTGATGAATTTTGAAATTAGTAAACAGCTATCAATTAAATTATTCTTTTTTCAACCCACATTAGGAAGATAAAAATGTCATGATCATGAGGGCTGAAGTTCTCTTTAAATATTGTATAGAACAACATAACTGGACTATCTCAATCGCCTATCATTTTTCTGATCTGGTGGCTGTGATGTTTCCAAATAGAAGATCTCAAATAATTATAGCTCAAAATGTAATAAAACAACAGCTATTGTGAACAATTGCTTGGCTATATTTGCAACTGAACCAATCATCATTATTTGCATAGAAACACCTTTCTCATTGATGATCGATGAATCTAATGACAAGAAGTAAATCCAGGAACAGGGTAATGAAGTTTTGCTAATCACTCCAGACACACATAATAGCACACACAAATCGACGTTTCACCAAAAAATGGCCTTATCAAGACAAAAATTAAAACAAAATTTGGTACTATCATAGGAGCCAGAGCGGGCTTACATATTAAACGAAAAGTGAAACTAACTAAATATTCCCAAAAATGACCCAAGGGAGAGACAACACTGTGTATGTTTTTCATAATTTCCCTGGCGTTAAAATATAAACAACAACCTGTTATTTACTATTTATTATTGATTATTTACTGACCAGTGCAAAGAACAAAAAGCTTTTTCGAACATCCATATATAACTTCGAGAAATATTGAGAGTGTAAACAAACGTTGTTATTCACCCGGTCAACTGAGGAAATGAAAGAGGACCTAGTATTCCTTTCCACTACTAAATAGAACAAATTCGTTATAGTTCACTTGTGTAAATAACCCACATATCGGAGGATGACCGACAAAAACGAAGTGCGGCAGTAACCATACAAATAGAGGTAAATGCAAATAACGTAAATAGGTTACTATATCAATATAAAATAATACAATATATAAAATAACAATAAATAAAAGGAACAAATACAATAGTCAACGTGTCGGTCAATTGGGACATTTAAAGACAACAAAAACAGTTAAGAACAAAAAACCATAACGAATATAAACAAAATGGATTTCTCCCACCAGGAAATCAACAAAAAGCTACACCAGATCCAGTGCAATACAATTCCAACAAGTGCATATCGATGCGTTCAATATGTCTAAATTATGAAATTCCAAAAGATGAAAGATGCAGAACTAAAGACAAGGGGACACCAAATAGCACTGCCAAGAATGGGGAGGGGGGGCAAGTGGGCAACGGGAGACAAGAGGGGAAAGGACAGAGAAAGACAATGCATGTTTGGAGGTAGTGATTACAGATTGGTACCCATACACACATATGTATGAAATTGTATATGCATATTATTTTACATGGTCTTGTGTATCCATACAGTTGCTGTGGGTCTCGCATTTGCATGTGTGCATATTCTTGTTTTAGAGTAATACATGTGAATATCTTCATGTGAACGAATGGGTATAAAATTACATCTATATATCTCTATGTGTGCGAATGTTCATTTTATATTTATTCATGTGAGAAAATGTTTATGTGAATGCATGTGTGTATATTATGTTGATACTTATTTTGTGTCATTATGCACATTTGTTCTTGTTTGAACCATTGTTCTTGTTTGGATACATTTACATGCTGGCGCATGTTCTGTGGGTATCTTTCTTATATCTACCGTATGTATTTATCATGTTAGATATATACTTATGTTTGTTCCTAGTATACTTGTATTTGTATGTATGTTTGTATATACTGTATATATATTGTTATGCTCATTTATGTGTATATATATATCCACATTTGTGTGTGTGTGTATATATATGTGTGTGTATGTATGTATATATATATATATATATATATATATATATATATATATATATATATATATATATATATATATGTTGTTGTGTGTGCAGGTACCTATGTACATGTATGTGTCTATGTTTCAATGTGTACTGTGAAATCAGTATATACTTTTGTATATGTCAGGATGTTTGTATGTATATGTGCTTATATTTATGGTTATCTGTGTTTGTCCGGTAGAATGTGTGCATGTTTGGTTCGTGATTGTATTTTGATGTGTGTATATTTTTGTTGTCTATCCTGTGCTGTCAAATGCTATTCTTCTTTGCACATTTCTGTGTTCCCCGTGTCTATTTGTGCGCCCCCCCCCCCCCCCCCCCGCTCCTACGTGCATTGTCTTTCTCTGTCCTTTCCCCTTTGTCTCCCGTTGCCCACTTGCCCCCCCCTCCCCGTTCTTGGCAGTGCTATTTGGTGTCCCCTTTTCTTTAGTTCTGCATCTTTCATCTTTGGGAATTTCATAATTTAGACATATTGAACGCATCGATATGCACTTGTTGGAATTGTATTGCACTGGATCTGGTGTAGCTTTTTGTTGATTTCCTGGTGGGAGAAATCCATTTTGTTTATATTCGTTATGGTTTTTTGTTCTTAACTGTTTTTGTTGTCTTTAAAGGTCCCAATTGGACTGACACGTTGACTATTGTATTTGTTCCTTTTATTTATTGTTATTTTATATATTTTATTATTTTATATTGATATAGTAACCTATTTACTTTATGTGCATTTACCTTTAGTTCACTTGTGCCTTAAACCTTCAATATATACATCAACATTTTTCAAAATTGCATCCTATTCCGAGGATGTATTTCCTAAATTAAGATTTCTTTTGCGTAATCGCTAGTGTTTAGCGGTGGAGTAATCTATGCCTAGTAAGCGGCATTCTATTCCAGATATAATGAATGGGAAGTATTCACAGAAATTCTAGGCTTAGTCGATAATATTAATTCCCAATTGATCTCAAATATATCACACATACAGCAACAAAAATTACACCAATACATTCAGTAACTATCCCTTTATTTCCACACACAAAAATAATACATGCACCTTTAAAATCAAACAAGTTATTGCATTATCCAAATACCCTCCATATATAATTCGCGTAAGGGCAAAAAGAGAATGCAGTGGCAGGTGGAAATTACTCAATTTTAATAGACAGTGGTGATAGTTAACAGTTATGTCCTTATCATGACCGTAGAAAGTCATGTTCTGTGTCTTTTTTTTTTTTTTATGGGAACACTCGTTGCAAGGGTAATAATATTACCGATCGGGGCCGAATTATCAATCAGAGTCCCATTACGGCGGCCATTGTTTAACTAGAAATACAGCGGCACAGTTCTACATTTTTTTTAAATATGGATCGGTGCAGATTTATTTTTAAAAAAGTGTGAAATGTAGGCCCGGCTCCCAGGATTGAACCCAAAATTTAAACATAAAAAAGACTGTAAGAATTATAGATGTTCACATGGTCATGTGTACTGTAGATTGACCGGAAGAGTTTAAATACACATGACCATGTGACCATCGATAATTCTTACTGTGAGTTATCTGTTGTATCGTCAACATATCTTAGTTCTGGTATCTCATGACCTCCAATGTTGAGTGGGTCGAAGTTATTTCTCTGTTGGTCATTTCTTACATTCCTCATTATGTTCTCTGCATAAATGTTGAAGAGATAGAGTGATAGCATACATCCTTGTCAGACTCCTTTCTCCACGCTGAACCAATCAAATGTTTCACTATTTACATTTGAAATGAACTGTTACAGAAAAATCCTACAAATATCATGGACAGCTTCTAAAGCCCATCATAAGAAGGAAGCTACAGTACTTTGGACACTTAAATCATGGTATCGAAAGGCTGATTCTAGAGGCAAGAGCAGAAAGTAAAGAAGAGGAAGACCAAGAAGACGATGGACCAGCGACATCAAAGAATGTATGTACATTTCACCAATGCAAGTCTGCTTGTCCAAAACAGAGAGTCGTTCAGAGTATCCACGAGGAAGACGTTCTGGAAAGAATATGTCACTTGATACTCTCATGGCTGCTTGCTGCTCTTGATATAATGTTTTTATCAGGTGGATTAGGTTTAGCGGAAAACCAAAACAATCAAATGCTTTGGTGAAGTCAATAAAACATATGTAGATGTTGACATTAAACTCTGTGCATTTCTCTATGATGTTGTACATATTGAAAATATGGTCTCTGGTGCCTCTGCCCTGTCTGAAATCTGCCTGTGCTTCAATTGAATTCTTCATCCAGCTTAAGTTGTAGTTTCTTCATGATTATTCCAACTGATGTAGTTTAAATATTTTTAAATATTGCCAGACTCGCATGTTATCACTCCATAGGGTTGTGGACAGGATTCTGGACCAATTCTCATCTCTATCATCCTACTTTGAAAGTCACATTGATATTGAAAAACTTAGCAGAGTGAAAATTATACATGAATTGTTGAAGTCTTCACTTACCCAGTTGACACTGAGGTTTCTTGTTTTTGTACTACAGTTATTAAATGATTTTAAGAAAAATCTGTCACATTGAAAATAACAGATTTTTAGCCTTCAAAAGGAAATTAATAGACTTCTTAGGACGTTTATGCTAAACTTCATCATGATGAAGCATGTCAAAGAAGTCACTGACTTGAGGTTTATAAAATATCATGAGCGTGATCTCAGCATGATGATGAAATATTAGCTATAGACCTATCAAACAGAGAACTCTGAGAAAGAATTGCATCTGTGTAGTGATAATAATAATAAATTGTTGTTAGAAAGCTTATTGCTAAGTTTCCTGTTTGAAAAATCAAGTACTTCAGTACTAAGGAATTCAGAGTTCTTAACCTTAGACATAAAGACACTATGCAGTACACACATATCTACAAAATGGGAGCTATATTTGATCTATGTATAGATCTAGGAATTCTAAAAAGATGAATTTGAGGGTTATTGCATGATGTCTAATAACTTTGTGACTATGTTGAATGTCAATGGGGGAAAAAAGCCTTTATAGCAATTGTACTATCTCTGAGAGCTATCTTTATCAGACCAAGAAGACGATGGACTGACGACATTAAAGATAACATGAATACATCGCTAGAAAATGCAAGCCACATCGCCCAAGACAGAGAGAGGTTCAGAGAGTTCATTGGGAAGACAACGTTCTGGAAGGAATACGTCACATGACAAAATAGCTATTGGCTGGAAGATTTGGGCCAAACCAGCACAGGAAATGTTCGCTTTCACACTCTAACAAAAATAATTGAAAGACTGCTTGTGCTACCTCGCAGCAATGCAGACTGAATATTTTCAATGATGAAAAAGATACACTAAATGTAGGCAGTCTCTCAATTCAGACACACTTCTGTTTTGCAGTACAAAATTAACACATACTCCTCCTGCACTAGCATTAAGATTTATAAAGCTCTTTTAAACAGTGTTGAAGGTACATGTGTTGCATATAATAACAAAGCACATGTCAGTGAGTATCTATAATATCTGTATGTGACATATACTTTACTTACACACTGTAAGCCTCTCACTTCTGTGGAAGCTGCCCAGCTTCTTCTAGTGTCATGTTCAGAATGTCTTCGATATCCTGTTTCCATCAAAATATGTTACCTTGCATTTTTGGAAAGTTTTGAGGATCCATTCTTCTTCTATATCTGCCATCATAGCATCTCATGTAAGTGTTCTTTTCAATGTTTATCTGGGTTCACATCTTTTTCTTTACTCATCTAAGGGCATACTCTTCTCATTATGTGGCCAACATCTTGTTTTCGTTATTACTGATTAAAATTGGTTGATGCGATGCACATTTGTTTTCTTTTTCTGTATTTGTCTTGCATTATTATTATTTTTTGGTTTTGTTCTCAAATTCTCCCTGGATATTTCATGTAACAGAACAATGGTCATGCTATATATTCAGCAGAATGCTTTCTCCATGACTGTACAGCTACCGATTGCCACTAAAGAAACTCAATAAAAACCATGCCCAGATCAACGGCTACCGAATCATAACGATGCAGAACACCACGGGAAAACTTTTAGAGAAGATTGTAGCACAGCATCTCGCTCGAGAACTTGAAGAGAGTCACATTTTTCCGGGTTCACTCAGAGGCTACAGAGGTCAGAAAGAAACTAGATGCAATGCCAATGTTTTCGCCTACAACATATTCAAGGGCTTCCATGCAAGTTTGGAAATGAGCGCTGTCGCAAATGACTTGGAGGACGAGTATAACAGAGTGTCATTCGAGTACCTCATCAACACATTCTTACTCTTTAATGTCGACACTTTCATTGTCAGATGGATATCAGCGGTGTTGCTCAAGAGGAAGGTGTCTCTGGTGCGGTTGTTGGACATCTAAATTCATAACAATACACCCAGGCCTTCCACAAAGAAAGATCTCCCCCTCACCAGTATTATTCAATGTCTACACCGTAGAAATCACACAGCAGCAACTCGACGGAAAAGGTAGAATATTGTCTTTTTGCAGATGATAACCTGATATACAGACAAGAAAGGGATAGAACAGAAACTGTCGGATCACTGCAGAATGAGCTACACCGAATTGCCTCCTGGTGTGATGATTCAGGGGCACTGATCAACCAAGAGAAGACTGCGGTGGCATGGTTCTCTCTTAACAATCACATCGTAAAGTCTGTGATACCGATGGTGGAGATGAGAAGGTACAATATAATGTACAATGTAATGTTTGTTCATCCTTACAATACCTGGGCCTGCGATTTGATCGCAGTCTGTGTTTCTGGGAACATGTTGATCATGTTATCGCAAAAGACTTTCAGCTCTGAGAGTGATCGCAGTGGCTGACACTAAACAACCACAGCTCGTAATCTTATATTAGGCTCTTGTCCTCACTGTCGCTGAATATGCAGGAGCCACTATCACTTCCAGTCACACACAGATTGAAAGGCTGGAGAGAATTCCAAACGGAGCGATGCGGATCATCCTTGGTTGCACAAAGGACACACCCTGTGTGGCTATGAGTTTTCTCCTTGATTTTCTGATCATACTTAATATAATTGATATGTGATGTGCTGGTGCATACCTCAGAGTGAGTTCCGACATAGACTACCCACTACACAACGAGCCCCCTAATGTGAAGGGAAGCAGGCTCAAGAGAGGCAAATCGTGGATGGGTTGGGCAGAGGATACCGTTAAACATATCTGCACCCCGGAAGACATAACTCTTGGCGAGGAATTCCTACGGTCTTTCAAGGGGCAGTCAAGACCGTCATTACACTCACTAGAAAGTGCAGGCAACACAGCCCCATGAGCGTGGATGATGAGGTCAAGGCACTAATCTGCAAGAATACCGTTGACATAGATGTTGTGATTTACACAGATGGGTCAGCCATTCTTCACCACCGATGCGCATGGGCCTATACTGCCAGATTAAAAGGAAGAACAGTACACGAAGCCAGTGGTGCCTTTACAGCTACAACAAGCAGTCTAACAATGGAATTATTTGCTGTAACGCAGACACTTAGCTGGCTGGAATCACAAGCCTATTCCCATGCACGAATACCAAATGACTCACTGAATATGATTCAGAAAATCTAAAACAGGTGATGTACGTAGGGGATGGGCAGAGTCATTAGAGAGAAATACAATGCGGGAATCACTACTAAAACTCATGATTTGTCCCCGGACACGCAGGCGTTGAGGGAAACGAACAGGCCAGTCAGCCTCGCCACCACAACAAATGACTATGGGCAGAGCAGACATATTCATTGCTCTTGGTGAATCCACATGATCAGAGGAATTTGAGATGAATGAGCATGAGACAATATCGAGAACGCACGAATTGGGAGTGAAGATAGGAGTGGCCCGTAGAGAACCACTGACATAGATTTCAAAAAGAGTAGTGAATCAACATAGAACCGGAACCATCAGCCGTTATACCTTGAGAGATGTACTGAAGCGGAGATCGGAGCACCTATGGACGTGTCCGGTGTGCGAAGAGGATAATCAAAAGATATAATACCTAATACCTAATTCAGGAGGATGTAGTCCAGAGTATGGAGTATGGTGATATATTGTGCCGCCATTTTAATTGTGCCCATGGCCTAACACATCCGGCTACAACAAAGTATTGTATTGAGTCAATTGTATACAAAACAAATTTCATTTCCATTTTTTAATGAATATAATCTACTCTCTCTATACCATATTTTTGTTCTGTAAAAATATTCAAGTTGATGTTTATAAGTCTGAATAACAAAAAAATCCCGGTATATATGTGTAATAGATAAAGGAAACTAATAGATTCATTCAAGAATTTGAACATGTCAAAAAAGTCTTTTTGTTTCAGCATCTTCCCCAACAAGCACTATCATACCTTCAAACTAGATTTTAGTGAATGTCCAGCCTGTTCACGTACTGCAAATGATGTGTCTCTTGACAATGCCCGTAGATCTCGCCACATTCCCTCCCACTGCAGGTTGTGAGAGCCCAGTAGCGTAGGAAACTGAGGAGCATACATGTAGCACAAAATAGTAATTTGCTAATAATGTATATCATCTATGGTCATGTAGATTAATATAGACTTGCACTAAACGTGGATCATCTGGTCATGTAGATTAATATAGACTTGCACTAAATGTGGATCATCTGGTCATGTAGATTAATATAGACTTGCACTAAATGTGGATCATCTGGTCATGTAGATTAATATAGACTTGCACTAAACGTGGATCATCTATGGTCATGTAGATTAATATAGGCTTGCACTAAAAGTGTATCATCTATGGTCATGTAGATTAATACAAACTTGGACTAAACGTGTATCATCTGGTCATTCCAATGCCCCAGTGGTTCGCATTCTTCCTGACATCAGTCTCTCTGATATTGAAATTTCTGTCCTCAGGAAGGGCCTTAAGTTCGTCCCTCTCCGTCTTGCATATGATCAATACTCTCTTCTTCATGATATCCACCGCTACCATCGTCGCCTTCGGCTTCATTATCATTTCTTTGGAAAAGTGTCCTCTTGTACTGACGATTTGTTTTCTAGATATGAACAGAATAAATATTCTTGGACTCCCAAGCCCAGTGCATCCAAGGATCTTTACATCAAGAATACTCTCCATGACATTAAATCACTTCATCACAACCGCATTCATCGCTCAAACATCAACCCTGAGGAATTTCATGCCTTGGCACATCTTCGTTGCCGTGATGATACTGTCATCAAACCAGCAGATAAGGGTGGGCCTCTGTGGTGTGGCGTAAGGACCTTTACCTCCAGGAAGGCCACCAACAACTCTTCAACCCCTCTTTCTACACTGCACGCACATCTGACTCGACTTTACCTAAACAGAGGGTGGTTAACAACACTATGAAAATCCTTATCCTTGACAACCACCTTCCTACCACTGCCAAGGCTCTTTGCATCGATCAAAGCTGTTTAGTCAGACCTGTTTTCTATATGCTGCCTAAAAACCATAAGACATCGAATCCAGGTAGACCTATTGTCTGTACTTGCTCTTGTCCCAATGAGCGCATCTCCGACTTCCTTGACAGCATTTTCCAGCCATTAGTCGAACAACTGCCTTCATTCTTGAAAGACACCATGCATGCTCTGACCATTTTTCTTCCGTCCAGTTGTCTTCTGACTGTACCTATCATCTGTTCTTGCTTGATGTCTGTTCTTTGTACACTTCTATATCCCATGCAGATGGTCTCATGGCTATGCAGTTCTTTCTGGACAAGAGTCCCCATCCCTCTGTATCCACTTCTACTCTTATCCGCCTTGCTGAACTGGAGCTTACACTCAACTCTTTTGAATTTGATGGGTACTTTTTCGATCAGATCAGTGGCGTTGCCATGGGCACCAAAATGGGACCTAGCTATGCTTGTCTGTTTATGGGACACCTTATACATCTAGTTTGGTCGACATATAATGGCCCATTCACATCTCTTTTCCACAGATACATTGACGATGGGATAGGTATCACCGACATGTCCGAAGTGGAATTGTCTCACTTCATCAACTTCATCTGCAGTTTCAACCCTGCCATTCAATTTACATCTAACTTTTCCACTACCTCTGTTAACTTCCTTGACATCATTGTCACCCTTCATCCCCCTTACCTTAGCACATCTGTTTACTATAAACCTACTGATGCACATGGCTTTCTGCTCTACAGTTCTCCTCATCATCCCACGTGTCGCAACTCTCTGCCATACTCCCAGCTTATTCGCTGAGATGATTGAGTTTTTCCGTAGACCCTCGTTCCCTGCCAGCATTCTTTCATCCGCTTGGCTCCGTGTGCGCCAGGTGTCTCGCCTCGATACCTGGACTAACTCTCAGGGTTCTTCCTCTGATAGGGTTAAACTTGTTCTTACCTTTCATCCCCATAACTCTTCTGTCCAATGCATCATGCTTAAACATTATTCCTTTCTCCAGTTTGATATTGACATCCGTGCCACTTTCCACAATTTCCTCTGGTGGCGTATAGGCCCCAAAAAAATCTGAAGGGTATCTTGGTTCATAGCCACCTTAAGTCTTCTGTTACTGACCATTTTGGCACTGTTCGTTTCCCACATGTCCGTTGCCATACATGTCTTTATGTGGTTCAGATGCGCTCCATTTCATTTCCCAAAGCCACTTTTTCCATCAATGAGGCATTTACATGTGAATCCCATAATGTTATTCATGTATCATATGTAAATGCTGCGGCAAATAGTATAAACAATCTGGGAAACCGGCTTAAAATTGAGCGATCACTTTTGTAGCCATCTTCATGCCATCAAGCACAGAACATCCACTCTTGTGGCCACACACTTCAACGGAGATGGTCATCATAGTGCTCTTGATATTCAGGTCACTGCCATCAGATCCTGTACCACCGATGATAGATCTAGGTACGCTCTTAAAATCGTCTTATTTTTTTAATTAGGTACCTCACGCCTTTGGACTCAATTCCAACCACTCTTTTGTCTAGTACTGGGTTGGTGTGGTCTTGAACTTTATTCATTTTGGTCCATCATTTACATCATCTATTTGTTCGTTTCTTTTCCACATATATTTATGTTTTTCCTGTCCTTTCGGAATCTCATGTCCATATTTCCGCTGGATACGTTTGTGTGTTTTGATAATTTCCATTCGTCTTTTGCTGTTTTGTCTGATAGTGTATCTTGATAAAGATCTTTTGGTTGAAACGTTGAATTTGTTTTGTGTATTGTAATGTGTATGCTTTCTTGTGTTCACATCATTACCCACTAGTTTTAGTTATAGTCCGTCGTCTCTGAGTGAAACTATTATAAAAACCTGTATTTTACGTAAGCACAATTATAATTGTATAATGCAACTTTAGTATCTATGTTTACATTTTTGTTCTTAAAAATATGTCATCTGTCCTAAGATCTGGCATATTTTGTTTCACCTATTTTGTATCTCTTTGCTGTTTTTCCCTTCACTCGATATAATATTTAATAAGTAAGTTAACTCCTTTACCTGTTTACGGTGTTTATTATCGATGGAGATAGTCATGTGTATTCCTTTCTTTGCTATTGCCATTAGTTCGATCTTTTCAATATTAATCTTCATGTTGAATTTTTGAAATATTGTGTGGAGTCTGTTCATATGTTCTTGCAATTGTTCTTCTGATGTCGCTATTAGTACTTGGTCGTCTGCAAAGAGTAGTTTGTTCAATTTGTCTTTCATGTTATTGTCTTCGTTGGCACTTGTTAGTTTACAGATGTGGTCGATATATGTTATAAAAAGTATAGGGGATAGGATACACCCCAGGCGAACTCCTGACTGGATTTGGAACTTATTGGACACTCCTACATTTGCTCTAACTTCACATTGGCTATTAGTCTACATGCTCGTGCATATAATGATTAAATGTTCTAAATCTTCTTCTTATTCAGCGTTCGCTCTCATGTAACCACAACAAATTTATCATGTGATTTCCGCCGGGGAGCGTGAAGTATGTTGTGCTGCAAGTTCCACAGTAGAACTGTGTTATTTTCACCTCGGTTGGCTACTCTGTGACCTGGACGTCGGAGGTCCAACACATCCGTTTTAGTCATTCCTTTATTTCGGGTTTGGTCCCTATAATAATGTAATGTAATGTAATGTAATGCAATGCAATGCAATGCAATGCAATGCAATGCAATGCAATACAATACAATACAATACAATACAATATAATATAATATAATATAATATAATACAATATAACATAACATAATATAATATAATATAATATAATATAATATAATATTTGTGGTTACTTACTGTTAGGTCAAAAGCCATGCCTGTGTCTGTTTGTTTGTATCCACTCCATGGGAACTCCCCATTGAACTGGAATGCTGTGCAACCACAACTGTGGGGAAAGGTAAGCTAGATAATGGTGACTTCATAAATTATGCCATCAGATGATGGTGAAGATAATGGTGACTGCATAAATTATGCCATCAGATGATGGTGAAGATAATGGTGACTGCATAAATCATGCCATCAGATGATGGTGAATGATGGCATAAGATCATCATCATCAAGTGCTGTCTCTGCAACGAAGGATGACTGCAACAGACTAACAACATTACCTGTTTCTTGTCTTGGTGGTGCACTCTGCTTCACTGAAACCTGTCCATCTCATGATGTTACTCTCCCACTTGTATCACTGTCTACCTCCCCTCGAATTTACCCTCAAGTAAGGTCTTCAACAAGGCATTATGTCTTCTAATATGTCCAAAATATTTTATTTCTTCTTCTTCATCATTCATTCTCAAACTCCTGCAAGATCTCCCATGTAGCAGGATCAAAAACCTACTAGAATTTCGGCAGGATGCAGTCCAGAGAATGGAAATGCATTGTCGCTATTTATTTAGGTCAATGGTCCAACACATCCATCTTCAGCAGTATATTTTGTTTGTTTGATCTTTAATAATTCTTTCTTCATACCATGTTGGTTGTCCACAACATAACACTGGCACACACAAGCAAACAACACCTCCAAACTATATCCAGCATCCAAGTATTTCTATTGTCTCTGAATTTGAAATTAATAAGGAAATAAATAAAAAAGTTATGCCAAAAAATAAAACATGTGCAGAAAAACTAGAAGTCATAAAATATGGCTGGATGCCAGAGGAAGTATGCATTATTTTTCTCTGGGTAGCTACAGGCTAAAAAATTGTTATAATCAGAATTGATTTATCTTATTAGAATCGTATTGGGTCCTTCAAAATTAATTGCACAAAAGTAACTTACTATCTACTATTTATATTAAGAAATATGAGATTTCTGTATGACGTAAAATATGTCCAAAAACAATCATCTTAGAATAGTTTGGAAACAGGATTGTCATACACTGCAACTCTTTTAAATGCATGTATTAGAAATCTCATAACAAGAAAAACAAGGAATACAAAAGAGAATAGGGTAGAGTGGGGCAAGACTTAATATTTTTCACATTTTAGCAAATTGTAACAACTAGACTTAACTATGAGAGACCAAACGGCAATCAGTGTATAGCTTATCCATTCATCTTACATTAGTGAGAGTTTGAAAACATACAGCTATATGTAGACAGCAAAATGAGATTTTTTGAACATATGTAAAAAGAATCATCTTGCCCCATTTTATGGGGCAATATGCAGCAAGGAAAAAGGTGATATAAACCATTTTAAAATCGAGGAAGAGCTAATGCCACAGGTCTAGAAAACCGGCAGTATGTAAATTTCTGCTAAGAATAGATAGAATAAATAGATAGACCTAGTTTCGCAACTTTATTCTGAAAAAAAGTTCAAATACAAAATAGTTCATAAGTTCCATTTAAAAGCTAAGAATGTATTTGTAAGTTTGGATTATCGTTATAACCATATACATCAGTCTATTCCTGATTTTTTTCAGCATCTCCAACTTCCTCATGGCATCATCATTTTTATCATAAATTGGAAGAATGTGCCATCTTGCCAAAAATCTCATTTTTAGTAAATATTATAAACTCCACAGAAAAAACAAAGTAGCCTGACAAGATAATGTGCTTAATAACTTAACAACAAAACATATATTTTAATTTAAACATTTGACAAATCACGATATTAATGATAATAGCAGGCAGAGTGCCTGAAATTGAAAACAAAGTAGATCAAACATAGTGACAAAATAATTTTCCGCATTGTTGAGAATTTACTCGTCCATGACTAATGAAACTTCATTGTGTTACAAATTGAAATGTTACCGCCTGACATAGTCATGTGTGCTACCGGAAAAACAATAGGTTCGAAAAAAAACAGCTGCACATTATCCTGAGTGCCATCTTACCCCGAGCTACACTGCTCTCTATCAAAAACAAGAAACATGTAATGCAATAAAAAGTCCTAGATACAAAATGTTATAAAATCAAAGTATGTAGCAGAGCGGTAAGCATTATCAGAATTTTGTGCTTTTCCATGTGAAGCAGGTATGAAACATATAGTTCAACTTTGTTAGACATGTTTTTCTTGCTTTCTTATATTGTTTGACTTAAAATAACAATTTTAATCTGGCAATGTTGCTACAGATACAATAAACATGCATGAAATTGATTCAACTTTACATGCTTCAACAATGCCTGTGTAAAGTTGAATTGAGTTTACCAGAAACCTACCCAAAGCTGACGTGCCTGTGTTGGAACCATGTATCATGACTTTAATTTTTTATCTCTTCAATTTCAATACTGTAATAAACACTAATGTATGGTCTGCATAGGTGTCAACTACATCTTCTATAATTACTACTAATGCTGACATTTTCTAATACTAACCCTAGGATGCTCTAGAGATACTCCTATCGTGGTCATGAGGTTCCTCCTAGACCTACCAAGCATCAAAGCAAGACATGAGATAACTTAGGTTGGGGAATACTTCAAGGTCGTCAATGGTGATCATCACCTCTTGCACCAATCTTTGGACACCACAGGGAGAGGGCATGTTGGTAGAGGGGGGTCTTGGATGGCAGAGGTGAAGGTGCCCTTCTCAGAGTTTGTGGGCTGGGGGAGGTGGAGGGAGGCTGTGGGTGAGTGACATTTGACAAAGAGGAAAAGTTGTTGACAATGGCTGTGATATGGATGGGAAGAGAGTGTTGCGACTGGGCTGCCAACGGAATAGAGGAAGTGATCCAAGAGCTCGAGCTTCGAGGCCACGTGATGCAATAATTTACACGGACGGCTCAGTGGCACAAGAGGCAGACAAGTATGGTTGGGGTTTCGTGGCCTACCAAAGTGGCAAGAAATCAGCCGAGAAGTCAGCTGCATACTCCACTACAACATCAAGTATGAGAATGGAGGTAGAAGCAGTGATAGCAGCTCTCACTTGGCTGGCGACACTGCCACCGACAGACTCATTGAATCTATTGGACTCTAAAAGTATGCTGCACAAGATATAAAAGTGTGTGATGAGAACTGAATGGGTCACTCTTCTAAACATCGTGCAGAGAATTGCATGGATCTGCTATCTGGGTCATGCTGGAGTCAGGGGTGGTGGACGGTACCAGGGTAGGAGGAGATGGAATTGAATTTGTTGGAGCAGTCGTGGATCTCTGTGAGAGGGTGAGAGCGAGTGAAAAAATTTGCATATTTGGAGAGTGGTAGAGTGGGAGATACACAGTGGGTACTTAATTCATGTAGAGTGGGAGACTTGGGGGCGAGGGTTCTCCCTCTCCAGAGAGCGTGTGAGAGTGTGTGGTCAGCAACTAACTGGGACACTGAGCTTATACACTATTTTTGGGAGGTGGGGTGCTAAATGAGGACAGATGTTTTTAATGAAATACAGAAATAAATTATTAAAAATATGGATCAATGGTAAAATAAGTTAACAGCTATGGTCCTGTCAGCATGGCACAGAGTGAGCCTATGATGGCCAAGGTATCGGGCTCAAACCCCGTCACAGGCAATTGTGTATCTGAACCATTCAGAATGCAATGGCAAGCTACTGAACGTATTTATATTACCCAGAAAATCACTACAGCCAAAAAATACTAGTTGGATGGCTACGTACTGAATAGGATACCTACCATTTTTTTAAATGTCCCGCCAATACGTACGTGTGAGATACAAATCACTGCAAACCCGTATGTATACGGAAAATCGTACTGGTTGACATCTATGCTACCACTATGGTTGCCATATTTTGAATGTATAATAACGATTCTCACAATTGTCGAAGTTGTCGGTAAGTAAAGTGTTAGTAAAAACAACTACAGTGACTATTTTACCATTAATCTTTTCAGTGGACCTTCAGGAAGCTAGTACTTAACTTTAATGATGGGGAAAATCTTCTCACTCAAGTTCAAATTTAAAAACCAAACTTCCTCCATACATACAGACAATTTTTTTTTTAAACTTCACACAAACAAACAAAATATTCCACGTACAATTACATTTTAGAAAAAAACTTCCCAGATAAACACACACAAATTAAAAAACCCTAGCTCACTTACATACACAACAACGTGTTATTAAAAAAAAACTTACTATAGGTTTGGATTGCTGTTAAGAGGTTTTCTAAAGTAAGCGCTGTATCTGTGAGCTTTCTTGGTACTTAGAGTATAATCAAGGCTAAACCTTTCTCCTCTGCCTAACATATTAGGCATTTTAATTTGGAAATCCTGAAAACCGTAACATTAAGCAAGGTCTTAGTTATGATTATAGTCAGATGATATCAAACAGACGACAAACGTAATTAACTATTTCTTCTTCTGTATTCAAACTCAAACTCCTGGAAGATTAACAAGGGTGTAGTTTTCTCTGTGCATCTGAGATTTGATGATTCACGACAATGAAAGCACCTTTGCTGGCCATGCTGCAAACACTAGAGGATTCTGAGCTACAAAATTCCAGTATGTAGTGTCATTGCTGAAGCTCTTTAGGGATACTTTAAAAAAGTCTTTGAAACGTTTCCTCTGTCCATTCTGCCCTTCTAACAAGTTCATTGTTTTCTCTGGCAAATTTTACTTTTGAACCTTCACTGTGCTATAAATAGCACACTTTACATTTTTAACTAGCCGACGTCACGGATTTCCGTGTAACACCAATGAAATTAATGGCTGCCGTGATGTCACATCCCAACAATCAATGAGTTCAACTCTAGACACAGACAAACTTAGGCATAATCTGTTTCTTTTCCAATTTACATATTTTTAAAAATTGTCCTATGACTTGTACTGAGCACTCATTATTTCTGCGTGCTACACACGGAGCGAGGTGCGCACTACACACGGAGCGAGGTGCGCGCACACATTCGAATTATTATTTCTAATCCTAACCGTACTCTAAGTACTTAACCTTGTGCTTGCAAAATCACACAACAAAGGTTAGGTAATACCTTGAAACTAGAGCAAAAGTCACAGTGAAAAATCAAAAGAACAACTTGCGCCGTTTTCTCTTAACCATTTGAACTCTGGTCAATTGGCCCATAAAAACCATTTCCCTTGGGCACCTGAGCAAAAATACACATAAAGGACACCTCACCAGATCTAAGCTATTTTTTTTTAAATAAGACAAAAAATAGGACATATATGTTATTATGTATATTACTGGCTGACTTTAAAACCAGTGTTTTTGGTTATGTGCCAGTCCTCCAAGCATGTAAACACTTCCTATTGGCACAGATAACTAGAGCAATAACTGCTCCTAAATTTTGTCTTTACTTTTTTGACCAACAGATAAACCAATATTACTACAATTGTTATAATTTATAGGCCTACTTACGAACAATATTCGTAGGTACTTGGACATCTGGGATTAGCGTGTTTGAAAAATTTTGCTCTGGCTATAAATTTCTTGTGACAGGATTTACATTAGTGATGGCGTCGTTTGTCATGTTTAAAACCAGATTGATTAAGTTCTGTAACCATTTTTTTTTATACGTAACTTTTAAAAGCGTAAAACAATGCCCAAACCAGCAGTTATTTTTTTAAAACATCAACATTTGTTTAAATTATGAAAATTTGTCAACATTTTGAATATTAATTAGTAGTATGTGCATCTGATAATCAAAGCAATGTGATCAACAGATGCGCTTTGTCTTTGCGAATACAAAAATATATAGTTTATGTGGTATTTTATTATGTTTAATAGATATATAATTTATTTTCATTATAATTATGTCAATTAGCCGCCATTTTGAATATCAGTTATGTGTCTATCTGAAAATTCCAGACATGATAAACTTAAGTGTTTTCTCTCCACAAACACAAAAATGTATAGTTTGTGTATTGTATTATTGAAAATAGCAAAGATAATTTAGAAATTATCAGTGTGTCTACATTTTGTGGTCACAAGTTTTATCTACATTTTCCTATATGTAACAATAGTTTCATGAAAATTATTTTGATGTCAAATCCATTAGGACAAAAATCATAACTTTTTTCAGGATTTACGTACAGACTTGCTTGAAGTATCGCTGAATTGCTATTTTTAAGGGCTATCTAACTATATTATTTGTAATTATGTAGCACTATTTTGAAAATTGTGTTCAAGTACCTAAATATTCGACATTCGCTCAGGCTCAAGTGATAGATCAGAGTCTATTTCGATATCATTTTCAGAATAATAACCATCTATCCAATTCATCATCAAACACAAACTCAACAACTTGTTCAGCTGTTTTTGAACACACAAAACAATCCTGATTTTCAACACATTGTTTTGGTTTACAATACTAACGAAATTATTACGGTAATACATATTTGCCATTTTGTGAAACGACTATCCCACAATGCAATGTTTACGTACATTGTGACATTGGTATGATGGGGTAAAAAAAATCTTGGTAATTTGTATCCGTATCTCGGGGCAGGAATATTTAGCATAGATCCTGGAATTTTGGGTTCTAAGTGAGGAGCAAACCATACATCAGCAGTTTTGGGATGCATTTGTTGGGCATTTCCACAACATGCCCAGCCCAACCCCATTGGACCTTTTTTCAGCATTGTATGAATACTTAGGATGTTGACTCTAGTAAGGGCTTTAGTATTAGGTACTTATATTGTCACTTTATCCTGAGAAGTTTGTAGATACAGCATGTGTGGAAGTGATTTAACACTCCAGTGTGACTGCTGTACACTGTCCAGGTCTAACAAGCGTGACTAGCACATAGTGCAATTGGGAAAACAGTAACAACAGCTAAAAAAATAAAGTATGATTAAGGCAGTATTTATGGTCAAAATAAACCTCATCTTATCTTCCAGAGGTACATGGCAGGAAGCAAAATCATTACAGTTCACAATTACATGTAGAAACTTGAATTTGGATGAGATATTCACAGCTCTGGTGGATGAAACCTTCACTAATATAGTGAACCAACCTTAGACCAATTCTACTGTCAAACGCTTGCTATACTGGAAAGATGCTCTCTAATGATAAATGGTTCTGAATCAGTGGGTAATGGACCATATACAGTAATTACATGAGCCTAGTTCACTTGTAATGAAAAATCTTTTACATGATAGATGTAGTTTGACCCACATCCAATTTTCTGCCTACCTTTTAAATTAAAAAAACAAAACAACTGTCACCCAGAGACATGTTTTGGCCTGTAAAGTCCAAGGACACAGTGGGTGATAAACCTTTATGGTTAAGAGTTGATACATACTCAAGCCAGTCTTCTTGATTCTTGATTAGAAACTGGCTTCACAGTACGTGGGTATTCCCATAAGTGCAACACCCTCCATTCCATCAGCCATCCCAGTGTATTGTATAAAAAATTGTACTTTACGTAGAACACAGATAATAATGTCTAACTTGACGAAGTCGAAGTCTAAATAACTTTAAACATTTATCAAATGGCGGGTGCAAACATGAAAAAGTCTATCTATCTACCTGTCTATTCGCTGAAACCCTTTGTTGCTTTTCGGCATCAGGGGTAGAAGAGTTTTCTGGAGACGGCCCTCTTGTGTGCTGAGTATATTGTGGAATTTATTGCCTCTTTTATTTCAGCGGTCCATCATTTTCGTGGTCAGCCTCTAGGTCTGCCTTCGCTGTATCTGTGTAGCATAGCTTGCTGTGGTATGCTGTCTGATCGTTGTCTTCTGATGTGTGCAAACCATTTGATCTGTTGTCTCTTAATATATTCCAAGATTGGCATGGTGCCTGTTCTTTGTCTAATTTCCTCATTCCTCACTCTGTCTCTTAGAGATATTCCTAGGATTCTGCGTAATCATGCCATTTCAGCTGTCACAAGTTTACATTTGTCTTGAGAAACCTCATTGTCATGATAGGTGTATCTCTTATGCATCCTAAGACAACTCTCATGACCTCATTTTGAACTCTCTCGAAGGCGCGTGCATGAGAAGTGCACAAGTCAAACCCAAACCCCTGATGTGTTTGGTAAAGCAGCACCTCGACCAGGAAGGTGTATCAACGCTAAGTCTAATTCAACTGTCGCTGTTGTCCAACATGACCATACAGAAGAAATTAGGTCAGGGACCTAAGAGTCACAGGGGGTGGTAATGGAATGATCCCCTACATAAGGAATAGTTCACCGGCTGGAAGCACCTCATTTGAGGAAAGATGCACAGTGGGTGACTCAGGAAAACTATCAGTTCGTATCATGATATACACCCTCTCTGAGTAGAAGGCTTCTTCAATAGGCATTGCATTAAGCCAAAACCTGAAGTGTCATGGGTATCAAAGAAAGCTCAGAGAAACCACCTCACTGTACATAGGAAGCAAGAGAAAGTTGCTCACAATTCCTGGGGATAGTAAACAAACAAACATTTGATTTCCTTTAAATCCTCAATATTGCTTCTCATAATAAAATCATGTGAACACAGAATGCCTCAAATTAAAACATTTTGAGATTTATGAATGATGAATATATAAATAATAAACAAATAACAGTACTTATTAAGTGTCCCAGCTAAGGTATAAATGAGAAATAATATTAGGGCCTATATTTGGTACCATCTTCATAACGCAAGCTGACATCAATGAATCTCCAATAATTTCTAGCTCTTGGTGGTGCATTTTTTGTGAAACTATACTTTATTCTTTTCTTGATTTTTTCCCTCTCACTTGTATTTTTGTATGCAGCCTTCAATTTTCCATTCCAGCAAGGTCGGGATCTAGCAAGGTATGTCTTTTTATGTGACTAAAATATTGACGGCAATAGTCATATTAATGAAGCAGATTCCCATGCCAACTAACACACAAAGAAGAAATTATCATTTATGTATCATATCTGTAATAATTTTAACATTTTAATACAAATTATCACTTGTTCATTGCTGGAGTCCACAAGAGGAGTAAAGAATAGCAACACTGTTACTTGTCATGCATGTTGTAGGACACAGCTATGGAGGTTTTGGGAATGGAGCTGGTTGTTCCATCCCACAGAGGGTCAAAGTGATTCATACGTCACATTGAAGTTGTAGGCATCAGCCTGAAAGTTGAAGATATCCCAGCCAAGATGTAAACCATGACACATTCTACAGACTATATTCTGCTAATCTGAAGGTATTTGAGAATGAATGCAGAAGAAAGAAGACATCTTGTTAAAGCAGATAATCTTCAATGTTTGCTATTGCCAAACTTATTTGTTTATAAGCACTCGAAGAGTTCATTAATTTTTAAAAAAATGTAAACAATTTTTTTTAAACGTACGTACGCACGCACGCACGCATAAACACACACACATACATATAGCTAGATATAGATATATATACACACATACACAATTAAACTTTCAGTACAACACTCACCAAACTTCCATCATTATTGCTGAATGTTGTATGGACTCCACCATCGACTCGTCGAAACTCCTGCACTTCAAACATGACTTCATAACCATTCTCTTTCTTATCTAAGTTAATTCAATCAATAAAATAGATAATTCATAACAAAAATGATTGACAGATTGTCAGTGAACAACATGAAAATAGCATGATATATTGAAGGATAAGAATATGATAACAGGTAGATACACAGAATGGTCTACATTATGGAGAATTTGGGAAAGATGTCAGGGTTGACCTTTACTTCTGTACAAAGAGGTATGCAAACGTCATATGCACGATACAGGCAGTGATACAGAATCATGAAAACACGTTTCCATGGATTGTGTTGCATGAAGGAAAGATCAGGAATAGTATAAAGACAAAAAAAGAAAATTGCAGCTGTTAGTTCAAGGGATGCACAACTAAGAAGACACACAACAGCACATGAAGATACAAGTGGGCCTGTAATTCCTTCTACATACTATATAAGACTATTTGTGGATCAGATTTTCTCAGAATGTGAGTCATATTCATCATTGCCATTCTTCATAGATATTTCTTATAGCATAACAACAATATTATTGTGTGAAATGATGGAAAGATGCCTAGTACTAATTATCAAAAGTAGAACATCTGATAACATTGATGCTTTGACCAAATGAACTTTATGAAAAAAAGATACAGGAAAATGTAAAATGAAATAATATTTTTAATCTGAAGTTTTGGTGGATATTTTTGTTTACAACAAACTAAGTGCATTTACAGGTAAGTATATATTGGAACAACCTTTAGATATGGAATGTCTGCTGACTTATAGATGAACATAGTGGTGCTGTCCTCAAGGATAGGGTTGAATATCAGTTACACTGATATCTGCCCCCTCACCATTCCTCCTGAAACACCTCATATATTCTACAACTGGAGCTTGACAATCAACTTCAAGATTTGCAGACCAATTTCTACATTACTGCATCAGCACCATAAAAATCTCACAAACCCACCAACAGAAATTAAACAGCTGAGTATGAGGAACAGAAAACTGTCTCACAAAATGTCTGCATAGCTGCAGATATTCCTTGAATAAATAAGAAATATAGCCAGACCTGCCTTCCTAGCACTGACATTAGAAATGATGATAGATACTTCAGATTCAACTAATTGGTGCATGCTTACACAGACGGACCTGCGGAGGGGTTTAGTTAAGATTGAAAAAGATGGCTATCTTATTAAAAATACAAAATGAAATTGTGATAGGTCTTTACAACAAAGCCAATTGCTATTGCACTCATTCAAGTACTGTGAATCTTAATAGAACCAGAATAGAAACTACAAGCTCCTGAATGCAAATATGTATTGTAATGAATGACCAGGAACATGCTGTATGAAATTAGAAATTCAACATTAAAAAATTAAAACTTTTCAGTAAAATTATGTTCTACAGGATCAAAACTATGTTCTTCTTCTTCTTCTGCATTCGCTCTGATATAACCACAATGAATATATCAGTGATTTCCGACGGGGAGCGTGAAGTAAGTTGTACTGCAGGTTCCACAGTAAAACTGTATTATTTACACCTCGGTTGGCCATTTTGTGGTCTGGACGTCCGAGGTCCAGCACATCCGTTTTCGTCATGCCTTTGATTCGGGTAGGAGGCATTCCTAGTTCGTGAGAGCCTGCCCATCTGTCGCCGCGCACGTGGGTGTGTTGTGACTATTCGCCGAGACGATTGTCGTTCATGTCTCTCTCGCACGAGGTGTTCCACCGTCTATAAACTTGCCTTGTGTAATTGGACGTAATGTGTCTGTGCCCATTGGGTACTGAACCGTTTCTCATCCGCGAACCTGGTTCCATATGAGGAAGAACCCAACAGAAGAGTTGAACTCTGGCTCTATCATCTTCTTAGACAAGGTGTCGTTCACCGACATCGTGAACCCCACGCCCAAGTTCGAGTCTCACACCACGCGTTTGAGAGCAAGGTGTTCTTGAGCTAAGCTACCTTGTCCCAACAGCACCTGAGCCCATCGGGTACTGAACCCTTTCTCTCCGCAAATGTATTTCTGGTATAGGAAGCTTGACAGTAGAGTTGGGCCAGGGCTAAAATTGTTGTTTCGTTTGTCCCTGAGCCCATCGGGTATGGAACCCTTTCTCTTCGCGAGCATGTTTCTAGTATAGGAAGACTCGACATTAGAATAAAGCCAGGTCTTTTGCTTTGCCTTGGACCAATGGTTGGGTCTATTGCCCATAAGGATCACAGGTAACTAGAAGCTTGTCTCGAGCTAACAGAGCTTTTTGTTCCTATTACATTGGAACGTTTTCGTTTTCATTTTCTATTTGCAGCTGGTGTTGCCCTCTACCGCTGTTCTGCCCTTTCATTGTACTCTGTATGAAATCTACTCGCTTGTCGCCATGCATCAACGTTTACTTTCCATTGGCCGCCTCTCCAATGTTCGGACTTGACTTAGTGTCACTGTGTGTTAACAGTGCCATTACATGTGTTGGTGCTGGTGGTGTTGGAGATATTAACTGTCTCTTATGTATTCATATCTCTTTCTATCTGGTACCTCCACATTCTCGGACACGATCCCCAAATGATTTGGCCAGAATCAGCTCGAGCTGCTGTATTTTTGTTTCCAGGGTGCACCGCGAGGAGGTACATTTGGGATTTTGGTTATCTGCTAACCCTGGGTTCACCGAGAGCAATGCGTTCCCTTTGCACCCCAAAACTATGTTCGATAGTAAATTAAGAAAAGAAAATGCTGGTACTTTGAAAAGAAAGATCATGTACGGCAATATTGCTACTCTAGGGAACATGTGGAACAGTTGGAGAAATTGCTATCCCCCACTGTTTATTACCTTTGTGGACCATGTAGATTACCTTTGTTAACAGTGTAGACTGGAAAATACTGCAGTTTTTTAGCACTGCGGAATATCCCTGAAATGTGTCTAATAAAAACTGAGCATGCTGTAACAGCATGCAGAGTAGTACAAATGGTATGCTGACCATTTTTATATAGAAACTGAAGTGATGAAACAGTGATGTCTCATCCTTACTTTTATTTCAGATGGTAATAGAATGGGTAATGAAAGAAAGTACAAAGGGGAAAAGACAGAAACTCAATGAACCATATGAGAACATCTGAAGGATCTGGATTTTGTAGATGATGTGGCATTTCTGGTCGACAGACATCACATACCAGATAAACTATATACCACACGTCAACTAATTTTTAAATTTATATTATTTTAAAATTATATGCATGTTCTTATAAAAACCATATGTATTAGTAAACACTGAAAGTTAACACCCCGCCTCCATTGAAATAAAAATAGTATGGGTCTAATTTTTCTCAATTGATAATTAACTAACATAGGTCTAGTACACTAAAGACCATAGTTTCTTTTACAAAATGAAGTGCACACTTGATTATTGTAAATCAATCTTTGTCTATTGTCTATCCCCAGGTGAATGATTGTTGATCGCATTCACACTTGCCGTTAAGCGTAGGGGTGGTATCTTAAGCTGTCGTTTCAAGGCCAGATGTGTCACCGAGGTTGCATTTAGTCCATGTTTGTTCAAGGTTATCTTAATGTTTTCTATCCACTGTTTTCTTGGTCTACCTTTGGCTTTACACCCAGATATTCTTGTATTATATGCTCTTATTGGTATTTGGTTTGGCTTCATTCTCATAAGGTGACCGAACCATTTTACTTGCTGTCTCTCAATATGTTCGATACATGATATTATACCAACTCTTTTCCTAATTTCTTAATTTCTTAATTTATCTAGTTTGGTAACCATTGCAGCTTTCCTCAGACACTTCATTTCACATGTGACGATTTTTCTTTGCTGCGAAGCTGTTAAAGACCATGTTTGACATTGGTAGCACAGTGTTGGTATAAAAATTGTAGATATTATTTGTTTTTTAATTTCCATCTTGATCTTTGGATGAAGAAGTAATAATAAAAAAATTAACATTAGTTTGCATTCTTTTTTTTATGAAATCAGCCATACATTGTTGAACACAATGAACTTTTGCTAAGGGCGCATACAATGCAGTATCTGTTGGTCTGAGCCAATCCAATAAGAGGCTCCCTCTCCGCAATCAACCATACTAATACTTATATATACTTTATATACTTGGGGTCTTTGTTACCTCTAATATTTTATGGTAGTGTGTCCTGATATAGCCTAATTGGACTTTGTCCGCTAGTTGAAATGGGCACGCCTCTCCAAAAGAGAGGCAAACTCATTAACCTACCTACATCAACCATACTAACTATTGTAAAGGTTCGTACCCTGTAACTGGAACACATATGCCTACTGGATAGAATTACAGCTTTTCGCTTCAAAACTAATTAATACAAGAAATATACATGCGTGTTAATGGGACACATAAACACTGTATCAATTAATATAATTAAAACAAATAACAAAGAAAACATAGGTCTAATGTTATTATACTTCTTCTTTTTCTTTCGTTCACTTGAAACATGTCTATATCTGTAATTCTGTCTTCCTTAATAAAACTTGTTGTCTTTTGTAGTTCATACAGTGGCCCACAGAGCTTTGATTCCAGTGGTGTTTCCTCTGGCCAATATGTCTGCCTCAGCGTTTCATACTCAGAACAATCTTGAAGTATATGTTTGGTACTCTGTGCTACATGCCCACATGTGCACATGGCCGGGTTACGAATCTTAAACTTTGTGTACATGTGACTGTGGAGTCGGTTGTGTCCTGTTCTGAGACGTAGAATTAAAACTTGCTCTGATCTATTCATAATGTGATAGTCATCTTGTGTTGGTGTTTGTGGCTTTCTTATTGATTTGATCATGTTTTTTATGAAGGTAGGTGATTAGTACATCTGGTTGGTCTTCGACAGCACCTTCCTTAGCCAGTTGGGTCTGCTTTTTCAATTCCTGGTATTCCACAGTGAGAGGGTATCCACTGCATGGTTACCCTATACTGGTAAGACAGTTCATTAAGTAGTTTTTTTATTTAAGTAGTCTGTTAGTTTTCCAGACTGGAGAGCTTAAAGTACTGACTTTGCATCTGTCAGTAATACCACAGGCTGTAGGTCAAGAGTTGGAGTTCAGAAGTTTTTCAGTTGCTACCCTAATTGCCTGAATTTCTGCATCATAATTATTGCAGAATTTCCCTATTAGTGTTCTGATCATATCTCTAGACTTGCGTGGATATTATATATATACACTTGCACCTCCATACCTCACTGAATTCTGTGCTGACCCATATGTGTATACTTATGTCTGACCAATATGTCTTGTGGATATTCCTCGTCCAGGAAACTGAGGGTGACTGTCCTTCGCTGCACACTGTTCTGTTCGTCCTCGCTTAGTATTCCTTTCACGTGGGTCTGAATGTATATTGGCATTCCATGCCTTTCACTCCAAGGAGTTTGTTCTAGTACAGGCCTTAAGGGGTTGTCAACTTCAGGTAGGTCTGAAATTTGTCTATGGAGTCATTTAGCTTGGTGGATGAAGCTGCTTCTTTTCAGTCGCCCATTGCTAGATTTTGGAATCTTTCCTTCCTTCGATTACTTGGCATACACTTAAACTTTTCTGCTTGTATTAGCATCTTTGTATCTCTGCATTCGCCAAGTGTTTGCATTCTTTCCATTTTCTGCATTTCTATGGGTGTTGATTTCATTGCTCCCAGCATTATCCTGAGCGCCTGGTTTTGCACTTTATCTAGTTCCTGTAATGTGCTATTTGATGCAGGATACCACAATGCTGAACCATATTCCAGGTGTGGTCTTATGCCTTGTTGGTACACTTCAAGGAATATATTCCCACTGGCTCCTCATGTGGTTCCACTTAGTTTTCTCAGGATAGCTAACTTCCTTTGGGCTTTTGTTGCTGCTTGGTTTAAGTGCTGCTTCCATGTCAGCTTATCATCAAAAGTAACTCCGAGGTGGGTTGTTTGTCTTTTTTCAAAAGCTGTCCATCTATCTTGATAACACCGCCTTTTTGTTTTGGTGAGAGGGTAAAGAGTGTAGTGCTGAATTTAACTGTGTTAACGCTGACACACCATCTATTTGCCAATAAGGTTAAGGCTTCAATAGCTCTTTGTATTTGTTTAGTGGCAACTGTCGCATGTTCTTCCGTGCATCAGATCACCAGGTCATCAGCATACACTGCCACTTTGATCCCATGTGGTGGTTCGGCAACTAGGTCATTGATGTAAACCAAGAAAAGTGTGGGTGACAGGACTCCTCCCTGGGGGACTCCATGACACAGTAGGACTTTCTTGCTCTTGCGACCATCTAATTGTACCCTGGCTCTTCTATTATGCAGGTATGCTTTTAGAGAGGTAGGTTGCCTGATCTTCGGTAGAGCAGCACTGTCTGAAGCCTCCTGGCTGCTATACCCGAAGATTTTCACCTTCCAAGGTACCACTGCATCCTAAGATTGATAATGCATTCCATTGTTTTGTATAAACAGCTTGTGGGGATGATGGGAATGTAGTTAGAGATTGTGTTGCCATCTTTTCCTGATTTGAGGAGTGGTATAATTATTCCTTCCTCCCATGCCTGTGGAACATTACCTGTGGTCCAGCTTGTATTGAAAATCTGCAGTAGCTTTGCTCTTGTTGCAGTTCCCAGGTTTTTAATCATTTCATTGGACACTCCATCAGTTCCTGGGGACTTTTCCATAATTTCCTAGTATCTCTTTCAAGGTTCAGACACTCTGTTTTTTTTCTTTCTAGCTGATCCGTCTGGCTTGTAACTTGGCTCTATGAAATTTAGCCATTGTTTGCTGATATTTGTTGTAGTGTTCTTGGCTAGGTCTGTTCTCTGCCTTCTGTCTAAATGTTTCAACTCATTTTGCAGCGTCTCCAGTTCATCATTCCAGTAGGGTTTGTAGTTTTTGTGTGCCCCCCTGGGTATGGTTTTACTAGCAGCATATAGTATGCATCTATTAAATTCACTCACTGCTCTATTTATGTCTTTGTTCATATCCTTAGCTAGAACACTGGTTAAATGCTGGTACTTTTCCATTCTGCCTTGTTATAATTCCACCTAGTGAGTGTGCTGTTGTCCTTGATAAATTCATTGTGGATTTCCAAAAATACTGGTCTGTGGTCACTACCTCCAAGCTGCTTTCCAATGTTCCATTCACGGCCTGGTAAGTGGAATGCCAGGTATAGTGTAGAGGTTGTGTGCCATGCTTTTGAGTAGAAGGTTGGTGGCATACTCTAATTTATGAATTTATGAATATATATATAAATAAATAAAGCTGTAAACCATGATACAAAGCATTCCATTCTCTGAACTACGTCCAGTTAACTAGTCAGAGTATGAAAAAGTTCATCTAAATAATATAGCAAAAGACTGCAATATAGCAATAGTTTATTGTAAATAAACCTACCTTTGCTTACATCAATGGCGATAACCACATTTTTAAAAAGGCCAAGTTGTTCCATCTTAAGTTTAGCATTGTAGCTGAGCTGTACCAACTGTGATGAAAAAAAAATAATGCTACCAAACTCATAACTTCAATCAAATATGGCTCGTGCTTTGAAATAGATTTGTCATGTCCCTACATAAAAAGCCAAAATCACATCTTCTTGTGTGTTTATTTTCAAACTCCTGCCGACTAGCAGGGTGTAGTCCAGAGAACGGAATATGTTACTATGTAATTTACAGGTAAATACAAATAAGGTAAATAGGTTACTAGAAACTATCAATATAAAATAATAAAATATAGAAAATAACAATAAAACAAAGAACAAATACAATTGTCAACGTGTTGGTCCAATTGGGACCTTTATCAAGACAACACAAACAGTTAAAAACACAAAACCATAATGAATATAAACAAAATGGATTTCTCCCACCATTTGATATATATAATACACGTGTGTCATTAGAACCGTTTATACCCACGAAATAATTATTTGATTAATAACTACTCATTACCTTATTAATAACAAATAACCACTAATAGTAAATAATCTTTAACAACCACATTCTATAACACTCATAATATGCGTATTTACTAAGAAGATTGTACCGGTTGACCTGTAAGTGTGCTGAAGCACCCGAAATGGCTAATCAATTGTTGAGCGCACGCTGAAAAAGCTGATTCAGCAGAAATTCTACCTCCAACTTGGTGAGTTATCCCCGCACATACCACCCGTTATCAAGTCAGTGTTGAGATAATTTAATGACACCTATATCATTAATCAAACATGCGAGTTTACATACACGTATACATCACAAATGACAAGTAGAGACAAATCAACTTGCGTTCACATGCCTAGCGAGATATGGCTGGCCGGAAGAATAGAAATACGATGGCACAGGCCATCAGTGTGCCCAGGATATTCATGTGACATTAAAGCGTGTTTGTCTGACGACAGGACCAATATCACACTTGAGAAACACTATATATGCGAATTTGGCACTCTTAAGCCTTTAGGAATTAATGAGCGCCTATGCATAATATCGGGCTGTTCCGTCATTTCTCTGTTTGTCTCGTTTTCACATTTAATTTTTAATTTTGTGTGTGTGTATATTTTCTATTCTGTACATTTCCTGTTTGTGTCACCTCTGACCTATTTTCTATCTGAGCAAAACTGCATTACCCTGTTTGAAGCTTTACCTGTTGGATTTCAGTTGTGTGCAGTGAGCACATATTCTGAATTCCACGTAGAAGTTAGAATGGTCATCATCAGATGGACAAACAAAATGTTCCAAGTCTAAGACACAGCACTTTGTTCATCTTCCACAATGCTTTTCTGTATTTATCTTATTTTTCTTTGGGATCCTAGTTTTCTTATTATTCTGTATTCAATCTAGTATAACCACTTACACTTCTATTTATTTCCTTTTTTTGCATTTGTTCACAAACTTCTACTAGCAGAACTATAGTCCTACTAAATTTCCTACTAGCAGAACTATAGTCCAACTAAATTTCCTACTAGCAGAACTATAGTCCAACTAAATTTCCTACTAGCAGAACTATAGTCCTACTAAATTTCCTACTAGCAGAACTATAGTCCTACTAAATTTCCTACTACCAGAACTATAGTCCTACTAAATTTCCTACTACCAGAACTATAGTCCTACTAAATTTCCTACTAGCAGAACTATAGTCCTACTAAATTTCCTACTAGCAGAACTATAGTCCTACTAAATTTCCAGCAGAATGTAGTCCAAAGGCCAGACATGCGTTGTGATGCTATTTTATGTTGCGCTAATTGCCCGACACATCTGACTTTGGTGGTGGTAATTAATACGATCTGTGTTTTTATCACTTCTACTGAACAATCGATTTCTATAACTATATCGCTAGTGGGCCAGCCATATGAAAGAACTGGTTTCGTACTACCTTCTAGTCACTAATCTCAAAGCTAACCATAGTCAAGCATGTTTGACCTCTTTCTGCTGTCTTGGTTCAATCAGCATAGCCACATTTTCACACTTTCTCTTTTCTTATCTAAACCATTTCAGTATGCACACATTATTTTGTTTGTTTACATCAATGCTGTGATACTTTTGTTTTTCAACATAGTACATCCTTTTTCTGCAATTGTTTACAGGATGAGGACATTCTGTGATATTCTACTTCCACCCCCTCCGATCCTTTTTTTCAGGCCCTAGTAGCACACTGACAGATGTCTAATTAATGGTTATCCTTGAAGATGTCTTATTTTATTTTAATGACATTCAAATCCTTTTCATCTGATGCCATATATATATTTAAACTCACCTCATTAAATGTCTTTGCACCCAAAAGTGTCTTGATTTCTTTAATGACAACATCATCTTTAGTTCGAGTAAGACCATCGACAACCACACGCTGTACTCGAACCTGAGCAAAACAAATTGATTTCAAAATAATAATAATAGTCTGTATATATATACAAAAGATAAATACTGAATTCATATTAATTATTTAAGGATTTGATTATTTTTTTTGGTCCAAAAAACGCTCACTTGTAAATTTATTATTCTTTTTTTTATTTCATGATTGTATCCATACCACTGATAATGGGATACATATTGGGTGCAATTATAGCAGACCAACACCCCCCCCTCCCCAATATTTTGCAGCAAAAGTTTGAGCATAAATCATTGTCGTACAATTTGGCGGTCATAATACACTATTCATGAACGGTATGACAAAACGTAAACAAATTAGAAAAGTGGCAGAGAACATTGTTCAAGTCAAATTCCACACACTAAATGATGACATCAATGTAGGATACAATTGTCAGCCTCATGTGTTCCATCCTGTGTTAGGATTAGGATAGCAGTTTGGGTTAGTATTTCGGTTAGGGTTAGGTGCTACGGCTAGGGTTTGGCTCTAGATTGCCGGCTCACACAAGCGCTTTTGAAGTCATTCTTGGCGACATTGCAAAATATTGCCCTCCAGATAATGTTTAGTAAGAAACAACCCTAACCTTAATACTTAACCATAACATCTAACCCTACCCCTAAGATCTCACTCTAACACAAGAGGAACACATGCAGGTGACAATTTTATCCCATGATGTTGTCATCATTTAGTGTGTGGAATTCTGCTTATAACGCTTCAAAATTGCACTCATTACAAACTCAACAAAAAAAATAATTCATTGGTGCGCAACAACGGTTGGTCTGCTATCATTGTACCATATATTGCACATCATTGGAAAGGAAAATGGTTACAGCAAATGAACATAATCAGTAAAATTGTTGAAATTGTGTTATTGTAAAGATTAATAGCAATTTGTAAATCATAGAAATAGTTGAGCTTACAATAATTTTTTTATAAAAATATTGCAACTCACCTAATTTGTCAAGACTGACATGTTAATATAAGAGTTTCTGTTATTTTATGATAAGGTCTTTAGCTGGAGCTTATATACAATTTATTTGACGCTTTTATGTCCACAAACGTTGTCGTTATGTAAATAAGTAAGTAATGTTAACCCATAGCATTTATTAATGCCGTAGGGGTGTGAGATGTTAGTGACCTCACATTTCAGTGGCTCTGCTATATGTGAGAGTTAGCCATCTCCTCTCGCGCACAGTCTTTATTTCCCGCATTAATCCAGTACCCAAATAAGGCTAGATCAACCCGGGTGGTGTTGTGATCTGAAAAAACATGTTCAAACCCAGGACCTCTCATAAGCACAGCCAGCGCACTAACCACTGTGCTACGTGGCACCCTGATGCTATGTACATTTTTCTCAATGCAGAAGCAATACAAATAATAAATCTACTTCATTATTTCAAGTTTTTGTTCACTTACTAAAACTGACCTTAGTTTGTCCATTATTCTTTAAATAAAGTGCATATTCTTGCAGAATTATCATATGAACTTGGTGTTTTATTTTCTGAATAGCTATGTCATCTGTACTCTTTAATGTCTCAGTGGCATTGACAGTTCCTGATAGTAAGCGACCAGAATCACAAGTAACTAAACATAATCTATACCTCCTTGATCTTTTTGTAATTGAGCTGTCATAACTATTTCTTCTTCTCCATTCATTCTCAAACTCCTGCAGATTAGCAGGTGTAATCCTAGGAAACTATTGTGATGAATCTGCAATAATTTCTTAGCTGCTATATCTGCACCTTTTTTGCCTGACATATCAGACTTCTGTGTCACTTTGACCAGTTTCGGTTGGGACAGCTAACTCCACCCCAAAACCTCCTTAGTAGCCTCTTACTACATGCCTGGAAGGTATCAGTGCCACTATTCTTTGCTTCCCTTTTAGGTCCCAGCAACACACAGGTGAGTCATAACTATATAATGGGTACTGTAATATTCAATCTCTGAAATACCCACTAGTAATCTCTACGCTAACACAGAAAATTTACCAAGAAAAAAGGCTACATCTTAGATAAAACTCTCAAACTAATTGAAGAAGGCAAATGAGAACAATGAAGTACACTGCAAATCACAGCAAATACAAAGAAATCACCAAGAAAATAAGGAACAATACAAATACAGGACAAAAACAAATATATACTGGAGACCTGCAGCAAGATAGAGGAGATGAACAAATAAGGAAGAAGTTCAAAGAGATGAGAACTCTAACAGGCGATTTCAAGCCAGCACTAAACATCATTCAAGACAAACATGTTACATATTGATAGAAAACAAAGTAAGATGGAAAGAATACTGTAAGGAAATGTATGAGGAAATCCACAGAAACACTGACAATAACACCCAAAACAGCAATGAAATAGAACCAGAACCAAGTTTAGATGAAGACAGATGGGCCATTAAAGAGCTGAAGAGAGGGAAATCTCAAGGGTGTGATAATATAACTGCTGAAATTGTCCAGGCAGGAGAAGAGACCACCATCACGATCTATCACACACTTTTCACCAAGATCTGGAAAAGTAAAGTTTGGCCTACAGAACCTTTGCACTGATCAATCACGCCAGCAAAATATTACTTGGTATCATCATGAAAAGACTACAACATAAAATGGAAGAAGAGTTAAATGAAGCTCTGGCAGGTTTCAGACAGGGCAGAGGCACCATATACCATATTTTCAATATGCGGAACATCATAGAGAAATGCTGAGAGTTTAATGTCGGTATCTACATATTAATAACTACAGATAAATAACAAAGATGAGTTATACATTATGGGTGATTTCAATGGGAGAATAGAGAAGAAAAGAGCACAGCATGAACACTTCTGCGATTTACATATCGTCGCTCTGGAAATCGGCAATAGTCACGCATCTTGTCAGACCATTCATGGATTTATGTAAATGCCAGAACAATTTTAATGACTTTTCACGTGTGATCTCCTGGCAAAATTCGTCCCATTTTGTCGCCTTTGCAGTCTCTTTGAATATTTGGTCTAAGATATCTTTCTTCCATTTCCATTGTGTGACCTCCATGGGCTTGAGCGACAACACGTTTCCTTGCCCTCTGCCATAGTGCTACTGCTTTCCATTTCTCGCTCCATCTAGGGGGCTTATCCCACACCTGATTTCCTACTTCTTAAGCCTTACGTTTTTCTTGTCCATCTGTGCTCACAACATCAACTCCTTTGCGATCATACTTAAAAGACCTGACCTTTGGCCTGATCTGTTATACTTTTGTCATTTTTCAATAGCTCAACACATGGGAGGTGGTCACTGCCATGATGCCCCAGTACATCCCATTTGCAAATAGCCATAGAAGCCGATGACACCAATGCCAGGTCGATAGCGCTATCATCATCACCATCCCTGCTTGCCATTCTTGTTATATGGCCATCATTAATGCACACCAGGTCTATATCTGTCAGGGCCTCATCAAGCTCTCTTCCCTGTTTGTTGGAAGCATTATTGCCCCATGATGTACCTTTCGCATTCAAGTCACCGCAAAAAAGGATCTGCTTTTCCTTTCCATTATCTCCCCTAGGATTTTCCAACCCTGAAGATCAACGCTCATATTACAGGCATACACATTTACAATCACGAATGGATGCTGCACCCTCTGGACTCTCACTGCTTGTAACTGGATATTGTTGCTATCCCACTTGGACATACAGACCTCGCATGCACTAATACCCTCGTGTACTAAGATTGCCTGTCCAAGAAACACTGAAAACCGGCTATCCTGATGTTGCCACTTTCACCTACCGTTGTTCCGAATATAAACCCATCCGATTGTAGGCAGAGAACCTAATTATCCCTTCCCAAAAGTGGAGAAAGTCGAAGGTCCGACTATAGACCGACATCCCCAACTTAACAATGCCGGCAATAATGAACTTCATCATCATAAGAAAGAACCGACATGCTAAATGGAAATTAACACAAACTTTTGCAACTCTAAGAAAATGGCATTCCTTTCATTTGCTTCACTCACATAACTTGAATGAATCAAGGAATGAAACCCCGGTGGCTACTGTATTCTGGATCAATATATCCGAAAATAATGAATACCCGGTAGACTGACTTCCCTATCCATGAATGAATTGTCTGTGTTGGGTGTCTGGGCGTTATGACCCGGAACAGCGCTAGTGAATAGTAATTACTACGTAACTATTATGTCACCGGCTTCTGACAGTGACGCTTAAGTGGGAAAGGATGAAAGGCAAGACAGCAAGATCACGTTTGTTTTTATAAGATACAGAAGAGTTTGAACTTTGTTCCTGGTTATGTTTACCGTGTGGGGAGAATACGGTAATAAAATAAACATAACAGAGGATTGTGAAATTGATCTGTCTTCCACTAACTGTACAGTGGTTGGGGGAGGGAATCAATTACGGCGCAATTTTACTACAACATGCCTATGATGTGTCGTGATTTGGAACCTCGTTTCACATCTTCTATAAAGAAAGATTGCATTCAGTCACTTATCTGAATGGCTTCACATAATGTGAGGGAAACTTGGATTGGTTGAGCCGATTGAAATGGGTAGGGCCAGTAGTCCATCTGCGGCCTCAGTGGGCTGGACTAATTAACAGAATATACAGAGTACCGGTATGTAACTATTTGCCACCGAGTTCTCACACAAATATTGCAGACAGTGAATCCCCGGCTTTGTTTTTAAAAGATACAGAAGAGTTTGAACTTTGTGTGACCTGTATGTTTACCTTATACAGTAATATAAACATGAGGCACAGCTCAGATGAGTTTCACTATTTATTTCTCTCCCCCATCCCCCCAACACTGCCTAATTAGCAAAGTTTTGGATGTCAAAATCCGCCGAAGACGGATGTGTCTGGCCATTGGCGCAATTAAAACGGCGACACAACGCATTTCCATTCTCTGGACTACATCCTGCTGGAAATATAGTAGGACCATTGTCCTGTTACAAGAGATATCCAGCGGGAGATTGAGAATGAACGCTGAAGAAGAAGAAGGATGTCAAAAAGTTACCGTTGGATGAAGAAAAAGACCTCTGTACATAATTAATTAGGACTTCATTCTTTATGTTTCTGATTATTGTCTTGGTCACTATTTATATACTTGGAGTCAGCAAGGCCGACCAGCACATGCACGGAAATACTCAAAATCTGCCTTTGATGTGTTTTTACATTTTCTGTACACAGGTCTTATAGCCTAGTAGACGGTCAGTAACTGTTGTAACATTTGCTTTACCGCAAAATGAAAGTGTGTGACAGTGTTTAGACTACTGGTAGTCAGTGTTTCCCTACACAAACAAGACTGGGCCTTGATGATAAACATGTGTTACTGGTAGATCAGCTTAGGCTACCGTATTTCGTTTTTTCACAGACCATTACCATATTTTGGTCAATATATAACATCAGATACTGGTATACTTTTCTGACAAATTTCGACGTTATGATATAAATATATTTACCGTAACGGTAAAAAAAACGGTAATACCCATTGCTAAAAATAGCATTTCCGGGGAAATTAAGCTCAGTAAAAATGGCGGGCATGTCGGAAATAACGATATAGACCTAGTAAGTGAGTTTTATCAAGAAATATCGGAGATTTCGAAGGAAATATTGTATGATATATAGAAATTAATGTAATTAGAGGCCTAGCATTATGGTAGTACGCTCTAGATTGCTGGAGAGCCCTAGTCATTTTATCCTGGCTTAATATATCGGGACATGTGAGTTGTCACTGGCATTTTTTTAAAACAGTGTTTTTCTCCTTTTTTACTGTGATTTGGACGTAATTTTTTTTTTAAATTTGATGTTACTCGAATATAAGACGAAGAGTATGAAGTCATCTCTGATTTTTGTCCAAAAATTCTCGGGTTATACACGGAATTTAACGGTAACTGTGTTTCTTGCAACGCAACGATGTCAGCGCAATAGGTCAGTTTGTCTAACTCTGGTCTATGCAAGTGTACACTGGCCACATTTCAAAACAGAACATGCACGTTTTTAATTTCTAGCCTAGCGGTTTTCAATCTCGTTCGTCTAGCACCCACACGGTGACCTTTCCTTTTTGAGCGACCTCGTTTAGGCCGCTTGATATTGGTCAAGATTTTTCAAACTGTGTAATGGCGATTACACTCATGAAGACTTCAGCTCAGATGCACGCAATCCGTTAGCACCGGCGAAGATCTTAATGAGTGCACAGATGCTCTATTCACATTGAGACAACTAATTGAAAAAGCTATTGAATACAATCAAGATATCAACACTATATTTATAGACCAAAAAAAGGCATCTGATAAAGTAGATAGGAATATTCTCTGGAAAACATAAGTACAGCATCAATTGTCAGCTATTAGACAACATACACGCACTATACCAAAATTGCAGTGAGATGCCTACACTCCACAGGGGGGCAATATGATCGTTCAGGGGGGCAATTCGAACAAGCTGTAATTAGACCTAGTTAGGGAATAATTCAATTTTAGAATATGAAAAAAAAAATATGTATATGTTACATAGAGAGGCAGCAGAATTTTAGAAAGACATAGGTGGGGTATGGTACAAAAAAGGTTGGGAAACACTGACATAGATGCAATGTCAACAGCTTGTAAGAAGTTTAACATGAAAATCAACATCCACAAGACAGATGTTATGAAAATCAGCAAGTCACCAACAACAATAGATATTACAATAGACTATTCAGCAGTTAAACAAATAACAGAATTCAAATATATAGGAAATGTTGGATTTTTTCAGAAAATGGTAAACTAAACAGAGAAATAAAAAATACCAGAAAACAAACTTAGTGACATATCAACTTTCACCATACTCCTGCATCCAAAGATCAATATGGACATAAAGAGACAAATAATATCTACAATTTTCATACCAACATTTTGTTACCAGTGTCAGATATGGTCTTTAACAACCTCGCAGCAGAGAAAAATCATCACATGTGAGATGAAATGTTTAAGAAAAGCAGTTATGGTCATCAAACTAGAAAGGAAAAAAGATGATATCAGAACAAGAGTAGGAATAATGCCTTGTATCGAATACATAGAATGTCAGCAGATAAAGTGGTTTGGTCACCTTGTGAGAATGGACCCAATCCAAATACCACTCTTCTTCTTCTTCATCGTTCTTCAGTCAGATATCAAGTTACAGCACCAATAGCTTCAATGAATTGTGTGATTCGCTTCAGGTCATCCATGGAACCCCTCAAGTCTGGAAGCAGTGCCGTCTCAGTAGGCCATATTTTCTCCCTCTCTTCTTGGTAGAGTTGACAGGCATGAAGAATGTGTTCTGCAGTCTCTGGGCTCAGTCCACAGTTGCACAGGTCTGTCTCACCAATCTTCAGCTTTCGGAACATGTGACTTCTCAGTCTGTTGTGACCAGTTCGTAGTCTGAAAATGATGGTTTGTTCCTTGCGTGATATTTGGTGGTAGGGCTCATTTGGTTCTGAAGTTGGGTGCATTTGCTTCCACTTTTTCTTATATTCTGCTTTTAACATGGTCTTACTTTCATAGTACATATTATTATTTTCTATTTGCTCCAGTGATCCCCCTTTCCTTGCCAGGAGATCAGCTTTTTCATTTTCAGGTATTCCACAGTGACCTGGGATCCACTGCAGTACTGTTTCTTTGGTGGTACTGCTGAGGTGTAGTAAGCAAGCCGTAAGTTCATTCATGCTCATGTTCTTTGGATCTTTCAATAACTGCAATACTGACTTTGCATCCGTTAGAAATACTACATGTCTGTTGTGACTCGGCAAGCAATTCATGAGCATTTTGGCTGCCTCTATTATGGCTTCCATTTCTGCTTTGAAATTTGTGGAATGTTTGCCTGTGGGTATGGATTTCTCTATTTCTTTTCCATCTGGTGTTACTATATATATTCCTGATCCTCCATCTAATACTGCCTCTTTCGCTGATCCATCTGTATATACATGTGTCCATATATCCTTTGGGTATGCTTTCTGTATGTGATTCTTAGTTGTCTCCTTTAGTACTTGTATAGTAGTTTCTGTTTTTGAAATAATGCTTGGTATATTGTCCATAATTCTTGGGAAGTTTTTCCTGTCCCATGTTGGGTATGTGTTAAAGGTGTTTAGTGGTTTTAGTTTTTGTAGGTCTGTATCTGTGAGTGATTTCTGGAGCTGTTTAGCGGAGTGTAGAAAGCTACCTCTTTTGAGTCACTCTTTTGTAGGTCTGCTTAGTCTTTGGTTCATTTGATGACTCTCCAAACATTTGAACTTTGCATACTGTGTGAGAATTTTTTCATTTCTTCTTTCTTCCATTGATGGCAAACCTGTGCATGTTTCCATTTCTGTGATTGGGGTAGTATTCATACCTCCTGTTATAATTCTGAGATTGCGGTTTTGTATCTTTGAGATCTTTTGAGTGTTACTTTTGGCTGCAGTCCCCCATGCTGACATTCCATATTCCAAAGCTGGTCTTACATAACCTGTATATGCTCTACTTAGATTTTTTCCATTTGCACCCCAATCTGTTCTAGCCAATTTTTTAAGGAGTGCTGTCCTCATTGTACCTTTTGTTTGGCACTTGTCTATGTGCTGTTTCCATGTAAGTCTTGGATCAAAAGTGACTCCAAGGTATGTAGGTGTCTCATCTTTTGGCAATGTTTGACCATTTATGGTTAGTAGGATTTTCTGTGGTTTGGTGGACATGCTGAAGATGGTATAGGTAGTTTTTTGGGCATTGATAGACATGGCCCATTGGTCTGTCCACTTGGCCAAATTGTCCATAGTTTCTTGCAACCTTATTTTTGTTGTGCCAACGCTCTCTTCACTGCACCATATCGCCAGATCGTCTGCATACATTGCAGCATTTACTTTACGCGAGAGAATTTGGTCAATGTCATTCATTAATATAAGGAATAGAGTGGGGGATAGAACACCTCCCTGTGGTACTCCATGCTTAAAGAGTTTCTTTCTGCTATGCTTCATTTCAAGCTTCACTGCTGCTTTTCGGTTGTGCAGGTAGTGATTTATCCAGTAATACATGCGCCCTGTCACTTTGTTTTGTTGTAGTTTAAGGAGGAGTCCATCTTTCCATACACAATCAAAGGCTTTTTCCATATCTACCCACACCACTGATGTCTGTTTTTTTCCTGGAAAGCATCCTCTACTTCCTGGGCAATTAGTGTAATCTGGTCTTCAGTTGATCTACACTTTCTGAAGCCAGCTTGCTGATTTAGCAGGATTTTACTTTTTTCTAGGAACCACATCATTCTTTTGTTTACCAGGCGCTCCATTAATTTGCAAACACAGCTGGTCAGACTTATTGGGCGATAGCTGTCCACCTTATTTTTTGGCTTGCCTTTCTTGTGGATGGGTATCATTATGGCGGTTTTCCACACCTAAGGCACTAGACCTCTATCCCAACAGTTGTTAAAAAATTTTATTAATTTCTTTTTTGCTGATGGTCCAATGTGAATTAGCAGTTAATTTGGTATGTCATCAGGGCCAGGTGATTTCCTAAGTTTTAATACTGCTAGTTCTTCATTTAGTTCATTAATCGTGAATGGAATATTCATGACATCTTGTTTATCTTTGCTGATCTCTTTTTCGATATTTCGTAGTTCTTTTCTTACTTCTCTTCTCCTATTTTCATTGATTTTGTGGCAGGCAGTACTTTGGTAATGCTGTATAAAGTGATTTGCAGCCTTCTTTCCTGTGAGTACATCTCCACCATTCTCTATAGCTACTGGTGCTGTTTTGTTATCTTCGTTGTTGAGCATTTTTGTTATTTTCCATAGCTTTCTTCCCTCTTTGTCGAAGTTTAAATTTTCTGTTTTTTCATGCCAGCTTTTCCTTGTGTTTGTAATTGTCGTTTTTCTTAGTTTGGCTACAGCAGCTTTTAGTGATATGTTGTTTTCTGTGGATGGGCTTTTTTCTGCTGTGTCTCTGGCCTTTGACATTTCTTTCTCCAACTCATCGAATTCGTCAGACCAGTACGGTTTGTAATTTTTCCTAGCACCTCTTGGTATGGTTTGCTTGGCTGCTTGAAGAAGTGCAGAAGCCAGGAGTTGTGCAGTTTTGTTCACATTTTTAATCCTTGGATTTAAGGTTTTTGTGAATTTGTCTGTCAGGTCAACAAACTTACTCCAGTTTGCTTTCTTGAAGTTCCATCTGGGTGTGGTTGTAGGGCCAGCAGGGGTATGGTTAATGTCAATGGTGAGTTTGATGGGGCGATGGTCACTTCCACCAAAATGCTCCAGCCCTTCCCTGTATGTTATTTTCGCTAAGGCATCTGTTGCAAAGGCTAGGTCAGGGGTTGAGGTGGTGTGCCATCTTCTAGAGTAGAAAGTTGGGTGGTCTTCAGGTTCATTAAGCAGTTGAAGTTTCACCTCACACTGCCAGTCTTCCACTTCTTCTCCTCTAGTATCTTGTTCTGTATATCCCCAACTCTGTGAGTGGCTATTGAAGTCACTAATTACAAGACAGTTATCTTTTTCTGTGTTAATTGTGTGTAGAGATAGGCTCTTGTCTTGTGGACAGTAATAGTTATATACTGTGACCTCTTTAGTTGGAAGGGTTAGACAGGTTCCAATGATTTCAGCCTGTTCTTCTGTGTCTACTCGAATTTCAGAGGCAACGATATTGTTTTTCACAAGTATAAGAACTCCTTTATGTCTTTTTTCTCTATCGTTCCGAAATGTTTGGTATCCTCGGATGTTGAATCTATTGTTGTTTGTGAGGTGTGTTTCCTGTATGCATGCTATGTCGATTTCCTCTGTGTGTAATCGGTTTGCAAGTGTAGTCTTTTTATTGTACGCGCCCTCTGCATTCCTCTGCATTATTTTTAAGTGCTTATTTTTGTCTTTGTCTGCATCATGATCTATATGTGATTTTTTTGAACCAGTAGTTTTTTCCTCTGATCTCTTTTCCTGGCTCCACAAATTGAGACAGAGGTACCACCAGTCGCTGAGGGTGGGCTCCTTCGAGGCTTAGAGCCCGGCACTTCATCCACCTGACGGGATTCCACAGATGAAGCACCAAAACGAATCATCTGTAACCTTTTATTTGACATGTGAAGTCATTGCGTGACACTGTGGTTTTCAGCCTTGGCTGGACTATTTTGTACCCTTCGGTCCAGTGTCTCCGTCTTCCATCTTACTTTTGAGTCAGGATGTGTTTCCCTAGCCCTTATCCATCCAAGGATTGTCCACAGGGCAGTGGAGGTTTCATTTTGGAGTTTTCCTTCTCCTAGACAGCTTGCCTAACAGGGTTAACGAGCACCATCTGCCCGGGGTTTTGAGGTAGAGTTCCCCTCTCCTAGGATAATTTTTTTGTTGCCAGGTATTCATTATCCTCCTCTGTGGTTTATTTCTTGTGATCTAAGACACCTCTCACTCAGGGAAGGTGATTTAAGAACATTGCTCTCTCTTTCTAATATCTATAATTTCCCATTTACCCTACCCAACCCTCTAACCCTACCTAAACCCTATCCCTACCCCCTCCCCTCCCCCCTGGCTCATTCCTGGAGTGGGGGTCAGTGACCCCACTCCAGCAACCTGAGCTTATAGCGGCTCATACTCGCTTTGATGCTGCCAGTCAATGGACATATGGGGTATTTCAGTCAGGATATAAGCGCCAACTGATATTCCACCCCGTCCTCGTGGTCAGTGACACCGTTTGGTCAGCGGCTGTTTATTTGCCCAGAGGGTTATTCACAGCTGGCCTCAAGAGGCTTTTCCACTATCCGCCACCTGTGGACGCTCCTGGTAGGGGTCGGTATCCCCCGCAGGAAAATACCACTGATAGCTTATAACAAACGATCATCTGGATACAGAGCCAAGGGAAGACAGAGAAGGAGGTGGATTGATAACATCACAACCACCCTCCACAAACACGGACTTAGTACAACTCAGGCATCACATCTGGCCTTCAACAGAAATTTACAGCTCCCACCCCTACAACTGATGGCAAATATGGATGCTATCAACCAGATTCCACCTGGGGATAGACAATAGACTTACCGGAAATTTGTCAAACTTCACAAAGATATCATCCTTCTTGTCTGCAGCAACAGACTGCAAAGAAAAATTATAGTAAATATTAATTATTATGTTCATGAACTATAAACGAAATGCTGAAATTCATCACCATCTTCACATGCCATGTCATCAGTGCTTTCTGTTGATCAGCACATTTTCTGGAAGTTCTAGCTCTACTGGCCTCTGTTTAGTTCTTTGCATTAATTCCTCTTTGATGATCTTATCATCTCACTTCATGCTTGTGTGGCATTACGATGGACTGGAAGAGGAGCAAAGAAAAGCAACACTGTTAATTGCCATGCATGCCACAAGAGAAGACTAAGGAGCTTTGGAAGAAATGGAATTGGCTGTCCCACTCTACACAAACCATGAACTATTTACCCAAAAACCATGCTAGTCATATGTTTCTGACCTAAAGGTGTAGATATGACAAACACATTCTGATTTCCAGACGACATCCTACTAATCAGCAAAAGTTTGAAAATTAACACAGGAGAAGAAGAGTCCAATTTAAAACCTGCTATTCTACACATCCATTAACTCATTCCGGACCAACCCACGATATAATGGCTCGATATAACCAATCGCCAGTATATCGGTTTTGATTTCCGACTGATCATATGTTGATCAGTTATATTTTGCTTTGGCCAGTACAGGTGTTTATGTTAACACCAAAACACCCTCAATACTTTCACTTGCATTTTAAAATTGTAGAACAATTTGCATGTTGCAAAAAAGGTGATTTTGAAAACTCAAAATTGTGTTGTTAATTTATGAAAAACATAGCAACTCCACACCCTTCCAGAAACAGTTCAGAACAAATTGTGGTTATGTTTCAGAGCTTGCTAACTGGTGAATCAGATACTGCTGATTCAGATTGTGATTTCCAAACCTTCCAGAAACAGTTCAGAACAAGTTTTGGTTATGTTTCAGAGCTTGCTAACTGGTGAATCAGATACTGCTGATTCAGATTGTTGATTATAGGCTTTGCATGAATGTGCCAAAATATACAAAATAAAGCAGTCTGGCTAAGGTTTTATTAAGCATTTAGCAACTGTTTGCATCAGATCAAGAAATGTCATTTCCTCTGAAGAAGCATTACAATAGTAGTGATGAATCTACTGATTCAGGGGATTTAGCTGGTACTTCTATGCCTACTAATGCTACAAGTAGGCCTATGCATTAAACTACTACAAATGGACAAAATAGGCCTAGGACTGACGCTGAGTGGTATGAAGCTCTAGAAGTAGAGAGTATAGGAGTGTCTCACTTCAGAAAGACACATTCTGGTAGCAAACTTGGCCTTCCTGACAATGCCTCACCTCTCCAGTATTTGCTATTTTGATGACAGAACCAATAATTGACAATCTAAAAGCAAATGTCAATTCTTATGCTCAGCAGAAATTGTAAATGAATACACCTCGAAGGAAATATTCTACTTATTCGAAACTTATTTCGCTTGACCGAAATATTTTTATGATGTTTTTGATAAACATGGATTCAGACCATATACATTTCATAAAAGACTTTTAGTCCACATAAACACACAGAAGTAGTCACTGGTTTGGATCAATTTTCAGCAGGACCAAATTTTTATTGATTTACCAATCAATGCTTCATGCGGCTGGAGCTGATGCACAGGGTAAATGTAAAATAGAGCCATTCATAAATGAATTAACTGCAAGCTTTCAGAATGCATTCTATTCTTCTGAAAACATATGCATAGATGTGATGGTTATAGGTCACAAGGGAAGATTTAGGCACAAGCAATATAATTCAAGCAAGCCAAATACATACCATATAAAGTCAAACGGAATCTGCGAATCCATCACCAGATATGTTTTCAACCTCCTGGTATATTTTGGTGCGAACATGACAAACAGGCTGGAAACTGACACAAAGTCTGGCTTGCTGTCACAATCTTTGACAAACTAGTAGAAGGATCACAGAACATCACCATTTGTTTGCTGACAGGTATTATTCTTCCTGTTTTTGCGGCAGAAAAATCACCATTATACTGGAACTCTTAGTGTGAACAGATGAGGATTTCCACCAGAAATCAAGAATAAGATAATAACTGTCAATGAACTAAAATGGTTCATACATGATGAAGATCAAGTTATATGATCCATCACCCATTCATAGTTACAATATGTAAATGAATGGATGTGATAGAGTGGATCAGATGATTTCCTGTGGAACCACACAAGAAAAACAGTCAAGTGGTAGAAAAAAAGTATTTATATGGGTGTTAGAAATAACACAACTGAATATCTGCATTTTATGCACACTGAACGTTCCTCACACTGAGAAGCCTATGCCCCCTTTCATGCTTCAAGGATATTTTGATTGAGGAGCTCTGTTGTTTATTTGAATCACAGGCACCTAAAAACTTTGATGCTGCTTTATTGTCCAAGCCAGGAATAAAGCAAGTAAACACAGAGCTTCAGAGGTATTATGTGTAAACATTCGTGAAAAATTTATATCAACAACCCTAACTATGGATACATTTGGGAAAGTCATAAAAATTATACCAATAAATTCCCACCAAAGATAGATGTGTCGGGTCAATGGTGCAAATAAAAGGATGTCACAACGCATTCCATTCTCTGGACTACATCCTGCTGGAAATCTAGTAGGACCATAGTCCTGCTACAAGGAAGATCCAGTGGGAGTTTGAGAATGAACGCTGAAGAATAAGAAGAAATACCAATAAATTAACATTTCCTTGTTTTGTGTTTTACTAACTCTAACCTTGTGAAGTAATCAAATATCATCAATGTACTTATATATTTATTTTATGTATCCATCCCCCTTTCCAATGATATATTATACATACATCAATTATCAATATTAGTATATCAAGTGATACAATGAAAAATACAAGAAGAGAAATTTTTCTACACCTGAAAATTAATTTGGTCCAAACCTAAAAATAATGAAGTCCTGAAAGAGTTAAAGAATGCTTGCAGCTTTCTTTTTTTTTTGTCCTTGTTGATGCTCTCCATATTCCTGAGCTATGGTGTATGTCAACACTGCATATTTCCGAGTTTTGCTGTCAACTGTCAATACTGTATGTTTCCTGTGAGGAAGTTGTAGGGAGGTGGTACACTTGTGGCTGTGTGATAAAGTCTGCATGTTCTTGCTGTCCTCACATTGTGTACATGGTGAATTTTTTTTAATTTTCCCTCTGACAAAAAAAACTCTGTCCTTAGTCTGGAACTCGCAGATGTGAGACCTTTACTCCTTTATCTCTTAGCTATGTTCTGCACAACCTATAAACAGCATTAATTTAACAGTTGAATTAACTACTCTTATCCATGTGTGTTTCAAAAGGAGAGCAAAGAATAACGACCCTCCTACCTGCCAACATGTTGTAAGATCAACTAAGGAGGTTGTTGGGTGTAGTTCATATTATATAGAATCAAAGTGACTCAAAAGCCATGCTGAAGTCAGATGTGCCAGGCTAAACGATGCAGATATTGCATCTGTCCTGTAAAGCATGAGACAATATACTCTATTCCTGCAAATCTGCAGGAGTTTGAAACCAAATGAAGAAGAAATATTCTTCGTACTTTAGAATTAATTTCACTAGTATTTGCAGTGCCAATACATTATATACTCAATCTTCTCAAACAAATTAATTTCATACACATTGTGACTTATTCTACTTACAGCTGACTTGAGCCCAGAAGGATATGAATCCCCATTAAGTGCCTAATGGAAGATAATTAAATATGGCTATACACAAAATCATTTATGTATAGAAAAATATATGATGTTCGTCATCATAATCGACGATAACCAAAACTCAAACAAAATAATAATAAATAATAAAAGATAATAAAGTTAATAGTGCGTTTTTAAATGACTAACAAGTCCAATGCGAGAACAAAAAGTTCTTCCACACAATTGGCATCTGCAGATGGTGTCTATGGGACGTTGAGATGTTTTGCCTTTTCTGCTTGTCCGCTTCTGTCTTGCAGTATCTTACCTGGTCTCTTCCGCTACTAGTGTACCAGTTCTGAGACTGTAACGCCATGCTGTTCTATCCTGACTGAGGCTCTCCCATGAGCCTACGTCAATTTTAAGATGTTTCAGTGAGGAGTTCAGTGAGGATGGCAGAGAGGTTAGAACGCTAGTCTCACACAAGTGAGGTCTAGAGTTCGATCCCCGGTAAGTACTGGGTTTTTTCTGTCGGAGGGTAAATTAAAAAACTCACCCTGTACATGACATGGCAACAGCAAGAGCATGCAGCCTTTATCACACAGCTATTCAATCCCCTCCCTGCAACGCCTGAACTGGTAAAATGCAGTATTGACAGTTTTTTTTTCAGTGAGGAGTGTGTCTTTGAAATACTTTTTCTGTCCCATAACTCATTAGACTTATTGTTCTATATTCTGTACAGTCCACAGCCCTGGGTTTCTTAGGTAATCGTATGAATATTGATGATGTTAGATCTTAAGGTATGTGTCCTGTTTCATAAATGTCATTGCAAAGTTCTGTGATAATATCCATACCAAATTCATTTAGATTTTTTATTATGTCTGCTGTTATGTTGCTGGAGCCTGCAGCCTTTCCACATTTTATTGAATTTTCTACTTCTGCTTTCAGTATTGCTGATCCATCATTGTTTTGTATTGTATAGAGGTAAAAATAGACCTGTAAAAAGGCATTTGATAAAGTTAAACATAGAGAAGTTATACACTATCTATCTATACACTGTTTCCCTTGCGGCGTCAGGGGTGGAAGAGTTCTCTGGAGATGGCCGTCTTGTGCTCTGTTTGTAAGCTTGTTCCTGTGGCTTCTTTGGTTTCTGTGATCCATCTTTTACATGGTCTACATCTGGCTTTATAACTGTTATGTCTATGTGTCATGGCCATTTGTGGCATGCTATCTGTCGGTAGTCTGGAAGCGTGTGAAAACCACTTGATCTGTTGTCTTTTGATGTTTATCAATACTGGTATTGTTTTGGTTATCTGTCTGATGTTATCATTTCTAATTCTATCACCATTTGTTTCTAATGACACTCCGAGTATTCTTCGTAGACATGTCATTTCTATTGTCACTATTTTTCTTTTGTCTTGTGCTGTCATTGTCCAAGTTTGGCACTGGTAGCATAGTGAAGGAATAATAATAGTCTTGTATAATGCAACTTTAGTGTATATGTTTACATTTTTGTTCTTGAAAATATGTGTCATCTGTCCTAGGATCTGGTATGTTTTGTTGCATCTATTTTGTATCTCTTTACTGGTTTTCCCATCAATCGATATAATGCTTCCTAAGTAAGTTAACTCATTTACCTTTTTACGGTTTTTATCATCAATGGAAATAGTGATATTTCCTTCTTTCTTTGCTATTGTCATTATTTCAGTCTTTTCAGTATTGATCTCCATGTTGAATTTTTGATATGTGTGGAGTTTGTTCATATGTTCTTGCGATTGTTCTTCTGGTGTCGCTATTAGTACTTGGTCGTCTGCAAAGAGTAGTTTGTTCAATTTGTCTTTCATGTTATCTTCTTCGTTGGTACTTGTTAGTTTACAGATGTGGTCGATATATGTTATAAAAAGTAGAGGGGATAGGACACACCCCTGGCAAACTTCTGATTGAATTTGGAACTTATTGGACACACCTGCATTTGTTCTTACTGCACATTGGCTATTAGCATACATGCCCTTGCATATGTTGATTAAATGTTCTGGTACTCCATATATTGATAGTGTTTTCCATAGCTGTTGTCTGTCTATTCTGTCACATGCCTTTTCTTGGTCTACGAATGTGATATATAATTCTTTGTTGTTTTCTGTGGCTCTTTCTATTAGCTGTCTAAGTGTAAAGATAGCATATAGCATCCGTGCAACTTTTGTTCTTACGGAAGCCCATTTGGGTGTTTTGAAGATGTGGTTCAGCGTCAGAGGCAGAAGCATTTTCTGGAGACGGCCCTCTTGTGTGCTGAGTATATTGTGTAATTTTTCACCTCTTTTATTTCAGTGGTCCACAGTTTTTGTGGTCAGCCTCTAGGTCTGCCGTGATTGTATCTGTGTGGGATAGCTTGCTGTGGTATGCTGTCTGATGGTAATCTGCTGTGTGCAAATCATTTGATCTGTTGTCTCTTAATATATTCCAAGATTGGGGCAGAGCTTGTTTTTTGTCTAATGTCCTCATTTCTCACTGTCTCTTAGCAATATTCCAAGGATTCTGCGCAGGCGTGCCATTTCAGCTGTTAAAAGTTTACATTTGTCTTGTGCTGTTGTCATCCATGTTTGGCATTGGTAGCACAGCGTTGGCATAATGATAATTTTGAATAGTGTTATTTGGTATTTAAATCTACATTTCTGTTTCTGAAGAATGGTGTCATTTGCCCTAGGACTTGTTATGCTTTATTACATCTATTGTGCATTTCTTTGCTGCTCTTGCCGTCTGTTGTTATATTACTTACTAGGTATGTGAATTCTGACACCTGGTTAAGTCTGTTGTTTTCAATATATATATATATATATATATATATATATATATATATATATATATATATATATATATATATATATATATATATATATATATATATATATATATATATATATATATATATATATATATATATATATATATATATGTATATATTGGTGTTTCTGTTCTTCATATCTTCATTATTTCGGTCTTTTCTATATTTATCTTCATGTTAAAAATTTGGCATGTTTGATGTAATTTATATATTTGTCTTTGTAGTTCCTCTTCTGATGATGCCACTAGTGCTTGGTCGTCTGCAAATAGTAGTTTAAGTTATCCTTCCAATTGTTTTCTTCCATTGTCTTTGCTACTTTGCAGATGTGATTTATGTATGTTATGAACAATAGGGGAAATAGTACACATCCTTGTCTCATACCATCTCATCTAAAAAGTATCAAAGTTTGCAATGTCGTTAGAGACTTGCTACCCCCCCCCCCCACTACGTTGCCCCCAGTGTCCAAATTTCGAGTCTCAACACTGCTTAGGTCAGAGATTGAACAATGCGCTCCCCAACATTTGTTTAGTGCTTGTCCTATGTGCAATGGGGAACTGTATCCAGAGCTTTCTTCCATATCCAGGAGTGCATGTTCAAGTTGGCGTATCCAATTCTAGAGTCATGACTTCTACTCTGAATGGGGTCAATTGTGATGGGATATGTTGGCTTTTGTATGTTCTCGAGCATGAACAGCACTTCCGCCAGTCTGTCACATGCTATGTTGTTGTGCCACTGAATTTGATTCACGTACACTGTGCTGCCCTCTTGCATGTGTTAACTTTTACATGTGGTGTACTCATCACTGTATGTTAGGGACATTGACATTGGCCGTCCCTCCAATGTTTCTGCTTTTTAAGTCGACCAGGTCAGAAAGCACAGATGGTTTGAATATGTTGGATGCGATGGTGTAGAGGATTCTGAGATACTTCCTGTCTCTCTACAGGCAATTCTCATTCCATCTACAGCATCCTCCTCCACGGACACGAGCCTAAAAGTATTAGCCAGGAATACAACAAGAGCCGCTGTATTTCTGTTTCCATGGTGCACCACTGGGAGGAACTTTTTAGGCTCTTGGTTATCCGATAACCCTGGGTCCGCACAAGAGCAATGCGAGACCATTTGCACCCCCCATATGTGTGTAGTATTGTCCCTAGTTGTGCTCTATCCACTCTGTCAAAAGCTTTCTCTTGGTTCACGAAAGCCAGATATAAGAACAGCAATTGTAGAGTTCTAACATACGCTGATGATATCCTACTATATACTATACAACATGGGCAGGAACAGAACAGATATCGCTGACAGTGTACAGAATGGACTAGATCAATTGTCGATATGGTGCAGAACATACAACGCTGTGATCAATCCCTCGAAAGCAAAGGTCGTCTGGTACTCCTTAAATAATAATCTGGTCAATGACACACTGCCAGCTGTTAGTTGCATAGGCTCGGCTCATTCATTGAAAGAGAACAGGACCTTAAATATCTTGGGATAATCTTTGATAGAAGTGTCTCATTCAACAAGCATTTCACAAATATGATTCAGAAGGCTAAAAGAGGGATCAGTGTTATCAAGATTATTGTGACCTTCGACATGCAGCAATGGGTACTCTTTCTGTTTCTGCAAGTGATGGGGCTATATGTCATAGATTATGGCCTCTGCCTACTAACTTTGTCACAGACACAAGTCGATAGATTGGAAAAAGTCCAAAATGAGGCCATGAGAGCGGTACTGGGGTGTACTAGAGATACGCCCATCTCTGCTATGAGATTTCTGCTTGATCTCCCCAGCATTAGAGTGCGACATCAGGTAGCACAAGTTAGGTCATACCTTGAAGTGACAGAATACAACCAACACCCATTATATCAACGTCTAGATGAGTCAAAGGGAAAATGAATCAAGCGTGGCAGATCATGGATGGCAGAGGCTGAAGACACACTGCGAAGAGTATGTGAATTGGAAGAAATAGGAAGGTAGACACTGAGAAGAAATCACTGACTAAAGTAATAATAATGCAAGTCTTGGTTATGTTCTATCACTCTTTATGAAAGTTGTTTGAGGGTGAAGATTGTATTTGTACAGCTTTTATTTATCCGGAAACCCATTTGTGTGTTGAAGCTGTACGGCCACATGATGATTTCTTTGATACTGGCATCAGAGACAATTCTTTTTTTTTCCTCCATTCTTGTACTTGCTTTTCGTTCACTATGAAGTGATGGGAAACCATAAAATTGTTGGATTTATCCGCAAAAGCGATATATCCAACTTAAAACCAGCAGTATACAATGTTCTTTTCTATCCAGCATTTTTCTTATAAAACATTAATAAAATCACAATGACAATGGACAATAAAATGTACGAACTGGAAGCTTAAACTACTTGTGTAGTATTCTTGGCTAGCTAAGTCACCACCTTATATTCTTTTAATTAGCCAGCCCACTGAGACTGCAGATTGACCTCTGGCCTTACCCATTTCAATCAGCTCAACCAATCCAAGTTTCCCTCACATTTTGATGATGGCATTCAGATAAGTGACCGAACGCTATCTTTCTTTATAGAAGATTTGAAACGAGGTTCCAAATCCTGACATATGATACACATTTTGTAACAAAATTCTGCTGTAATTGATTCCTTCTCCCCCAACCACTGCACATTTAGTGACAGACATGACAAATTTCACAATCCTCTCTCACGTTTATTACTGCATACTCCCTACACGGTACCATATGGTAACAAAGTTCAAATTCTTCTGTAATTTTTAAAAACAAAGACATCTGATGGTGCCCATTTGTCTCATCGTTCTTTCATCATATCGTTTCCTGTTTAGACTTTACTGTCAGCTGTATTTTTTTTCAGAACCTGGTGGCAAAATAGTTATGTAATAATTACTATTCACTAGTACAGTTCCACATCAGAACGTCCAGACACCAAACACAAACAATTCATTTAGAAAAGTATGGTCTGTTGTTCCAAAGTCTCACCGCATGTGACAAGCCGTCTATAGACGTGATTAGGGAAGGCAGTGCTTTATTATATTTGGATGTATTGTTTCCGGAATACAGTGGCATATTCATTTCTTCATTCAAGTAATGTGAGTGGGCAAATAAAAAGAATGCCCTTGCACCTTACAGTTGCTAAAGTTAGTGTTAATTTCCATTTAGCATGTTCATTCATTCTTATAAGTTCCACAGTATTATTACCAGCATTGTTACATTTTTCCTATGTCTGTCTATAAACAGATTTTGACTTTGAAAACTTTTGGGATGCCAAAATCACCTCGACTTATTATCGGATGGGCTTATACACAGTATTAAATGATAAATTCCTTGAAAGAAACAAAGTATATTCACTATATACAATGACAGTCACATGTAAAATTAAATGCACTAAGTAAAGAAATTAAATTGCAAATAAATTAGACAAATATCACTTACCATATGAACACAACCTATCGCACATAGCAGTATCGCACAGAACTGCTTCCATTGCATAGGATATACATTGTTATACAACTGATGAAATTTACATCATGTTTGCTGCTCACACAAATATTTATGATTATTGTGCAGAGGCCATCCCTATCCGTTCCTACACATAGGCCCCTATATAAGGTGGATAAGAGAAGGCGCACAAAAACAGATCCCAGAGAAAGTCATAGCAGTAAAGAGGAGACCACTGATATGATGGGCATACTAAGACACCAAAGCGGAAGATTGCAAACCAGAGGCAGAAAAGCAACCAAGTATAGAGCAAGAGATGCCGAACAGCCAAATTTGGCAACAATAATAGCAGCACTCAAAAGACACTCTCAAAGACTTATGGGTTTGCTCAGAGTGCAATGATGACGATTCATAACTAATAACCAATACATTTAATTTCTTTTCCTTATTTACATATTAATTATGCTAATTGGGCACCATTTTGAATATTCTTCTTCTTCTTCTGCGTTCATTCTCAAACTCCTGCAGATTAGCAGGATGTAGTCTGGAGAATGGAATGCGTTGTGTCATGGTTTACAGCATTGCTGCGATATCTGCGCCTTTCGGCCTAACACATCCGACTTCAGCATGGCTTTGGGTCACTGACCCTATATGGGATGGGACAGCCAACTCCATCCCATAAATTTTTGAATATTACTTAGTTGTACTCACATGTTACAGAATTGGAGAGATCTGACCTCTGCCCTAGGCGCTAACGTTGGCACAAAAGGAATATGAATGAATGAACTCACATGTGAAAATTACAAAAATGGGATCAACAGATGCATCTTGTCATACACCAAAATATATAGTTTTCGTGGTATTCTATTGTAAATGGAATATATTTAATAGCTCGATAATTTATTTTTATTTTTTAAATATGATAATTAGGCCTATATTGTGAATATTAATTAGTTCTGCATGCTTTTGAAAACTATAGAAATGGGATTAACAGATGTATGTTGCCTTCCTGAACATAACAATGTATAGTTTATATGTTGTATTATTGAAATAACAAGATAATTCATAAATTATTAGCTCTGCTACATTTTGTGGTCACAAATTTAATTTATATTTTCCTATATATAATTCCTATATCTTTCCTTGAAAGATCAAGGGGAGAAGAAATAGGGACGACAAAGAGAAAAGTTACTAGACGGACTTGTATTGTGGCACGGTAGAAGCTCACCAACCGAGCTTATTGAAAACACAAGAGACAGAGAGTCGTGGACAAACTTGATCGCCTACGCCATTCGGCATGGCACTTGATTGATTGATATATTTCATGTAAATTATTTTGATGTTAAATTAATTCGAAAACAATTTATTTACTCTAATTTTTTTTGGCACAAGTTGTGTTTAATTCTTCACTGTGACCTTCCTCTAGTTTCGAGATATTTCCTAACCTTTGGATGTGCTAAGGTTAGGATAAGTACAAATAGTATTTAGAATTAAGACAAAATTTATCTTAGCTGGTGAATCAATTTATCTTACCTCTCTCCACATGTAGCACACAGTACAAATCATTGGAAAAGAAAAAAAATTGTAAAATCTTATCTCTGATGAACGTGTCTTGTAGACTATTAAGATTGCACATGTGGGTTAGCATAAGTAGCAGACGATATACCGTATAATATATGGAGCTATTATTGTGCATGCGTATAAGTTTTATGGAAATCCGTGACGTCAGCTAGTTAACAGTGTGAATGTGCTATTTATAGCACTGTGAAGAACTAAAAGCAACTTTTATTTTTTTTCTAGATGGATGGATGTACATACTTGGTTGAGGTATTGTTGAATGGCAATTTTAATATTTTTAATGATGTAGCACTAAATTGAAAATTGTTTCCAAGTTGGTAAGCCAAAAAATGGAGGTTATTGTTCGGCGAACTATGCCTAATCCTCGAGGTATAGGCCCCTATTCATAATATTGTATGTAAATAATAAATATATATTTATTTTATTATATTTTGATTAGTTATAGGCCTATCTACTATTACTTAAATTACTACTGTATCGTCCGTGTGTTGCCGGGGCCCGAGAGGGGAGCAAAGAATAGAAACACTGTTCACCTTCCACGCATGTTGTAAAAGGCGACTAAGGAGGTTATGGGATGGAGTTGGCTGTCCCATCCCATATAGGGTCAGTGACCCAAAGCCATGCTGAAGTCGGATGTGTCAGGCCGAAATGCGCAGATATCGCAGCAATGCTGTCTGTAAACCATGCCACAGCACATTCCGTTCTCCGGACTACATCCTCCTGCCAATCAGCAGGAGTTTGAGAACGAACGCGGAAGAACTACTGTATGCGTTAATAACTGGTCAGATATTTAGGCCTTAGACCTATAATCATTAATCACTATCATGGTAGTGGTTAGCCTATTCACTTTGTGCACCACAGAATTAAAATTAAAAACTTCACAATAATAACAATTAATTACAAAGTTTTATAATAAACTTCTTAACAGAACAGGAGTTGTAAAAATTAATTTAATTATATCTGAATTTCATTAACTTTTAAGCAAATACAATATACTTCCAATATGAAATTCTCAACAGCATTTATTGCAGACTTTTAATTGTGATTTTAATTGTAGCTGACTATTATTAGCAAAAATGTATCGTTTTTATTCAGTTATTACCTTTGCAAGAAGCAACCCCATACCGGCGTGAAGAGTTAGTGTAAGGGAGGTAATTTAGCAAACATCGGTAACTAAATTGAGAGAAATCACAGAAATAAGTTCATTATTATTTTAAATAATCATATTTTAATTAACATTTTAATTTATTATGTTTGATGGCAAAGTGGATTAGACTGCTGGAACATACAGTAAATGGTAGGGAGCAATAATGATTATATTGTTCCTCCTTCGCAAGCAAAGATGGGCATCGCATGAAAAACAATAAATGTTATGAACTAGAAGAAAAACAACAAAACATTTATGATTGTCTAATTTGGTTTGTGAATTTGTAGTTGTCCGATTCGTGCCCGAAAAGTTATATATGCAGTACATGCAGAAGTGTAGTGGGTTTGGGGTAGGAGAGTTTCGGATTTGACCTTCCACTTTCGTCGCTTGTAAATTGCTCGCAGTGTTCTTTCTTTTTTAAATTTAGTGATGCCAGCATTGATCTGGGTGTGCCAAGCAGAGCTATCAAGGACTGTAATCACCTTAATCTGGAGCAATATTATAACACTATAGATTATCATTATGAAACATCGTAGTAAAGTCCAGACCGATTTGTGTAACAGAAGTCAGTTCATTCCAAATCGAATGATAAAATCAGAGAAGAGACACATCAATACGATACTTAGAGAAAGTAAAACAATCAATATCCATACTATTCAAGAACTGCACAGAATAGCTTTGAACAGACAGATTTGGAGAGATCTGACCTCTGCCCTATGCGCTAACTTCAACGCAAAGGGAAAATGAATGAATGGATTATGAGCAGGGATTCAATATGACATTAGAAGAATTAGCAACTTTGGATGACTTTGGAGTTGAAATAATCACAAAATTGCTGAATGACATATATAACAGCGGAAATATACCCTATGATTTAATGAGGTCCATATTTATAGCCTTACCTAAGAAACCAGGAACCACCGAAAGCGAAGAACACCGTACAATCAGCCTCATAAGCCAAATAACCAAAATACTTTACAGAATCATCATGAAGAGAGTGAGAAACAAAATAAAATCAGAAATAAGTCCAGAACAATGTGGCTTTGTAGAAGGCAAATGGACCATCAATGCTATTTATATATTGAGAACACTAATAGAGAGGTATATAGAGGTAAAAACAGATATGTACCTCTGTTTTATAGACTACACTAAAGCATTTGACAAAGTAAAACATAGCGACATTATACACATGCTAAAGAATCTGAACATTGACAGCAAGGATTTAAGAATAATCAAGAACATGGACTGGCAACAAACAGCAGCAATAATAGTAGGAAATCAATTTGGCCCTTTTCAACAAATAAAACAAGGAGTCAGACAGGGATGCATGCTTTCACCAGACCTGTTCTCTTTATACAGTGAAAACATATTGCGTGCAATAGTAGATATCCCAGGCATATCAGTGGGAGGACATAACATAAATAATTTGAGATATGCGGATGACACTTCTAATTGCAAAAAGTGAGGAAGACCTTCAAGATTTAATTAATGTAGTAGTCACAGAAAGTAAAGAGAAAGGCCTCTTCCTAAATATCAAGAAAACAGAAGTAATGGTTATTTCAAAGAAACAAAATAACACACCTTGCAAGATCGAAGTGAATGATATAGTATTAAAACAGGTCCACCAATTCAAATATCTAGGTACAATGATTACATCAGCTGGAAGAAGTTCAACAGAAATAAGATGCAGAACAGGACAGGCAAAAACAACATTCAGAAAAAAGAAAAATATACTGTGTAAAATGACCTTGTCATTAGAGGTGAGAAAGAGAGTTCTGCGGGGCTATATACCTCCTATACTAACATATGGGTGCGAATCTTGGACAATAAACAAACTGGAAAGTGGGAAATTAGAGGCAACAGAGATGTGGTTCTACAGAAGAATGCTGAGAATACCATGGACTGCCAGAAAAACTAATGTAGAGGTGTTGAAATAGTTCAATGCGAAACGGACCTTAATCGACAATATAAGATATATGCAATCTTTTTTTTTCTTGAGACAGGCAGGTTTAGAGAACATAATGACAACAGGCAAGATTGAAGGCACCAGAGACAGAGGGCGACAATGTGAGAAAATATTAGACAGTTTGACAACCTGGCACGGCAAGGAAACAACAACGACTTTGATACATAATACTGTGGACAGAGAGCTGTGGAGAGCCATGACCGCCTACGCCACCAGGCATGGCACCTGATGATGAATATGCAGACAGGGTTGCCAGATTTGTTATCGATGCAAAGGCCAATTCGCACCAGAAAAAAAGGCTAAAAATGGCAAACCTGCTCCAGGAATAGGGAAAAAAAAATAAGGCTATACTAATTTACAAGTAAATTCAAGTAGGAAGCATGAGGATAAATGAAAATAATTCTTACAGCTGACGGGAATTGAACCAGGTCTGCTCTAGCAGCACCGAATCGCTTTGCAACACAAGTAAGCAGGTTTTCCGTACTTGACCAACCACATACCAAAAAAAAAGATGTGGCGCGGTCAAGACTTTCAGCCTGTATACACAAGTCACTGAGAACAGACCAATCGAAACAAGGACTATTACATCAACGAACATCCCGTACAAGTATTAAAGTATCCTCAGGAACACAAACACAGAACATGCATATTCGTACACAATGACCTAAAGGCCTTCTTGTAAACATAAATAACATAGAGACAGAACAATGTTGCAACATTGTTTGATACATTTGATACACTATGTTTGATACATTTTTGGATTCTTTGTCAATCTACAAAGTTTACAAAATGTTGATCCACCAAATACCTTTTTCAGCCATATTTATATTTTTTGCGGTTACTGTTTACGACTGCTATCTTATGAAGTATTCAACATGAGGAATAAAATTGAGAAATGTAGAGAATACAGCATAGATCTACATGGGCCTATGTTTCATAGACTACACCAAGGCGTTTGATTGTGTTAAACATCACCAGCTGTGGTCCATCATGGGAGAAATGAGCTTCCCAAACATCTTATACATCTTATTGAAACACTGTTTCACGAACAACTAGCAGAAGTAAGAGTGGAGGGAGAAACATCTGAATGGTTCGCTGTTCAAAATGGAGTGAGACAGGGGTGCACTCTATCCCCTTATCTTTTTAACATCTATGCAGATGTTATAATGCGAAATGTAAGAGAAGAAATAGAGGAAAATGAGTTTCATCCAATAAATATCGGTGGACACTAGATTCCAGAAATAAGATATGCAGATGATTCAGTCCTCCTTACTACACATCCTGAGGGATTTATTCTTCTTCTGCGTTCGTTCTCAAACTTCTGCAGATTTGCAGGATGTAGTCAGGAGAACGGAATGCGTTGTGTCATGGTTTACAGCATTGCTGAGATATCTGCAATATCGGCCTGACACATCCGACTTGAGCATGGCTTTGGGTCACTTATATGGGATGGTACAGCCAACTCTATCCCATAACCTCCTTAGTCGCCTCTTACGACATACATGGAAGGTAAACAGTGGTGCTATTCTTTGCTCCCCTCTCAGACCACCGGCAACACAGGGGCGAGCTATTAGATCTTATATCGGCTCCCATGAAGAGACATTATAATTTCAACCAAAAACAAATGTCTACAACACTAATGCTTGACTTCGGTGATCGGACGAGAACCGGTATTTTCAACGTGGTATGACCGTAGACGAGAGATCGTCTCACATACAGTTATACATAGTTACATTTACAGTATAACTCTGCCACAACACACACAATGTACATGTGGTTGCTGTTGTCAGTAATTAAAGTAACAATCACAATGCTGGCATCCTTCGTCTTCTTCTTTTACGCACGCATACATACGTAATACCTACATACATACTTGTGATTGTTTAGAAACTCTGCAAAACGTAGGGGATTGCTAACTGAGATCATTAAGGGTGTCCCTGAAAAGGGCTGGTTGGTTTGAGTGCGATTAATTTATTTATGTCTATGTTTATTTATAAAACAAGAATATGTGACCAAAATCATCAGAAAACGCCGCTGGACATACATCGGCCACATACTTAGAATGAAGGAAGACAGAATTCCACGACAAGTCTTCGTGTGGACGGACACCAGCCGGCGAAAGAAAACAGGGAAAACCATCATGATCTCAAACATGATTGATACTTTTCCCGGCCGGCCGGGAAGCATTGCGACAACTGTTTGCTTCCGATTAGGGAGTAGGGATTGATTGTTGACTGTTTAATCAAATAAAACGGCACATTAGATTAAACCGAGGCCCGAGCGAGGAGCAAAGAATGGCAACACTGTTTATCGTCCATGCATGCCTTAAGAGGAGACTCAAGAGAGAGGTTATGGGGTGGAGTTGGCTGTCATCTCATCCCATATAGGGTCAGTGACCCAAAGCCGTGCTGAAGTCGGATGTGTCAAGCCGAAAGGCGCAGATATCGCTGTAACCCATGAGACGACGCTTTCTGTTCTACCGACTACATCCTGCAGGAGTTTGAGAACGAACGAACGAAGAAGATTACATTAAAAACAACCCAATTCCTATCTCTCCTCCAACCCCCACAATAGTATTTTGAACAATGCTATGATGATCCATACTCGCTGGGAAATGTGTGCATAGGGGTTCGGCTTACACTGGACAGCATACAAGTTTTTCAGGGGGGGGGGGGAGACTATAACACAGGCGATAAAGCAACGTAAACCAATTCATTCTACATTCGGCGGTCTATCTAAACAAAAAACACAATAAAGCCGCAACCAACATACATGTATTCATAAGTCATGAAACTCGTGAGCAACAATGGTGAAACCATCAATTGTGAACATATCGGTTGACCTGAAAAGGACAGTGAGGATTGAAGTCTGTTGTTGCGCTGGGCGTGGCCGAAGGTGTGATTTAACTCTTGCCGGTGGCCTTTTGCGATTTCTTGGGCAGGAGCACGGCCTGGATGTTTGGCAGGACACCTCCTTGGGCGATCGTCAATCCAGACAGAAGCTTGTTCAACTCCTCATCGTTACTGATGGCCAGCTGTAGGAGACGGGGGATGATTCTGGTTTTCTTGTTATCCCTGGCGGCGTTGCTGCCAACTCGAGTACTTCGGCGGCCAAGTACTCTAAGACGACTGTCAAGTACACTGGAGTTCCGGCACCAACGCGCTCGGCGTAGTTACCCTTCGTCAGCAGACGGTGAATACGGCCTACCAGGAACTGAAGTCCGGCCCTGGAGGAACGGGACTTGGACTTGCCTTTGGTTTTTCCGCCTTTACCGCGTCCAGACATTATTGCTATTTGGTGATGGTGAGAAGTTGCTTTAGGATTGTTACGTGTTGTATGTTCTCCTCTATGCTTAGGTATTGTTTGTTTGGTGTTTCTTGTTGTAGTGGATTAAGGTTCTTACCCATGCTCCATGGTACCTATGGTATCTGTGTTGTTCAAGTTCCATTTGTAATCTGTGAATATTGGCTGTGTTGTTGTCTATCTGTCTTGCTAGTGTGATGGCATTTCCCAGTATGTGTTCATGTTTTTTTAAATTTGGATTGCTATCTGTTGTGTCTTGTATCGTATGGTGTTTTAGTAGGTCCCACTGGTGACTCTGGATAACTTTGTGCTGATCGCATGGCCTCATGTGGCCGTCGACGCATCTTTCAAATGTCTGCCCTATCCAATGTCGATGGTACGTGACATACCTACCATGTTTGTAACGGGTAACGGGGAATCAGGGTTCGATTCCAGAGAGGGAGCATGAGAAACGGCTATCATATCCAAGGAAGGCAGCAGGCGCGCAACTTACCCACTCCCGGCACGAGGTGGGAGTGACGAAAAATAACAATACTGTACTCTTTCGAGGTTCCGTAATTGGAATGAGTACACTATTAACGAGGATATATTGGATGGAAAGTCTGGTGCCAGCAGCCGCGGTAATTCCAGCTCCAATAGCGTATATTAAAGTTGTTGCAGTTAAAAAACAACTCGTAGATGGATCGCAGGTGGGCGGTTCGGCTCGCGCCGGTTCACTGCCCATTGTCTCCTGCCCTACCGTCTGCCGGTTCTCTCTCTCGTGGGTGCTCTTCACTGAGCGTCCCGGATGGCCGGCGCGTTTACTTTGAGTGTTCCAAGCAGACCTCGGCTGCCTGAATAATGGTGTTTGGAATAATGGAATAGGACCTCGGTTCTATTTTGTTGGTTTTCGGAACTGGAGGTAATGATTAATAGGGACAAACGGGGCCATTCGTATTGCGGAGTTAGAGGTGACATTCTTGGATCGCCGCAAGACGAGCTACTGCGAAAGCATTTGTCAAGAATGTTTTCATTAATCAAGAACGAAAGTCAGAGGCGCGAAGACGATCAGATACCGTCGTAGTTCTGACCATAAACGATGCCGACTAGCGATCCGCAGGAGTTGCTTAGATGACTCTGCGGGCAGCTTCCGGGAAACCAAAGTGTTTGGGTTCCGGGGGAAGTATGGTTGCAAAGCTGAAACTTAAAGGAATTGACGGATGGGCACCACCAGGCGTGAAGCTTGTGGCTTAATTTGACTCAACACGAGAAAACTCACCCGGTCCGGACACTGTAATGATTGACAGATTGATATTTCTTTCTTGATATGGTGCATGGCCGTTCTTAGTTGGTGGAACGACTGGGGGAACATGGAGCAGAATAATTCTTTTTATGAACTAAGAAAAAAAAATCTTCCCAAGCGGGGAATCGAACCCCGGCCGCCGCGGTGAGAACGCGGAATCCTGACCACTAGACCACTTGGGAGACATGTTTTAATCGTAATATAAAATTATATTATAAAATGCAATAAATTTTAAATTTTTGCAGAAGGTTAGAGTTGTATATTTTATAATATTAATAGGCCTATATTATTATATTTCTTTATCGTTTGACACAGAATAAAAATACCGTAAATTTTACGATGTCAGCCACAAATATTTATGTATCTGATATTTGCATTGCAAGGGACAGTAACTGTAAAATACTGTTGTTAGAGTACATAGACCCTATGCATTGCACTACAAATATTTTAATCAGTGACCCAGTGCGACATTTTATAATTTAATTTTTCCATCCTCTTATATCTTAACAGTGCCGGTCTTAGGCCTATGCGGCCGCATTGGGCCCCGCACTTCATAGGCCCATAAATTAATATTATAATTTATTTTATTATCCTCTTCCCTACCCAGACTGGGCCCCGCGCAATAATTCGTTTCGCATTGGGCCCCCAATTGTTAGGGCCGGCCCTGTATCTAAGTAAAGATTGAGATATTGATGTTAAATAAATGTAAATGTTATTTACTTAATCTTTAGTTTAGTGAGTAATACTAAAGCTTGACATAGAATTTAATGTAAACCTATATATATTTAATATTATTCATTCTGCTGTACAAGAAAATGTAAATTATAAATAATTTATAAAATAGTAATTAAATAAATATAATAATATTATATTTATTATTCCAGGAAACTTAGGCTATAAGTTATAGCCTATAACATTAACAGTAACAGTAATAACTTATAGGAAACTTATAACTTATGCCCTATATTTCTGTAGGTAGTGAGTGCAAAAATGTCCCCTAAGCTACGCGTTCTGGAACTATATAGTGGGATCGGTGGAATGCACTGGGCTTTAAAAGGTTAGTATTACTATTTTTTATTTTTTTATGAATTAAAAATCCGACGCAACTACGGATTAACTCTTCACTGTGACCTTTGCTCTAGTTTCGAGGTATTACCTGACCTTTGTTGTGTGATTTGGCAAGCTTAAGGTTAACTCAAGTACTTAGAGTGCGGTTAGGATTAGTTATAATATTTCTAATGTGTGCGCGCACCTCGTTCCGTGTATAAGTGTTTATATATATATAATATACTGCGCAGAAATACTGAGCGCTCAGCACAAATAGTCGACAATTTTTTTCATTATGTACATTTAAAAAGAAAGAGTTTATGCATAAGTTTGTCTGTGTCTAGAGTTGAACTCAGTGATTGTTGGGATGTGACGTCATGGCAGCCATTAATTTCATTGGTGTTACACGGAAATCCGTGACGTCAACTAGTTAAAAATGTAAACAAGTCTGCTATTTATAAGCACTGAAGAGTTGATCCGTAGTTTTACCAAAAATCCGAAGAGAATTTTGTTGCTGTTTTGTTCTTGTGAGTGTATAGTGACTGTATCCTACTACTTGTAAGTTTCAACTAGACATTAAATAAGATCAGGTGTGTCGATGGGTTGCCAGACCTCCTTCTGAGTGATAACTGTCAATAGTGACAATGCAAATAACAGTCTGATGCACAGGTATTTATCAATGAGAATTCCAGCTAAGGGATAATATACACAGATAGTTTGGTTGTTAGGAATGTGGGTACATATTAAAAATTTGGTTTCATCTACCGTTGTGCTATAATAATAAATCACTCCTTAGACGAGAATTCTAAGCAAATTAATTGTTAATTCTAAACACTGATTCTAACCCTTCTCCCCCAACCTAAAAAATCTATAAACTAATTCTAATCCTTTTAAACCCCCGTTTACCAAAACCTATAATTTGACACAACTTATCTAACACTGCAAATGTTACAACTGTGGACGAAACGGAAGATGCGCCGGAATGTGTGTAGTGTTTGGGCCTTAACAGCTCAGTCTGTAGGAAAGATAATCAGAGAGGATAGTGACCATCATACAAAGAGCAGAGACAGCAGACCTGGCCAGAGGATACAGACTTGAGGCAAAAGGTATGGGGCAGTCACTCTGACCTGGAGGAGACCAACCCCAGTTGCCACACAGGTGATATAATGGTGGATATACTCAAGAGGAGATTGGAGCACCTATGGACATGTCCAGAGTATAATGATGATGATCCAACAACTAACAAGTGCAGTGGTGGCTGGTTATTATTATAAGCTTACGTCTAAATCTCTGAATCTGACTGAACATGTTATACCTATTGGTTACTATGAGTATGTTATGAACAAATGTAATTGTATACCATAGGTCTCCTCTAGCAAGTGTATGTGTGGTGATAGTTCCAGTGGTTTGCTGGTTAAACATATTCCTCATTCTGCTTAGTCATACTTGTGCTACACTGGGATTTAAGATGCTACCTAAATCCACAAACTCTCTAATACTGGCAGACCTGAATGTATACTTATATAATATATGCCTTTGCTTGTTCTTGCCTTACAGAATGTATTATTTTTTTACTTCCTTGATAGTATCTTCCTGAATGTATACATATATATGCCTGAATGTATACGTATATATGCCTTTGCTTGTTCTTGCCTTACAGAATGCATTATTTTTTTACTTCCTTGATAGCATCTTCCAAACATTAAGGGAGTAACTACATATATTCCTGAAAGATATTAACTGTCTTGTATGCTTTCCCTATTTTGCTGTCTCCCGCTCCTACTTACCATTTCATTCTATTTGATGTCTTATCCTTTTACAACTTCATACCACACTTGGGTGGTCTTTACATTTCTTCCTTGACAAGCATCCTCATTCCTCTGTGTCTACTTCAACTCGTCCATCTTCCTGAGCGTAGCCTGTCAAACTCCTTTGAGTTTGGTGGTCACTTCTTTCATCAAATCAATGGTGTGTACATTACTTATGGGCTACCTAGAGAACAAGGTATGAAAATCCTATAATGAGCCCTTTCCATTGGTGTCTCATAGTTACATCAATGATGGTATTGGTATCACTGACATATCTGAGGCTGATTTGTTTTGCTTTATACACTTCACAGACAGTTGTTACTGGCAATCAACTTCATATCTTGGATCTGTATTTCCCATGTGGAAATATCTGTTACTACATGAGTGCATCACATGTGTCTTAGCATATTGGTACACTACATGAGTACAACACTTGTGTCTTAGCATATTGGTACACTACATGAGTGCAACACGTGTCTTAGCATATTGGTACACTGCATGAGTACAACACTTGTATCCTAGCATATTGGTACGCTACATGAGTACAACACTTCTGTCTTAGCATATTCGTACACTACAAATAGACTGATGCTTTTCGTCTACACTTCTCAAACACCCCCCGCCTCCCCACCTGTCACACTATTATCTCAAATGCATCTACATCATCCGTGTAATAGAGAGGAGGACTTTCTTGATAAAGCTCACATGATGATGAGCTTCTTCCACTGTCACCTACACCCTGACAGGCTCCTCAGGCCTGCCCTGTTTCAAGTGTGCAGTCTCTCCTGCCAGCACACACTCAGGAGTACTCGTAGAACTTCCTCTGTGGACTGGGTTAAACTTGTTCTTACTTCCACCCCATAGTTCTGCTGTGCATGGTGTCTGTTCTGGCAACTTCCTCTTCTTCATTCTGATCCTCGGACATGTATAGTGAAGTGTATAGTTAAAGTGAAGTATTCTGTAGCTCCCTCAGATTTCTTACAGACATAACAAGAATCTCAGAGATATCTTGGTCTACAGTTCTCCCAAGCCTGAAGTCTCAGATACCTTCAGTTGCAGACATAGTAGATGCTGTGCCTATGTCAAAGGCCCCTTCCGTCACATTCCCTTAAGCCATTCTTACCATTGAAGAGGATTTACATATGGTGCCCTGCAATGTCATCTATTCCATCATTTGGAAACTTGCACCATGATGCACATAGGGGAGATAGGTAAGAGTCTCAGAGATAAATTCTGTTAATAGTTGCACAGTATCAATCACTAGTTCTGGATTCTTTTGCTGACCACTTTAATAGTGCAGAAAACCAGGGGCTTGTGATATCCAGGTGACAGCCATTAAATTGTGCTCTTCGGATGACCAGATTTGATATGCACTTTAGAACCAGTATATCCACCAATTTGGTAGATACAGCCTTTTGGGAGTAATATCAGGCATTTCTATGTGTAAATATCTTATTCTATCAATTTTCTATTTGTTTTTTTATCTCTATCCTTCTAGTATTTACATCGTTCATACTCTTCCAGATTTTTGGAATTTGTCACTTTTAATTTTGATATGATGTGATGTAAACATTGCTTTTCCTTATTTGTATTGTGTTCCTGAAAAAGGCATTTTGGTCGAAATATCAATTAGTCCAGAAAGCAAACACAGTGACATACCAGATATTGCCATTACTGCTCAATCCAAAGATCTAGAAGAGACAGATGATAAACAGTATTTTTATGCCAACGCTCTGCTATCAATGCCAAACAAGGTCGCTGACAGCAGCTCAGCAGAGGAAACTTACATGTAAGATGAAATGCCTGAGAAAAGCTGCAAGAGTGACCAAACTAGACAATATGATGAAATCACAAGAATCGGTATAAGACCATACACAGATTACTTGGACACCTTATGAGAATGAACCATAACCAACTACCAACAAGAACATATAACATAAGAAGATCCGGATACAAGGTCAGAGGAAGACCTAGAACAGGATGGATAGATAACATCAAGACAATACTTAATAAATACGGATTCAACGCAGCCAAGGTGACGGATCTGGCCTTGGCTAGACAACTAAAGCTTCCAGTCACCGCACCTACACTTAATGAAAAATAGGATATTCTGACCGTCATCCACCTGGAGATAGACAATAGATCAATTAGTGTTTTATTCTGTATGTTTCTAGTGATAAGGAGAACTTCATTACCATTTGGATTAAAGTTTTGCTGCAACTATTACCTATTATTGATTTTCTGTCACAAAAGTGCAATATCTGCTGTCCTGCATTTCTTCATCATCAATAATATTATTTAATAGAAGACTAAGAAATTGAGACACGATAAACATTTCACCATAAATGAGTAGGGGACAACAGAGAGAATACAGCTTGAAACATATATCTGTAATGATGAATGTTGGTGAGAGTTTCACTGGAAGAAAAATCTCACTAAATATTGTCATCTACTAGAAGTATACTGTTGCATGGTGGTAGTTCAGGTAGGCCACTGTTAAGACCTTCCTCATGCAGTTTGGTTATTATGCCTGTCCACAGTGCTTCTGTCTCATGCACTGCCGATCATTTACGGTTGACATTCCCCTATATAACAAGGCCAAGCTGTCCAGCATGGTCTCCTGTAGTCTTCCTTTACCCATCAACTTAGGTTATACTGTCGTAGCCATGCTCTTCTTCAGCATTCATCCTCAAACTCCCACTGGATCTCTCTTGTAGCAGGAACCCCCATCGAGGCCAGCACGTGTAGTGGTGATGGGGCGTAGTTCAGCCATCAGGGGCTGGAAACTAAGACTGGTTGGGCAGTCCCACTCGAGCAGGACCATAGTCCTGCCCAAGTAAGCAGAGTGCTGAAGACGGAGGCATCCAGCCAAAAGGCGCACAGATAATCAGGATGCCACGCACAAAACACAATGGAAACATGTCTCTATTTATAAATAGTTATGGTGCCTGCCCTTTGGCAGAAAGACAGTGAGTTTTATTAAGGAGACAGAATTACAGATATAGACATGTTTCAAGTGAACGAAAGAAGTAGCAGGAGCATGGTCCTATTAAATTTCCAGCAGGATGTAGTTCAGAGAATGGAAATGCTTTGCATCACCGTTTTATTTGCACCAATGTCCCGACACATCCATCTTCGGTGGAGTAGCCATGTTCAGTAAGGTTTTTGACATGGAATAGCCAACCATATGATCAACCCTCTATGACATGCATGACATGTTATAGTGTTCCTATTCCTTATTCTCATTTCAGACACTGTGAGCAAATGAATATTAAAACAGTTTGAGATGGTCTCAAATTGTTGCTGCAGGCGGCAAAAATATCATTGTTCATGTATATTTATAACTTCTGTTTTAGCATGGCTGATAGCTTGAGTTCATTTATCCAACAGAAAGTGGTGTCGAGTACAAGGTTATCATGGCTGTTGACATCAACACAACCGCAAACATAATTTATAAGCACAATTTTCCTTTCACAAATATACAGAGTTTTGGGTTGGAGGTATGTATGTCCTTGTCATCTTCTTGTAAACTCTACCAAATCATTCAAAACATGGGTTTGGCAATAGAAACAAATGTATGCCATTTATTTTATAACTATTTCATTTATATAGCTTTTAGTCTAGTATGTCTCCAGTGCTGTAATGTTGGTCCTAATCCAGAACCAAGCTGGCTCTTAAAAGGTCAAGGTTTGCATTAGCCTATGATATGGTTAAAAAACTTGTTTCCAGTTTAGTCTATATGGATTAGGTAACCAGTTGTACTAGATAGATTTTTAAATCATTTATCAGTTACTGAAAGATCATGTTATGAAAACAAGAAGAATCTGGAAAAATAAATGAGAGAATAAGTCAATGAAAAACAGTACTACATGGCAAAGCGATGGACATGAGGAACGCCAGTTACTATAGTCAAAGATTTTACTGTTAGCGCTAATATAAATATAATTTTACATCATTTAGGAAAATTCATGATAATCAGCAAGGACACAGAAGAACAAGAGCTAAACATAAACATACAAACAAGAGCTAAACATATACATGGAGAGAAACTACAAGTAAAACATTATCAATATTTTGGACACATAATCACAAATGATGGCAGATGTGAAACAGAAATTAAAAGGAGAGTTGGAATGGCCAAAAGTACTTTCAATGGAACAGCCCATAAAGAGAAATGTAATAGACATATGAAGAGTCTGATAAATCAAACTGGAACTGTTGGCCACTATACTCTGATTGATTTATTGAGATGGGGATCCTATGGACTTGATCCTCGGTGTGTGTTGATGATTTTATTGAAGATGCGGTTAGTCAAGTATGGAAAAACACGTTTTACTCGAGTTGCCAGGCAATTTGTGCCGTTAGAACGTACTGGTTCAATTCCTGTTGGTCTCAAGAATTGTTGATGATAACCTGCATTTATAACTCATAACATCATGGTATGGCAAAGAGTCAGCAATGATCCTGATTAAAAATGCTAGAGAAAGAGAATAGTGTAGATACATATGTAAGATGTAAGATGCAGCTTATGCAGACTACCATGACACTTGGTTATGATGATTGTAGCATAGTCATGAAGTGTTGATTTCGGTTCTTTTTGTTGCTTATTTTGAACAAACTTAACAACTGACAATTATAGTTTGTAAATTTGAGGGTCTATTGTCTGTCCTCCGGTGAATGATGGTTGATCATATTCACACTTGCAGCTAAGTGAAGGGGTGGGAGCTCAGGCCTGATGTGTCGTCCTCGTTACATTTATTCCATGTTTATTCATGGCTATCTTGATATTTTCTATCCACTATTTTCTTTTTCTACCTTTGGCTTTATGCCGAGATATTCTTTTGTTATATGCTCTTATTGGTATTTGATTTAGGTTCATTCTCTTTCATTTTGGGTTCATAGGTGACCGAACCATTTTGCTTTCTTCTTCTGCGTTCGCTCTCATATAACCACAGCGAATATATCGTGTGATTTCTGCCGGGAAGCGTGAAGTACGTTGTGCTGGTTCCACAGTAGAACTGTGTCATTTGCACCTCGGTTGGCCACTTGTTGTCTGGACGTCCGAGGTCCAGCACATCTGTTTTCGTCATGCCTTTAATTCAGGTAGGCTTCCCTAGTCCGTGACAGCCTATCTATCTGTCGCCGATCATGCTAGTGTGTAGTGCCTCTTCGCCAAGATGCTTGTCGAGCACGTCTATCTCGCACGAGGTGTTCCACCGTCTATGAACTTACCTCATGTAATTGGACATACTGTGCCTGTGTCCATCGGGTACTGAACCGTTTCTCATCCACGAGCCTGGTTCTGTATGAGGAAGAACTCGCAAGAAGAGTTGGACCCTGGCTCTTTCGCCTTCTTACCCGAGGTGTCATTCACAGACATCATGAACCCCTCGCCCAAGTTCGAGTCTCACACCACGCGTTTGAGAGCAAGGCGTTCTCGAGCTGAGCGACCTTGTCTCAATAGCGCCTGAGCCCATCAGGTACTGAATCCTTTCTCTCTGCAAGTTTATTTCTGGTATAGGAAAGCTTGACAGTAGAGTTGGGCCAGGGCTAAAATTGTGTCCCTTTTGTGCCTGAGCCCATCAGGTACGGAACCCTTTCTCTCTGCAAGTGTATTTCCGGTATAGGAAAACTTGACAGTAGAGTTGGGCCAGGGCTAAAATCGTTATCCCTTTTATGCCTGAGCCTATCGGTTACGAAATCTTTTCTCTTCGCGAGCATGTTTCCAGTATAGGAAGGCTCGACTTTAGAGTTAGGCCAGGTCTTCTTGCTTTGCCGGACGCCTATGAGTGAGTCTGAGTCTTTGTCATAAGGAGCATGGGTAACTAGAAACTCGTCTCGAGCTCACAGAGCTTGTAGTTCCCATTCCCTTGGAGCATTTTCACTTTCTATTTGCAGTGGTGCTGCCCTCTAGCACTGTTCTTCCCTTTCGTTGTACTCAGTATTAAGTCTATTCGTCTCTCACCGTGCATCTGCCTTTTCCATTGGCCGCCCCTCCAGTGTTTGGACTGACTAGCGTCACTGTATGTCGACAGTGCCGCTGCATGTGTGGTGCATATGGTGTCTGAGATATTGCCTGTCTCATGCAGTAAAATCTTTTTCCATCTGCTACCTCCACATTCTTGGACATGATCCCCAAATGATTTGGCCAGAATCAGCATGAGCCGCTGTATTTCTGTTTCCAGGGTGCACCTCGAGGAGGTACATTTGGGATCTTGGTTATCTGCTAACCCTTGGTCCGCCGAGAGCATTGCATCCAATTTTGTTTGCTGTTTTTCAATATTTTCAATACATGATATTATACCAGTACACAATTTAAATTTTAGAAACTGACCTTACAAAAACTGGAGAGTCTTAACATAGACACAATTTTGATGAGTCCACCTTGTCAACCCTTCACTCGTGTGGGAAAGAAAGGTGACTGTGAAGATACCAGAACAAAATCCTTCCTGCATATATTACATCTGGTACGAGAGTAAGTACTATTGTATTCTGTGAGTGTATCTTGTTCATTATTTATCCATTTTATGTTGTCATTGCACATCAGTTGATAGCGTGTGCTTTCATAGTACCGGGTATTTCAAAAATCTTCTATCCCTATTCCAAGACAAGGATTTATATTGGGATATAAATTAAGGTATTAGGAAATAAAGGTATTAGGCCCATATTTCTTAATAACTAACAACATATATATATAGGAATTATGAGGTCATCATTCACATCCACCACCTTTACTTTCTCAGAAGATCTGGTACTGGTTTCCTTATTCTAGGAACTATTTGTCATTTTAGAAAATATCTCCACTTGAACTGGAAACTGAACATTAGATCCCTCAACTAGAAAGCCAGTATGCTATGCTACTGAGCTATTGTGGCTCCTGTTCAATAGTCTACAAAGCTATAAATGAGTACCTAGACTTTCAAAGTTGAGAAGGGAGAGAAGAGAAGTGAAATGTCAGAAATGCTAAGAGCTCTGCCGTGACACTTTTGCTCAAAATTTTTTTTTTAAAAGTATTTACATTACTTTTCTATATTTATTTTATACGGTGGTATTTTTACTTTTATAATGTATACAATTATGCACCAAATATAAAAATTAGGTATTTAGGTATTAGGTATGCTCAGGTTAGACGATAACTGCAGCACTCGAAACCATACAATACAATAATTTACACAGACGGCTCAGTAACACAAGAAACAAACAGGTGTGGTTGGGGTTTCGTGGCCTACCAAAATGGCAAGAAATTAGCTGAGAAGGCAGCTGCGTACCCCACAACATCGAGTATGAGAATGGAAATAGAAACTGTGACAGCATCTCACTTGGTGAACGGCACCGATATAAGAAGAGACAGGATTTAATTTCTTAGAGCAGTCATGGATATCCTATGAGGAGGAAGTCGAACGAGACAATGTACATATCAGAGAATAGTAGAAATAGAAGTGACTAAAGGCGATGGGAGAAAGTGCTCCCTCTCCGGAAAGATCAGAGAAATGCGTAATCAGCAACTGACTGTGACACTGAGCTTATACACTTTTAGATGGCTGACGGAACGGCAAGCAGAGTATATATAGGAATGCCCTCAGTGCTGTGGCACTTGTTCCTAATCAAGAATCAAGGTTAGAAGATGTACTCAAAAACAGGATACTATTCCGTTACCAAATATGAAGTATTTTAGTTCATTATAAAATATGGGGTCAGCTCAGTAGCAGAGTTGATAGTGAGCTTGCCTTGCATATCCAACTTGTCGAACTAAGTAGTTTGAATGTCAATCACCACCTTTAATGTACTGGGGACACAGTTGGATGTATTAGTGGCACCTCAAAAACTCAATAGTTGCACAGCATTATCCTATACAGGATAGGCTTCATTGATTATAAAATACTTCTCTTTAAATTTCAAGTACATATTTGTTACTTTGGCATAAGGTAGACCAAGAAAATTGTGGATAGAAAACATCAAGATAGTCTTTAACAAACATGGACTAAATGCAACCTCTGCAGCACATCTGGCCTTGGAACGACAGCTTAAGCTCCCACCCCTACACTTAATGGCAAGTGTGAATTCAATCAACTATCATTCACCTGAGGAAAGACAATTTGTTCACTTGTCATCATGTAGGATTTCTAATATTGATACTATGTGCTCTGATTACAGCAACCTAGAATATAGATTAGCTAACATAAACAACACAGGGTTTCTTCAGGGTTAGGGTTAGAAATAGTAACATTCAATGTGAACATATCCATGTTGCTTCCACTCTATATTCAGAATATATATATATATATATTGTCGCAATCATGACGTGAGGGAGACTTGCGGTAATCAGAGCACATAGTACCAAAGTTCTATTATCAATTTCATTAGAAGATGATTGCCTGTGTTTCAGGATGAAAACCAAGCCCAAGTATCTTCTTGTAGAAAATGTCAAAGGATTTGAGGTTTCTCAGACTCACAAGAAGTTGATTGAGTGTTTGGAAGACTGTGGCTATAATTACCAGGAGTTTCTGCTTACTCCCTTACAGTTTGGAATTCCAAACTGTAGACTGCGTTATTACCTGATTGCCAGGTGGAAAGACTCTTTTGCATTTGTGACACAGTCAAAGGTTAGTTGAGTAATTCATTAATTAATTATAAATAGATGTAGATTTAGTGATCTGTATTATCACTGATTGTAATGGGGTGCAAAGGGAACGCATTGCTCTTGGCGGACCCAGGGTTAACAGATAACCAAGATCCCAAAAGTGTCTTCTCGTGGCACACCCTGGTAACAGAAATACAGCGGCTCGTGCTAATTCTGGCTAAACTTTTTGGGGATCGTGTCCATGAATGTGGAGGTAACAGATGGAAAGAGATTTGACCGCAAAAAGACAGGCAATATCTCCGACACCTCTGTGCCAACACATGCAGAAACTCTGTCGACACACATTGAAGCTAGTAAGTTCGGTAGAAGCATTTGAGGGGCGGCCAATGTAGTCGTTACGAAGCAAGCAGATGTCCCAATAAAAATAAAAGCACAATGAGTCTCATAACACTGAGAAAGATGCGCAGCGCTAGAGGACAGCGTCATGTGCAAAGAGCATGGTAAACGGTTAAATGAAATTGTAGCTAAAGCGTTGTTTGCTTGAGACAGGCTTCTAGTTACCAGTGATCAAATCCTGGGCCCAACTCTACTATCAAGTTTTTCCTATACCGGAAGCATGCTCGCGGAGAGAAACGGTTCAGTACCCGATGGGCACAGGCATAGCAGTCCAAGGTGACAAGCACTGTTCAGCTCTAGAACAAAACGCAAGTCCCTACCGCTCCTAAATATGTGTACAGATTCAGACTTGGACAAGGGGCTTACAATGTTGGTGAGCAATGCTTTCGCTAAGAAGGTGAAAGAGCCCGTGCCCAACTCTTCTGTCGAGTTCTTCCTAAACCAGGCTTGAGGACGAGAAAAGGTTCAGTACTTGATGAGCACGGGCATAATACGTCTAATTACATGAGGCAAGTTCACTGGCTGCAGAACGCCTCGTGCAAGACAGATGTGAAGGACAAACCGTCTTGGCGTAGAGTCAGTACACATTCGCTGCCTGGCAACAGACAGGTAGGCTGTCAGAGGCTAGGGTAGCCCACCCGATTTGTCAAGGCATGCCGAAATCGGATGTGCTAGGCCTACAAAGCGCATAACGGTGGAACAACGTAATCACGCTCCCGGCGGAAATCTCACGGATATCCGTGCTGGTTACAATGGAACGAACGAAAAACAAACCGATTGTAATAAATGAATTGTGGAAACATTTATGAACATTCAGAGAACTGTTGTAAGTTGCTGCTGTTTGATAACAATGGATTATGAGTTTCTATCATACTGTTCATGAAATTGAATTGGTTCTCATTTTCATAATTTTCTGATGTTTCTTTTCAGATATTGACAGATATTCCAGTTCTAACCCATTGTGGGAATGGGGATGCAAGTCAAAACTTGGTGAAGCCACATGATGATGCAAAGAATAACATTGCAAATAGTGTCAATATAATTAATCAGCATGGACATGTTTGCATCTCTGCACCAAAGTCTATTAGCAGTAGTGGGCTTTTGGATAAAGAATCATCAATAACTCAGTCTAACTTGTGTTATTCAGATATGAGTTTCTCTAAGGAAACAGTTTCTTGTGAGTTGCATGATGGAAAGTTATTTCAGAGTAACAGTTGTGAAACTAATCAAGATAACAATTGTAAAATCTACAAGTGTGACCTTTGTGAATTAAAAGATGCAGGTCGTAACATGCGATACTGTGAGGAGGAGGATGATTTTGTCAATGAAAGCAGCCGATCATTGTGTGATTTCATGGAGTGTACCACTTTTGATGAGTTACAGGAGTACTGGCTGTCAGAAAGAGAATTACGATTGTTTGTTGTCATGGATGTTGTATTTCCAGCCTTAAAGAAGTCTACATGTTTTACAAAGAGGTATGTTGAAGTTTATAAATGTATCTAAGTGTCGATATTTGAGTCATAATATATGTTTCTCCTTACAATTTTGTGATTAAGATTTATTGCTGTTATACATTATGCAAATTTTCCTTCCAAGATTGTTAACCTATTCTTTCAAATGCTTTCTTCATTCTCTATGGCCAGGTCGTTATAGTTGTTTGTCCATCGAAGTTGACAATGACCATTCAGCTCAACTGTGACTAATGAGTCCAATGTGTGCTTGGAATTGTCTACCACACTCTGGGCATGTGTGGGAGGAGTCTGTGAGACATTGAGCAACTTTTACCTTTCTTCTAGCACATTTTTATTGAGTAGCTTGATGTATGGGGTTTCTGCAGCTGTTGCACTACTTTGCAAGCAGCTGTTTGCTCTATAGTTATCAGTTATAGATCAACTGATGTCACCTGGATAAAGTTAGCAATCTTGTTACGGCTTAGGTGATTGATGGCAAACCTGTATCTTCCAATCCTTGGCGTAGTCCACCTTTTGAAAAGTTAAAGGCACAGGCATCAGAGTATGTTAACTGTATCACAAATAATTCTTCTGCATTCAATTGCTAAACATCCAGTCTAATATTGGTCATTGTATATAGCAGTTTGTTTTAGGTCATCTTTTGTTATCTACAGCTTGTTTTGCAGTGAAGCTCCTGTGGACTAGATTGTCATTCTGTGAACAGCGAAACTAGGACAATTCTACAGTATGTGTTCTGGTGTCTGTAAGTATTCTTGACGGTCTGTAAGATGGCAGTGCCCCATTCTCTGACAAAATATAGTAACCTGTTCATTACTTTTCATATAAATAACCAAATGGTCAGAGGGTGTCTGACAAAGTGGATGGTGCCGCAGTAACCTAATGAACAAATAGTCAAGCAAAATGAATTAAACAGGTTACTAAAACACTTACCTTGCCTATTAATAAAAATATATAAAAAAGTATATATAAAAAAACATACAATAAAACTAAACAGGACAATTCTCCACGTATCGGCTCAAATTGAACCTTTTTCAAGAGACAAACAACAGAAAACATCCCTGTTGCCATCCCTGCGTTATGGAGATGGGGCTTGATGAAATCTAGTCATCTATTTTGTTTTTTATTGTGTTGTTTTCTGTTGTTTGTCTCTTGAAAAAGGTTCAGTTTGAGCCGATACGTGGAGAATTGTCCTGTTTAGTTTTATTGTATGTTTTTTTATATATACTTTTTATATATTTTTATTAATAGGCAAGGTAAGTGTTTTATTAACCTGTTTAATTCATTTTGCTTCATTACTTTTCAATTTGTTAAAGTCTTGCTCAGGGCTATAGTTTCTGTTTAGTTCTCTCCACTGAAGTTGCGTAGATTTTCTTTAGCAGATACTTTACTTCCTTGAAGATTTGAGTTATGTGGGTCTATGGGTGGTTGTCTCCTGTTATTGCTAATTCATCTGCTTTTTTTGTTACCAGGGATGCTACATTGTAGTACTAATGTAATTTTTCTAGATAATTTGAATATATTTTATCTGATGAGTTTGTGTTGTTTGGTATTTTGGATGACTTGTAAGACTGATTTTGAATCACTGAAGATTGATATTTTTGTGGTATTGACAACTTGGTTGTTGAGTATTTGAACAGCTGTGAGTATGGCAGCTGCCTCTATTGACATGTGTGCATATTCTAATGTATTCCTGTGGCAAGGGATTGTTCGTATATAGTGTTATCTGGAAACATGACATGATGTATATTCTACTGCCACCATTTTTTGTGACTTTTTGTTGCTGATCCATGTACACATGCATCCAGATATTTCTGAGATTTGGGCTTTTGATCTGTTTCTGTGTGAGTGTCTTGGAGTTCATGTTTGATATTTCAGATATTTTTGTAGTTTTTTGGTTGAGTGTCCATGGTTCAGAAGATAAAATATCACACATGTTAATATCAGGTTCTAGTGATTCAGCTTATTGCATACACGATTCTCTTGCTAGGTGGTTTGGACTTTTCCTAGGAAGCCTGTTATTGTTTCTTGAAATTCTTCTGCTTCTGCGTTCGCTCTCATATAACCACAACAAATATATCGTGTGATTTCTGACAGGGAGCGTGAAGTACGTTGTGCTGCAGGTTCCACAGTAAAACTGTGTTATTTGCACCTCGGTTGGCCACTCTGTGGTTTGGACATCCGAGGTCCAGCACATCCGTTTTCGTTATGCCTTTGATTCAGGTAGTAAGCTTCCCTAGTCTGTGGCAGCCTATCTGTCGCTGGGCACGCGGCGTGTGGTGACTCTTCGCAGAGACAATTGTCATTCACGTCTATCTCGCACGAGGTGTTCCACCGTCTTTGAACTTGCCTCGTGTAATTGGACTACTGTGCCTGTGCCCATCGGGTACTGAACCGTTTCTCATCCGTGAGCCTGGTTCCGTATGAGGAAGATCTTGACAGAAGAGTTGGACCCTGGCTCTATCGCCTTCTTAGCCGAGGTGTCATTCACCGACATCGATAACCCCTCGCCCAAGTTCAAGTCTTACACCACGCGTTTGAGAGCAAGGCGTTCTTGAGCTGAGCGACCTTGTCCCCATAGCACCTTAGCCCATTGGGTACTGAACCCTTTCTCTCCGCAAGTGTATTTCCGGTATAGGAAGCTTGACTGTAGAGTTGGACCAGGGCTAAAATCGTTGTCCCTTTTGTGCCTGAGCCCATCAGGTACAGAACCCTTTCTTGAACATGTTTCCGGTATAGGAAGGCTCGACATTAGAGTTAGGCCAGGTCTTTTGCTTTGCCTTGCGCCCATAGTTGGGTCTATTGCCCATAAGGATCACAGGTAACTAGAAGCTTATCTCGAGTTAACAAGCTTTTAGTTCCTATTACCTTGGAATGTTTTCACTTTCTATTTGCAGTTGGCGCTGTTCTGCGATTTCATTGTACTCGGTATGAAATCTACCTGTTTTTCGCCATGCATCACCATTTACGTGCCTTTTCCATTGGCTGCCCCTCCATACTTTGGACTGGACTTAGCGTCACTGTATGTCGAGAGTGTCGCCGCATGTGTTGGTGCTGGTGGTGTCGAAGATATTGACTGTCTCTTATGCATTCAAATCTCTTTCCATCTGCTACCTCCTCATTCTCGGACACGATCCCCAAATGAAATGGCCAGAATCAGCTCGAGCTGCTGTATTTCTGTTTCCAGGGTGCACAGCGAGGAGGTAAATTTGGGATCTTGGTTATCTGCTAACCCTGGGTCCGCCGAGAGCAATGCGTTCCCTTTGCATCCCATTTCTTGAAATGCTTTGTGGGAAGAAATAGTGAAAGCTCACAACCCCAGGGATTGGATAAATAAGTGACATGCTTTGTTTCAGCCTTCTTGATTTTTCATGTTGTAAGATATTTTTGTATTTTCTTTCCATATCTAGAGGTTTGATGTTGGCAGTTTTTGTCATTTCAATGATTAGATTGCTTTTCATTGCTCCAAGAATTATTACTCTTGGTGGATATCTCTTGTAGCAGGATGGATCATGATCACAGAAGATGGACGGAAAGAAGTCAAAAAGCAAATACTGTGATATACCAGCTGTTACCATTGCTATTGCTCCAAAAAATCAACATGAAAGTAAAGAAACAAATGATTAAGAGCATCTTTATACCAACACTATGCTATCAATGCCAAACTTGGCAACTGACATCTACACATAAGAGAATGATCAAAACTTGCTAAATGAAATGTCTAAGGAAGGCTACTGGCTGGACAAAATGCGCTGTGAGAACATCAGAAAGATAATAGGTATCACATCATGAATCGAATATATAGAGATACAACAGATAAAATGGTTTGGACATCTTATGAGGATGAACGATAACTTCCCATAAGAGCTTATAATAAGATGGAATCAGGATACAGAGTCAAGGGTAGACCTAGGAAAAGGTGGATGGAGAACATCAAGATCATCCTTAGTAAACATGACTACACCTCAACCAGAGCGACACATCTGGCTCTGGAATGCAAACTATATCTCGTTCACAACGGCAAGTGTGGAAGCTATGACAACATCACCTGGGGATAGACAGTGACAAAGAATGTGTTCTTTACATGGAAATATAGTTGCCATCGTTTTTGAGTGATTTATTTTCACAAATTATTGCATAAAAAGACAAAAATAATCTTTATACTGTACACAGCTAATACTCATTGATAGTATTACATGCTCATTAAACTCTGTATAGGGGTTGTTAAAGGAAATTACAGAAACATTTTTTTGTCAACAAACTCATGAATTCAGAGGGACCCAACTCTCCTGCTTAATTATGTCAAAAAATGTAACTGTTTTTGGTTTTACTTGCCAGATATGGTCATTATGTAGATGGAGCAGGTTCTGTAGTTCAGATGTCGTCAAATGTGGAGGTAATCAAGAGTAAACTTATTATTTGTTGTCTTTGTTGAGCCATGAGACATAAGATGTACAACTCTGTTTGGACTATCTTCTTTAGTACTTCCTCATACTTGTTAACCAGTTGTGGGCACAATTCTATCAGCCGGCCAAATCTGGCCACCATATCATTTTTTTTTTGGCCTGTCAAGCTGATCTAAAAATGTTATTCACTGGCTCTCAGAAAATGTTACTTGGAGCTTCAAAAAAATCTTTTTGTTTTCATATCACACAATGAAAGTTCAATCTGGCCTACTGACTCAAAGAATGTTGTAACCTAATTTAAAAAAACTATATTTGATTCTCAGAATGATTTAACACTTTGCTAACCAGCAATCCAGAGTGTACTTGTCCGCCATTACCGAGGGTGCACGCAAAATTACATTGAATTACAAATATACATTGACATCGCCATCTTTAAAAATTCGTATAAAATCGATCTAGCGCTAGAAGACCTTGAAACTTTCTATGCGTTGTAACGACTGTTTGCACTTTCTGAATGAATTTGAAAGCTCCAGAGTTATTTCAAGTGTAAAATGCTACTTATCATAATGCTAGGCCTAGATTTACATTAATTTTTATATATCATACAATATTTCCTTCAAAAACTCCGATATTTCTTGATAAAAACTCACTTACTAGGTCTATATCGTTATTCCTGACATGCCGCCATTTGTACAGAACATTATTGCAATGGGTATTCCCATTTTTCTGATGCATCATAGCAAATTCGACGATCATCGAATTTGGTCTCCAAGGTTCAGTACCGTAAATTCTACTATCGTCGAAATTGGTCAGCAAAGTGTTAAAGCATCCATATTGGCAGTAAAAATTTCACTGCCACACCTTAATCCAACAAAGTCTTGTCCACTGCCACACCTTTTCCAGCCAAGTCTTGCCCACTGCCACACCTTTTTTGGGCATGATGAATTTTACCTTTAGAGCCTTGAATTGAAATTATATAATCTTTTCCCTGTGCGTGAGTTCTTTTTTGACAATATGCATTATTTGGGGTGAGTGCTTGGTAAACGCGATAACTTTTTGGTTTGTAAAGATATAAAAATAATTTTTGCACATGTAAATAAAGGAGTGAATAATGCGTATAATTGTGTTTTTTTATATTCTTGTATGTGTGATATAACAGTTGTGAGCAAGTTGTGAAGTTGAAAATTGGGGGGGAAATCTCAAAACGGCATTTAAAAAATCGCAAATATAATTTCTTGACAACCCTAATGCTTGAGCAATGTGTGATAACATTGATAAAATCCTCTTAAATACCTATTCCTGTTGTATATATGTTGTTTCCTATCCAAACTAATATAATATTGACTGAAAAAACTAGTAAAACTTGAAGAATTCGCATAAAACGTCCGTTCATCCAACACTAAATCTAGACCGATATACAACGTGTAATTATTTTCTATGCTGACACGTGGCACCCCTGATACATATTGTTTTTGTATTTTTCATTGAATGCACAAACATTCTTATAATATAACAACAAAGAAAACACAAAAACAACAATTAAAACATGTAGTCATGATCACTTACCATGCCACTCGGTACTCCATTTGATAGTAAAATATGACACCGAAAATGGACAAAGTCGTTCAAAAAGTTTGTTGAAAAAAACAGCCAGCTTTCTCCCTTCTTACAATCGTAATTTGTAAAGGAATTTGACCTGCAGGCTGTGAAAAATTCCTAGTTTCGTGTGGTGCCAATTCTATGTCATATGAGCTTTACTTCGTGAAGTTTGGGAATCAGGCGATATCTATGGGCGCCTACCAACGCATCGTTGTGCCTATAGGCCATAGTGACATATACTTATTGGTGCAGTATTGTGCCTGTAGAGCCATAATTGTTTAGAATGATAAAGTCGGATGTGTCAGGCCAAAAAGCACAGATATGAAAGCATTTCTGTAAACCATGACACAACTCATTCCGTTCTCCATTTCGATACAATGTGCTAATCTGCATCAGTTTGAGAATGAACGCAGAAGAAGATTTCAATTTATTTTCTCCGTAGCACTGCTACACAAAATGATTTTGTACTACGCTTCCATTTTTTCAAGTCAAAGTTCATTGCATGTTCCTGGAAACCCAGATCATCTATCTCTTATTAATTTGTGTTCGTTTTCAAACTCCTGCTGGTTAGAGAATGGAACGAGATGTGACATGGTTTATAGCTTTAGTACAATATCTGCACCTTTTTGTTTGGGTTATTTCATAAGTCTACCATTGTTTAGTAATATCATGTCTGCTGTTGTTTTGTTTCCCAAGTCTACCATTGTTTAGTTATTTCATGTATGCTCTTTTTTGTTTCTTAGTCTAATATTTAGTTATCTAGTGTCTGTTGTTTTCAATGTTTCTCAATTTTAATATTGTTTAGTTATTTCCTGTCTGGTTTTTTAAAATTATTTTTCATCTACCGTTGTTTAGTTATCTCATGTAAGCTGTTTTCTTTATTTCTCAAGTCTACCATTGTTTAGTTATCTCAGAAGTACACTATTCGTCAGCTGTCCTATGATTGATCATCTTATATTCATTAATATGACAGGATGTTCGTGCTGCAAGCAGGCTAAAGTCTTATGCAGTCAAGATGAACAATCGCTCAGAATGGGGTGACGTAGAGATAAACATCATTAGGAATTTAAAGTTGCGGTATTTCACACCAAAGGAAGTTTCCAGATTGTTGTGCTTTCCCGCAGAGTTTGGTATGTACTGCTTTTTAGTTTTCCTAAAATATCTGTTGTCTTCGATTCTTCTTGTCTCATTAATTTGTTACCTTTATTACATATCTGAGTCATTTGAATATTGCCATAATGTGTTGATCACCAAGAATGCCCCTGGGATAGTGAAACCTAATTTCTTCTGGGAGACAAGCAATTGAGCGAACAGAAAAATTTGACTTGTTAATTGCATCTGCTTAAATGGAACATTTTTGAAGCTTCTTAAGTTTAACCTTCTTGTATTTCTTATCCATTTGTCTCATCTACATGTGACAAGACTTTTTAAAATCTGAACGACTAGTTGCAGTTAAGGAAACAGTCATAGTAGAATTGTACTTTGGTTGCTTATGTTTTGAGTAGTTGCTGTTCAACTACTGCATAAATAACTCACGATTCAAGATGTCTATAATTTGCACAAGTGAGCTCTCACATTTTTCACTTTATCATGTTTTTTCATGAACAAGTGCTCATTTTCTTTCATACTCCGAACTCATGGTAATTTACAATACCTTGAGGAGGAGTGTTCTACATTAAAAGAGGGCTGTTGCGATAAGACAGTTACCAGGATTTTAAGAGTTAGGACAAGAGATTGTGTGTTGGCAAAGCATGGAAATTGGATGGGGAAAAGGAGAGGAAGTATTCTGGATGTCAACATATCGATTCCATTCAATTGTACGTGTAAGTGTGTGATATAATACATTGAAAAATTAATGTACACGTTTCTTCAACAGAGGTCAAAGTAAATTCTTGGCTGTTACCCCAACTTTTTTTCCTTTAAAACACCTTCATTGATCACCCATGAGTTTGTCTAGAGTGCGGTGAAGCTGGCTCTAACTTTTGTTGAACATAATTGTTGTTATTAGAAATAAAGATCTAATAACATAAGTATTTACATACCACACTACATAAGAAGCCCTGGGCAATGGATTGTATGGAATACAATGATTAGTTTGATTTGACATATTCACCATCCTGAAGACATCACTTGAAAGTAGAGTTGAGTGGTGGCAAGCAAGAAATAGTCTTGTCTTATCCATGTGTGCTGCTAGGTGTTGTAGGGAGCCGAAGTCTTCTTTCTTTTGCCAACTGTGTTGCCGCTAGCAAGACTACCCTGAAGTAGTCAGGGATACAAATGGGAGGAAAACATCATGAGATGGGCAGGATAGACTAGTAGAGTGCACCACCAAAGTAAGAGACTTTCTGGAGAAAGTGACTATGAAGTTCCAATTGTGCAGCATGAAACCAGTCGGCCGAAGTGTTGTTCATGGTCGAGAACACACAGTAGCCAAAAATGAGTTGGCAAACGTCTCACCACAATTGACCTTATTCAAAGTAGGAGCCATGATTCAGGTATTGGTCATGCCAACTTGAGCATGTGCTCCTGAGAGTGGAAATAACTTTAAATACAGTTTCCCATTACAAATGTCAAATAAATGTTGGAAGCACATATGACAGAAGCAGTGTTGAGCCTCAGACTCAGGATGCTGTGGGTAATGTAGGAGGGGAGCAAGTCTTTGTCTTTAAGAACAAGCTAACCATAGTCTAATTCAACTTTTGCCATTGCCCAACGTGGCTCATATAGATAAAGTTGGGTTCAGTCCAAAGGGGCAATGATGTTGTCTTTCTTATGAGAATTTGTTACTGGCTGTGAAGCTAACTTGTCTGAGATAGGGACAATCTGCCCACTTTTTGGGTGATAAACACATTGGTGAAGAATAAAAAAAACAGGATGTGCTTGGCAATGGATTGGAAGGCCATCAAATGCAAAGGAGGTGAGTGCATGGGGAAAACACAGGTCAAATCCAAGTTTCTGATGTGTTTGGTGATGCTGCAACTACGAAGACATAGCAACCTTAGTCTAATTCGACTGTCGTCGTTGCCCAACACAGCTCATACAGAAATTAGATCTGGGACCTAGGGGATTATTGAATTGTCTTCCTACACAGGGAATAGCTCACTGGCTGTGAAGTGCCTTTCCAGAAGAAAGATGCACAGTGGATAACAGGCAAAATACCAGCTCGTCTCGTAATATAGACCCACTCCAAAGTAGTAGGTATTTTCAATTGGAATTGCACTAAGCTGAAAGCTGAAGTCTCCTGGGTATAAAAGTAATCTCTGAGAAACCACCACACTGCACATAGGAAGTTAGAGTAAATACGCTTGTAATTCCTAGGAATAGTGACATACAAACAAACCCCTTCACCTTGATCTAGTTTCCAGCTTCAGAGAATAAAGATTGGATATTCTTCTTGGTTACATAAAAGTTGACTTGTGTGTTTATGAAAGCGGAGGAAAATCCTTATGTTAGAAAAACCAAATGTGTGTTCAAAGAAAGGTAAACAGTTAACATACCTGAAATCTATATTTAAAGAAAACTGCTTAAAACATAGACTTCATTCATTTTGTTATTATTAAGTATTTGAAGATGAATCTACAGATTTATGATGGTTTATTTATGCTTGCTAATATGTATGTTTCTTATCAACTATAGATTTCCCATCGGGAGTATCAACAATACAAAAATACAGAGTTTTAGGAAACAGCCTCAATGTGTATGTGGTAGCTGAACTTATCAAAGTTATGATTCAAGAAGTTGGTACATGACACAAACAACAAGAGTCCATGAAAAGCTCAAACATTGAAACAGTCATAATGTGAAAGTACATGTTACTTAAATAATGTTCAAAATGAATTTTTGTGATTAAAATATGGAATGTTGAAAGAAATTGTGTTGATTGCATATATGAACAATCTCCTTCTTATGTCCTTAGCCAGGGCCTTTCATTTGTTCTAGTTTAACCACAACCACTAATATTCTTCTTTATAATGTTGAGTATAAATATGATGTTCTGGAAATATTTGAACCTTTCAGTCCAATACATACATTTTCTGCAATTTTCACCTTTCTTTTGTAGGATGGAGTTAGTCAATACCTGACACTCCTTAGTCACCTCTTACAACATGCATGACAACTGTGTTAATATTATTTGCTTCGTAGTAATATATAGACATTCCTTGGTCTAGCATGACTTTGGTTTGACTGCTAGACCAACCATCCATGGTTCATAGATCGTGACCCTAGGATGCATCTAGGATACGATTGGGAGAATATAGTTTGCATTGTGGTATGAGTAGAACTTGATATCTGAGGAGCAAAATGAGGAATGTGTTTAACAGCGAGCCATGAGAACCATCAGTATGCATACGCTTTGACCTTTGTTTGAGTGGGACTGAGCACGTATGAGTTTGTCGGGGGTGCAGTGATGTCAGCTCATAATCAATAACAAATGAACACATAACAATTATTCAGTCAAATGTTAAAATGCTGCTGTTTCAGAAACATGGAGAGAAAAAAGGGACAACTAGAAAAATACAAACTTGAATCGATGGATAATCTACTTAGAATAAAACATTTAAAATGGTATGAGGTGGTTCATGAAAAGATCTAAAGTAAAGAGAGATCTTAGGACAAGGCATATGTACACAATAGAAATTTCTATGGGAAGATTTTTTTTATTGAAACACCTGGAGGAAAGTGTTAAAAATATATTCAGAAGGAAAGAGCTGGAATACTTAAAGAAAGTACAAAATGGAAGATATGTGGAGTACAATTTGTTCTATTAGGGGTTGGAAAGTGAATACATAGTGCAGTCTTGTAAGCATTTTATTTACATACACAATGAGTTGTGCTGCAGCCTGTCCTACACCAGGTAACAGTAGGCATTTTATTTCAATTTGTAACAACAGTACATTCTCAATTTCACATGCATGATTTTATCAATTAGTGCGTGAGGTGTCATCTTGTTAATGGTGTGGTCAATATAGATTTGCCAATTAAATAGGCAACACAGTGTGTTTAAACCCTTTCAATCCCGGCCGATCTGGAAAAACTCTGGGCTTCATGTGCACGGCAAGAGGAATAACTTCACACTAAAATTAGAGGTGATTGTGCAAGAAAATTAATAAAAAATACTATTTGCAATAGCATTTTATGATTCAAAGTTCAATTAATCCTTAGGATGCATGCGCCTACTTTATTCACCAACATTTCCCCTTCTCTGGTTAGCGAGCGGCAAGTATATTTGCTATCATAGACCGCCGTTGCTAGGTGTGTCATGTGACATATTCCTTCCAGAACGTTGTCTTCCCAATGAACTCTCTGAACCTCTCTCTGTCTTGGGCGATGTGGCTTGCATTTTCTAGCGATGCATTCATGTTATCTTTAATGTCGTCAGTCCATCGTCTTCTTGGTCTGCCCTTTCTCCTCTTTCCAGGTACTCTTCCCTCCATTATTTGTCTTTCTAAACAGTTGTGTCTCTTTATATGACGTTGCTAGGTACACTTCAATAAATTAAAAATCCCAATTTTTTATATTTTTTTAACCAGATTTAATAAATCTTATTTATGATTTATGCATCATAATTATTGCAGAATTTCCCTGTTGGTGTTCTGATCGTATCTCTAGGCTTGTGTGGATATTCTATATATACACCTGCACCTCCATTCCTCACTGCATTCTGTGCTGACCCATCTGTGTATACTCTGACCCATATATCTTGTGGATATTCCTCATCCAGGAAACTGAGGGTGACTGTCCTTCGCTGCACACTACTGTTCTGTTCGTCCTCACTTAGTATTCCTTTCACATGGGTCTGAATGTATATTGGCATTCCATGCCTTTCACTCCATGGGAATTTGTTCTGGTACAGACCTTAAGGGGCTGTCAACTTCAGGCAGGTCTGTAAGTTGTCTACGGAGTCGTTTAGCTTGGTGGATAAAGCTGCTTCTTTTCAGTCGCCCCATTGCTAGATTTTGGAATCTTTTCTTCATTGGATGACTTGGTACACACTGAAACTTTTCTGCTTGAATTAGTACTTTTGTGTCTCTGCGTTCACCAAGTGTTTGCATTCTTCCCATTTTCTGCATCTCTACTATGGGTGTTGATTTCATTGCTCCCAACATTATCCAAAGTGTCTGATTTTGCACTTTATCTAGATATTGTAATGTGGTGTTTGATGCAGGACACCACGCAGCTGAACCATATTCCAGGTGTGGTCTTATGCCCTGCTGGTAAACTTTATGGAGTATATTCCCACTGGCTCCCCATGTGGTTCCACTTAGTTTTCTCAGGATAGCTAACTTCCTTCTGGCTTTTGTTGTTGCTTTGTTTATGTGTTGTTTCCATGTCAGCTTATCATCAAAAGTAACTCTGAGGTATGTGAGTTGTCTTCTTTCAAGAGCTCTCCCTCTATCTTGATATGACCGGCTTTTTGTTTTGGTGAGAGGGTAAAGAGTGCAGTGCTGCACTTATCTGTGTTAATGCTGGCGCATCATCTATTTGTCCATAAGGTTAGGGCATCGATAGCTCTTTTTATTTGTTAAGTGCCACTGTCGCATGTTCTTCCGTGCACCAGATCATCATGTAGTCAGCATACATTGCCACTTTGATTCCGTGTGGTAGTTCAGCAACTAGGTCATTGATGTGAACCAAGAAAAATGTGGGTGAAGAAAAATGTTGACAGAAGAGTTGGGCTCGAGCTCATTCCCCTTTATTGCCGAAGCATTGCTCAGCAACATCGTGAGCCCCTCGTCCAAGTCTGAATCTGTACACATAGTTATGAGCGTTAGGATCTTGCGTTTTGTTTTAGAGCTGAACAGTGCTTGTCACCTCGGACTGCTATGCCTGTGCCCATCGGGTACTCAACCTTTTCACTCCGCGAGCATGCTTCCGGTATAGGAAAAACTCAACAGTAGAGTTGGGCCCAGGCTGGGAGTACCGGTAACTAGAAACTTGTCTCGAGCAAACAACGCTTTAGTTCCGATTTCATTGAAACGTTTACCGTGCTCTTTGCACATGAAGCTGTCCTCTAGCGTTGTGCATCTTTCTCAGTGTGCTTTTATTTTTATTGGAACATCTGCCTGCTTCGTACGGACTACATTGGCCGCCCCTCCAATGCTTCTACCGAACTTACTAGCTTCACTGTGTGTCGACAGTGCTGCTGCATGTGTTGGCACAGAGGTGTCGAGAATTGCCTGTCTTTTTGCGGTCAAATCTCCATCTGTTACCTCCACATTCACTGACACGATCCCCAAAAAGTTTAGCCAGAATCAGCACGAGCCGCTGTATTTCTGTTACCAGGATGCCCCACGAGGAAGCACTTTTGGGATCTTGGTTATCTGTTAACCCTGGGTCTGCCAAGAGCAATGCGTTCTCTTTGCACCCCCAGCGCCTTTATGACAGCTGTTTTCAACGTTTGGAAAATTAAACGTTGGCCAAACATGGCCATGACCAGCTAGTGGCCAGCGCTGGGAAATGGGCAATCCCGAGTAAACTAGAAACAAAGAAAGCGCTTTTCAACACCATTTTCTTACCAACATTGTGTTATCAGTGTCAAACTTGGACATTGGATTCTAGAACAATACATAAGATTAACACCACTGAAATGAAATGTGTGAGGTATGATTGGAGTTAGCTTGAGAGACAAAATCATGAATGAAGCACTAAGGAAACAATTAGGGATCAAGTCAACAATAGAACACACCCAGAAACAACAAGTTAAATGGTACGGCCACATAACCAGACAGAAAGAGCAAAGTATTATCCAAAAAACACTTAACAAACGATACGAAAACAGTCGACCTATTGGACGCCCTCGTAAAAGGTAGATAGATAGTGTATTAGAGACACTCGGAAATATAACAGCAGAAGAGGCAAATAGAAGGGCAAAAGACCGTACACTCACTCTCCCCTCAACACCGAAAGGTACATGAGGACAGAAAGAAGAAGAAAATTAAACTGGAAGCCGCTATTACCGGCAATCATGCCAGCATTAGCATGTCTATTTGTATTGATAAAGTACTGACTGTCAATCTATACTTCCATGTGTATGTCGAGCAGCAGGGAGCGAATATAAAGCAAGTGGATAGGAGGGGGTAGAAAGGGAAAGGAGGGTTAGTGAAATTTGCTTCTTGATATCGATATGTTTCTTGTGCACCCAAGAATGATGATTGCTTCATTCTGGATTCTATCCAGTCTTTCGATCTGAGTTTGGCTAAGAGTCAGAATTGCCAGTGCATATTCCACCACATCCACCACCAAACCTTGGTACAAAAGAAATAACCTCTGCTCACACTGCACAGCAGCCATAACCTTCATTGCTGCTAAGCCTTTGCCTGCCCTTATGATAACGTGGTCAACATGTTCACTGAAACCCAGACTTCTGTCACAAGATATCTCATTGTGCTGGTTCTTTCTAAACTTTTTCAGGACTACAAAACGTGGCATCGGTGTCTTTAAATATGTGATTTTTCAAGGAAAGCCACATCACGAATGCCTTAGAAGGATTTACCACTGCTCCCATATCTCTACACCAATTCGTCAGTCTGTCGAGCTCCTCCTGTAGTTCCACAACATATTCTTCTCAATTTCTGCCCTGTCTATACACCAGGATGTCATCGGTGTACGACATCGTTCTGCCAGCACCTGTGATTTGATTGCTAGTGATATGTAGTGTATATACATTGAAAAGCACAAGAGATAAAGGCGATCCCTGTGGCAGACCAGAGCTAATAACCTTTGGTGCCGATACCCAGTTACCACATTCATTTACTTATTCTCTAATGTCAGGTGATGAAGTTTTATTTTCAGCTCAAGATTGATGTGTGTCTGGCATATTTTTGGATGGCTAAGTTTTCTTGAACTTCTGAAACTCATCAAAAAGAATATAAATAACCAAATGGTCAGAGGGTGTCCGACAAAGTGGATGGTGCCGCAGTAACCTAATGAACAAATAGTAACGCAAAATGAGGTAAACAGGTTACTAAAACACTTACCTAGCCTATTAATAAAAATATATTTTAAAAAGTATATATAATAAAACATACAATAAAACTAAACAGGACAATTCTCCACGTATCAGCTCAAATTGAACCTTTTTCAAGAGACAAACAACAGAAAACGACAAAATAAAAACAAAATAGATGTCTATATTTCATCAAACGACATGTATATATTTCAACTTTCAGAACATTTCAGAACAAAATATATTGACTATATTTCAAGTAACGACAAAATAGATGTCTATACCCAAGCCTTGCTAGGTTGTCACATGAATATTTTCTCATCCCCATCTGTCTCTGTTCCCTTCAGTCTTGCCTGTTGTGACTATGTTCTTAAAATCTGCCTGTCTGATAAAGTGACAAAAGGGGTATTTTTCTTATCTTTTTCTTTTATTATTCTTGCACTCATCTATAGTGTCTCTAATTTCCCACTTTCGGTTTGTTTATAATGAATGCATGCATTTTCACTTTTACTAGATGCGTTGCCATCCCTGCGCTATGGAGACGGGGCTTGATGAAATCTAGTCATCTATTTTGTTTTTTATTGTGTTGTTTTCTGTTGCTTGTCTCTTGAAAAAGGTTCAATTTGAGCCGATACGTGGAGAATTGTCCTGTTTAGTTTTATTGTATGTTTTTTTATATATACTTTTTTAAATATATTTTTATTAATAGGCAAGGTAAGTGTTTTAGTAACCTGTTTACCTCATTTTGCGTTTCAAAAAGAATACCAGCAGAAATATCAATGTGTAAACACACTCCCCCCCCCCCCCCCAAAATGTTCTTGGGTAGAAGAGTGATGGGACAAACTCAGTGTCTTGGAAGTTCTAAATCAATCACATTTCTAAATGTTCACAACTCCTTGTAAATTACTCTGCTCTCATTAAAGTGATTAACAAATTAGAAAATAATGCAAGTACATTTATCATTAGGACCATTCTTTCATTAACGCATTGAGAAAACAAGACTTTTACCATGAGAATTTCATATTCCAGATCTGCTATATTTATGTTAACCACTAATGAATACATATTGTAATGCCAGTTTTCAGAGCTCATGTACTTGTATTCCAATGAATAATTTCACTAAAAAAAAATGTCTGAGACAGTTCTATTAAAAAACTTTATTAACATTTTCACACAAACTAGAAAGAATTGTAGGTACTATTCTTGTTGGAATTGTAGGTATATAGTAAATGTCTCCTCATTGGAATTGTAAGTATATAGTGAATTTCTCTTGTTGGAATTGTATATAGTTAATTTTTCTTGTTAGAAATATAGATAAATAGGCCTAGTGAATTTCTTTTTGTTGGAATTGTAGGTATATAGTATAGGCCCTAATTTATTATAGTGAATTTTTTTAATTGTTGGAATTGTAGGTATAGGCCCTATAGTATAATTTATTATTTTTTAATTGTTGGAATTGCATAGGTGTCAACTAATACGGATTTTCCATATTAGTACAGAAATGGACTAATATTGACAAAAATATGCACTTATTTAAATATACAGAATTCAATTTTAGGGGGCAGATTTTCTTCTCTGAAGATTTTTATGAATAATAAAGGTCTCAACCAATGAAATTGTTTTTTGGTTACATATGACAAGAGACTACCTGGAATTCCCTTCCTACTAAAAATAATGCTTTTTGTGTCTATTTTTAGTAACTTCTGAGGAAATCTTGCTTGTGACATGTCTATTTTATAGGTTATGTTTAGACTTGGAGGGAAACTTAATTGGAAAACCCTTGAAAACAAATATGCACATTTACATGGCACACAAGTCAATTACATTCTAATTGATTTGCAAATGTCCTTGACTAGGCATAATGTAAAAAAATAAATATTTAAATCACCATGCAGCTCTGGGCATGTTGTTATTCCTATTTGATAAAAATAGTGGATATTTGTGAAAGGGGAATACATTATGTTCAGCCATTAAAAAAAGTCACAGTATCTTGTGAAAAGTGGAGGAATAGAGTAGCTCAGCAGTTGAGACTGGCTGGAAAGACAAGGTCAGATCAAACACTACCTAATGCGTGCCCTCAAATCAGTAAGCAATAAGGCATTCAATAAAAATGTCGACTTTATCTACAGAAGTCTTTGCACCATATTTTATCGCACCACGCTATTTTTACTTACAATATAGCTATGTAACACACATTGTATAGACTGTCCCAAAAAAAACTACTTCTAACCAAATTCGAACACTGGACCTTTAAGTTCTGAGTACAGATATCTAGCCTTATGACCATGCAACTCTGTTATTCTAATATTGCTCTTTAACCAATAAGTGACCTAAGTGTATCTGTTAAATTCTTTCATAATTGAGAGTAGCATGCCCCATAGTATGCAAATTGAGACTTGCTTACAAGCAGTTGTATATGTCAGAATGTAAAACTCTCTTGCATGAAGAAACCTCTAAAGTATTAACTGTATTACTTGAAACCTGTAAGCCACCAAAGATCTGCTTACAAAATACACCTTGTCATAGAAATGAAAGGTAAATACAAAGTTAATTATAAAGGTTACTGAATATAACTATCAATATAAATAAATCAGAAATAACAATAAAAAAAAGAACAAAGACATTTTTCGACATGTCCGTCCTATTAGGACCTTTCTCAAGAAACAAAAACCATTTTAAACAACACAACTATTAAAAAAAACAATGCCAAGACTTAGACAATGGCTTCCCTACAAATACCATTGCCAAAGTGGCCATCCTGTCACGGCTTCTAGATTAGGTGCAAAATTAGGTGCGTTCAATATTGACAGACAGAAATGGGCATATATGTATACATATATATTTGTTTAGTTGTGTGATTGTATGTTGATGTGTATATATTTTCATGTAAATCCATTCCACATGCTATCAATTGCTATTCTTCCTTGCACTAATGTATGTTCTCTGTATCTATTTGTAGTCTCTTCCCCCCCCCCTGGGTACTAATTTCTTTATCTCTTTTCCATTTTATCCCCCCCCCCTCCTTACCCTTCCCCTATTCTTGGCATCGTGAATTGTATCCCCTTTCTTCATTTTTCATCTTATACTTTGCATTTCAATTTCTCATACCCATTTCTGTCTGTCAATATTGAAGGCACCTAATTCTGCACCTAATCTAAAAGCTGCGACGAGATGGCCTCTTCAGCAATGGTATTTGTAGGGAAACTATTGTCTAAGTCTTGGCATTGTTTTTTTTTTATAGTTGTGTTGTCTTAATTGGTTTTTGTTTCTTGAGAAATGTCCCAACAGGACCGACACGTCGAAAATTGTCTTTGTTCTTTTTTTTATTGTTATTTCTGATTTATTTATATTGATAGTTATATTCAGTAACCTTTATAATTAACTTCGTATTTACCTCTTACGTGTCTGGTTACTGTGGAACTTTCCATTTTATCGGACATCCTCCGATATTTTGGTTATTTATATCATAGAAATGAAACCTTTTTTAATTTTCTTTTTTCTCACGTGCCTTCATATTATTACTCAAATATTAATACAGAATACTACATTTTGTTACATTGTAAGGTATATCTTCTTCTTCTTCAGCGTTCATTCTCAATCTCCCGCTGGATATCTCTTGTAACAGGACAATGGTCCTACTATATTTCCAGCAGGATGTAGTCCAGAGAATGGAAATGCGTTGTGTTGCCGTTTTAATTGCGCCAATGGCCCGACACATCCGTCTTCGGCGGGGTAAGGTATATAGGCCATACTCAAATGTAAATGTGTAAGCATTGCTTATATGGACAATGTGATCATCCCTCGTCCAAACTGTCCAAGGGCCATGGGGATTATCAGCCACCTACAATCTCATAGACAAGGTCAAACCTCTAACAGAATTTTTCGTAAAATGGATGTAACAAATGGTGATCACCACTTGTAATGAACGAACAACAACAAGAGAAACAACTAAGGAAAGTTTGCTATGGTGTTGACTATCTTTCTTGTAAAAATGTCCATGAATGCAGTGTTGAAGTTAGCTAGATGTCAGTCAAAATACACAGATATTGCAGCCAATTTGTAAACCATGATACAACCCATTAAATGAACTATAGCTTGGTAGAAGTTTAAGAACAAATTCAGAATAAGAAATGATGCATTACAGTTCATTGTAAGTAGTACAGGCTCAAAATAAATATTACAGCTTTATGGTAAGTAGTACATCTTCATGGTAAGTATTACAATTCACAAAAAGCATGTAGGAAAGTAAATCTCCTGCCTACTTTAAGGTAAGTAGTACAGCCTCATGATAAATATTACAGCTTCATGGTCAGTACTAGCCATGTTCAAATGAAATCGTCCAAGTGTTCTTAATACAAGATTAGGAAAGCTACATCATCAGTTGTGTTACAATTAAGTAAAGCAATTATGAGGGAACATGTATGCACACAACTGTTAAGGTAGCAATTGTAGACCCACTCTTAGTAGAAGGCTCCTTCAATAAGCATTTGCACTAAGCCGAAAGCTGAAGTCTCCTGGGTATGAAAAAAAACTCAGACACACCACCACACTGCACCTAGGATTCTTGATTAGAAAACTGGCCTCACAGCACGTGGGGCATTCCCATAAGTGCTCCGCACTCTGTTCCGGCAGCCATTCGACTCGATGGTGTTTCGAGTCCAATGCCACCGAAACAGATGTCGACATCAGGGCACAACTCTGGCCCTTGCGACAGGTTTCTTTGCTGTTCCGCCCACCCATGCCGTGCCTGTAACTAGTTCAAGCACAACGTCGGAACAACATGGTCACTGTTATCGAATGTTACGACTACTGCACCTAGGAAGTAAGAGCTAATTGCTCGCAATTCCTGGGGTTCTCAAACAAACAACTTACTAGTGCTTTATATTGTGCTGTATGGTTGTGAGTGTTGGACACACTGCACACATGGAGAATTACAGGCCTTTGAATACAAATGTTATAGACGAATTCTGCACATCTCCTATAAGACAAATGTATATGTAAGTAATGAAATAGAGATACATACAGGTCTACAAGAACCATTACTTTCAAAAGTGAAACGAAAACTTGCATGGTTTGGATATGTTTACTTGTCAATAATGATACACTGGGAATAGTCGATGGTGGAAGAAGCAGAGGAGAGCGAAAAAAATCATGGACAAACAGCATCATCCCACCGAAGACAGATGTTTTGGGCCATTGACGCAAATAAAACGGCGGCACAATGCATTTCCATTCTCAGGACTACATCCTGCTAGAAATCTAGTAGGACCATGGTCCTGCTACAAGGGAAATCCAGCGGGAGTTTGAGAATGAACGCTGAAGAAGAAACAACATCAAGGTCAGATCAGAGATTTTCCTCATTCATCTGCATCACCGTAGATATAAATTGATGTAGGACTCTGGGTATTGATGCATCCAATGTGGTACCCCTATTACTTTGACAGGTTATGGGTTTATGGATGCATTACACCAGTGATGATGTCTTCACGCTTCTCATGCACTGGCATAATTGAAGCAGCACCTGAGGGTTTCATTTGAAAACGCTTCGTAATACAGCTTCAATGATAAGTAATTTAATTTTATGGTAATGTAATTTTTTTTTAATCAATCTACAGCTTGGATTCTCAACATATCAATCTACAGCTTACATATTATTCCTTCCTGCTATATTCATCCCTTACATATTCTTAAATGCTCAGAATGTATCCAACAGATGATCTGGTTAACATCATGTCTAAGGATGTGTGACAAAGATGGCGAGTCTAGTTAAAAAACATGAATGTGAAGTATTAAAGTGTATACAAATATAAAAATAAATATTGACCTTGTAAATAAAATCTCCAAAACTGTAACTATTTACATGACAATCTCAGCTTTAAAAAAAATTGCTAGGACATGTTTGAGAGATATATATAGATGACATGCTTTCCTTTGCTACATGTTCTAGCTGGTCATGTATACTAGAATTTAAAAAAATCACAAAAATTGTCAATAATTCACTGAATTGCTTCTCTGTAATACCTTGGGATGTTCCTTATCTGCATATATATTTGAAGGTACGCCCATGCACGGCAATACTGTAAAATACCATTGCATTCCAAAATACAGAAAGTTAAAGGCAGCAGACTCAAGAGAGGGAGGTCGTGAATAGGACGTGCTGAGGATGTCATACAAAGCGTGTGCAATTTGCAGGATGTGGCAGCAGGTGCGGAATGGATAAGTCTACCCACAGATTTCAAAACTTGTTTGAGAGTAGTAATATCACTTAGCAGGGAATGCAGAGAATGGTGTCCCACAGGTGTGGAGAAAGAAGTGCAGGTTTTGGTCAGTGAGAATACCAAAGAGGGGGGTGTGATTATATACACTGATGGATCTGTGATTAGGCATGTTCGCAGAGCTTGGGCCTTCACAGCTCAGTGCGCAGGTAAAACGATCAAGGAGGAGAGTGGTGCCTTTGTGGTCACTACATGACCATGGAGACTTTGGTAGTGACCAGGACATTTGAGTGGTTATGCACACAGAAGGTAACGCAGGTCTGCATCTTGTGTGACTCTCTATGAGTATGATTAAAAAGGTACAAGTTGGTCTCATTCGCGAACAGTGGATTGAGGCCTTGGGAAAGGCGAGGCTGAAAGTGGTTATATTTATTTTCGTGCTGGGACATATGGGCATTCGAGGCAATGAAAGAGCGGATCAACTGGCATCATGCGCGATTGTGGCACAGGGCGATGGGGCAATGTATCTCGCTGATGTTTTGAATTCCTTAAGAGATATAACACGTGAGAGTGAGACTAATGTGGATGATGATTCCTTTTCAATGGCTAGGATTAAAGATCAGGGATTGAAATGCGGTGTTGCTAGAAGTGAACATTTTGGAGGGAGCAGATGAATGATGGTCAACCAGCATAGGACCAGAACTGTCAGCAGAAGTGTAATGGCGGATACACTCAAGGAGAGATCGAAGCAACTATGGACGTGTCCAGTTTGCAGTGATGATGATCCGACGACTAACTAACTAACCTTGGGATGTAGAAGGACATCCAGAATCTAGACAAAACTTTCAACCTGCTACATTCTGACCTGGTTCTAGTCTAATCTTTCCCTTCAATGAATTCAGTAAACTCAGTTTTTAAAATAAATTATTTCTTGACTTAAAAAATTTTTTCTACATTTATATATACAGCAAAACTGCTATATCTGCACTCTTTTGGTCAGGTGCATCCATTTTCAGCAGAAAACTTCATCTATTATAAGTTTCCTACCAACCAGATATACCAATCACCTACCATCAGAAAAAACAGATGATCAAGTCAATAAGAAAGCCACAAACACCAACACAAGATGACTATCATATTACAGAGTGCCAAACATATACTTCAAGAGTGTTCTGAGCATGAAGCGCTGAGGCAGACATATTGGCCAGAGGAAACAACACTGGAATCAAAACTCTATGGGACACTGTATGAACTACAAAAGACAGTGAGTTTTATTAAGGAGACAGAATTACAAATATAGACATGTTTCAAGTGAACGAAAGAAGAAGAAGAAGAAGAATAAGTTTCCTATGATCAGAAGTCTATACAGGAAGGAGGGCCTCCATGAATGCAGGTGTCAGCAGGAGGTCCTCATGGTTGCCCAGCAGCTTCACCTCCAGATCTGTCTCTTTGGGCAATATTTAGTCCTCAAGCATCAGAACACAATTGTGAGACTGTGTTTGCCTTCCTTCTTCCTACTTAAATACATAAAAGAAGAAGATATATAATGGATTGATAGCAGTTTAACAGAACAAATACAGTAGAATACCTCAATAGTGCATCTTTTTATCAGAAATTTCCCTATGTACACTTTTCAAGATCCCCAATTATATTTATTCTATATTGTTTGTACAGTATATAGCGAATTTATGTTATTACATACATACTTTGTTGATCCTGACCAAGTTGTTATAATGGGATTCCACTGTATATAGAATAAAACAGTACAAATACATAGAATTAAACAGAAAAAATATATAGATGCTCCGATGAAATAGGTCTTTATCGAGGTAGAGACAAACTAGCACAGATTGGAACAACAAAGAGCATATGGAATTATTTAATAGAAACTGACAGATATTGAAATAGGAAATAGCGTCAAAATTGGATGTGCTTGGCAGAAAAGAGTAAATAATGCAGTTCTGCTGTAAAACCAGTAGCATGATGTATTTTCCGCTCCTCGGCGGAAACCACAAAAATTAATGCTGGCTGTCAGAAGCAGAAACCGGGGTGCAAAGGGAATGCATTGCTCTCGGCGGACCCACGGTTAGCAGATAACCAAGATCCCAAATGTACCTCCTCGCGGTGGACCCTGGAAACAAAAATACAGCAGCTCGAGCTGATTCTGGCCAAATCATTTGGAGATCGTGTCCAAGAATGTAGAGTAGCATATGGAAAGAGATTTGACTGCATAAGAGACAGACAATATCTCAGACACCACCAGCATCACCACATACAGCGACACTGTCGACATACAGTGAAGCTAGTCAGTCCAGTCCGAACATTGGAGGGGCGGCCAATGTAAAAGGCACGTAAAGGTAGATGCATGGCAAGAGACAAGTAGATTTCATACTGAGTACAATAACACAATAAAAGGGAAGAACAGCACCAGAGGGCAGCGCGAACTGCAAATAGAAAGTGAAACGTTCCTAGGAAAGGAGAACTACAAGCTCTGTTAGCTTGAGACGAGCTTCTAGTTACCTTCTACGTTCGGTCTCATATAACCACAACGAATATATCGTGTGATTTCCGCCGGGGAGCGTGAAGTACATTGTGCTGCAAGTTCTACAGTAAAACTCTGTTATTTGCACCTCGGTTGGCCACTCTGTGGTCTTGACATCCAATGTCCAGCACATCCGTTTTTGTCATGCCTTTAATTCGGGTAGGCTTCCCTAATCCGTTACAGCCTGTCTATCTCTCATCGGTGTGTAGTGACTCTTCGCCTAGACGATTGTCGTCCACGTCTATCTCGCACGAGGTGTTCCACAGTCTATGAACTTACCTCATGTAATTGGACGTACTGTGCTTGTGTCCATCGGGTACTGAACTGTTTCTCATCCACGAGCCTGGTTCTGTATGAGAAAGTACTCGACAGAAGAGTTGGACCCTGGCTCTTTCGCCTCCTTAGCCGAGTTGTTGTTTACTGACATTGTGAACCCCACGCCCAAGTTCGAGTCTCACACCACGCGTTTTAGAGCAAGGCGTTCTTGAGCTGAACGACCTTGTCCCAATAGCACCTGAGCCCATCGGGTACTGAACCCTTTCTCTCTGCAAGTGTATTTCCGGTATAGGACAACTTGGCAGTAGAGTTGGGCCAGGGCTAAATTCGATGTCCCTTTTGTGCCTGAGCCATCGGGTACAGAACCTTTTCTTTCTGCAATTGTATTTCTGGTATAGGAAAGCTTGACAGTAGAGTTGGGCCAGGACTACTATCGTTGTCCCTTTTTTGTCTGAGCCCATCGGGTACATAACCCTTTCTCTTCGCGAGCATGTTTCAGGTATAGAAAGACTCAACGTTAGAGTTAGTCCAGGTCTTCTTGCTTTGCCGGACGCCCATGATTGAGTCTCGGTTTCTGCCATGAGGAGCATAGGTAACTAGAAACTCATCTAGAGCTAACAGAGCTTGTAGTTCCCATTCCCTTGGAGCGTTTTCCCTTTCTATTTGCAGTTGGCGATGCCCTTTAGCGCTGTTCTGCCCTTTCGTTGTACTCATTATGAAATCTATTTGTCTCTCACCATGCATCTACCTTTTTTGGTGCCTTTTTCATTTGCCGCTCCTCCAATGTTCGGACTGGACTGACTAGCGTCACTGTATGTCGACAGTGCCACTGCATGTGTTGGTGCTGGTGGTGTCGGAGATATTGTCTGTCTCTTATGCAGTCAAAGCTCTTTCCATCTGCAACCTCTATATTCTTGGACACGATTCCCCAAATGATTTGGCCAGAATCAGCATGAGCCGCTGTATTTCTGTTTCCAGAGTGCACCGCGAGGAGGTACATTTGGGATCTTGGTTATCTGCTAACCCTGGGTCTGCCGACAGCATTGCGTTCTCTTTGCACCCCACTTATGGTTTGATTTATGGAAAAACCACTGATTTGCCTGGATGGATTGCATCATGGTAATTGCATAGTAATGACTTCCATCAACATAGCTGCCAGAATTTGAAAATTTCATGGTCAAGGTTTATAAATTTTACCATTTTTAAATGTCACTCACCATGAAATTTATTTTATGCTTATTATTGTAATTTATTTTGGCAATTTGAAAATATATTAAAAGATGTTTGGTCATTTATGACCTGAAATTTGCCTATAATCAATTTCTATCTGGCAACTCTATCCGTGAATTATATTGGAATTTAAAAATGAATTATTTTTTTGAATGATTTTAACTATTTTTGTGTAGATTTATTTGTTTGAATATATGAATCACTGACATGCACGTCTATTTCTGTTATGCTTCCACATGTGTAGGTGTGTTAAATAGGTCTCAGAAATGTAGAACCTTAATATAACATAACCCACCCACTTCAGCAGTGAAAAAGGTTCTCATAAATGGTCAGTTTATACATGGTAATATATGATAATCAGTTACTATCAGTCAGAACATGCTTGGGACTCTCCATGGAAGCAGCCACTAAACATACATCAATATTACTTTTGGGCATACACACAATCAGAAACATACATCAACATTACTTTTGGGCATATGCACAATCAGAAACATCATTTTACATATATCAGAATTTTATCAGAGCTAAAATGGAACATGCAGTAAAAAAAATGAACAAGGAAACTGGTTTGATTACATGACTCAATAAAACATATTCTCTCCATGTGAGATAGATATGTACATGCAAACACACTTCTATGATACCAGTAACAAGGAATGAGAAAATGACTTTTAACTAACACAAGTGCTCTATATTTCTTCTTCAGCATTCATTCTCAAACTCCCACTGGATCTCTCTTGTAGCAGGACAATGGTCCTACTAGATTTCCAGCAGGATGTATTCCAGAAAATGGAAATGCGGAGTGTCGCCATTTTATTTGCGCCAATGGTCCGACACATCCGTCTTTGGAGGAAAGTTGTCTATATAATAATAATAATAATATATATCTGATGTCATTATTGCTCTCATTATGTACAAAGGATATACTGTATCTCACGTTAACAAATGTACTGTTATGTACTGTTGTTATGTACAAAATGTACTGTTGTTATGTACAAAATGTACTGTTATGCTTATGAACCAACATGATTGCAGCCCGTTGCTCGCTGGTTGAACATTCTCTTAATTCTGTCCGGCAGACATTCAGTTCTACCACATTTAATACTGAATTTCTTAATCTCAATCTAGATGTCTCATCAATAGCTGCGTCTGCATGCGGCAGATGCTCCTTATCCATTGTCAAATTCCCTGTCCATCGATGCAAGTCTGCCCTCACATTACCCTGTGTTCTTGTATGTCCAGGGCAATAAATTAATGTGATATCAGTTTGTCAGATAATTCAGTTTGCAACGGCTCAACAAGGGAGCAAAAAACAGCAACACGGTTTACCTTCCGTGCATGTCATATGAGGCGACTAAGGAGGTTTTAGGATGGAGATGGCTGTCCCATCCCATATAGGGTCAAAGTGACCCAAGAAGCCATGTTAAAGTCTGATGTGTCAAGCTGAAGGTACAGAAATTATAACAGAATGAATTAACTATGAAATGATAAAACAAATTAACTATAGAATTATAATAGAATGAATTAACTATGAAATTATAAAAAAACAAATTAACTATGAAATAATAACAAAACAAATTAACTATAGAATTATAACAGAATGAATTAACTATGAAATGATAACAAAACAAATTAACTATAGAATTATAACAATGAATTAACTATGAAATGATAAAACAAATTAACTATAAAATTATAACAGAATGAATGCACCATAAGATTCTTGATAGGATCCAGCATCTGAGGGCATTCCCATAACTGCTCAGCTCACTAATCCACCAGAAAATCTCAGTGTATAAGCTCAGTGTCAATTGCTGGTGGTCATTTCTTTGGATGTTTCCAGAGATGATGCACTTTGTCTCCAGCCACATCCTCATGACTTTGTAGTGTATCTATAACTATCCTCATTAACTTGACTCTGCCTCTTCTCATCATTGTGTCATCCACTTAGTAATACTGCTCCTGCTAATGTGTCATCTCTATCATTGCCTCAGACTCCTGCATGACCTTGGATAATGAGTCAATGTGATACTTTAGATGACCCACATCTTTCTCATGCACTTTTATATCTCACACAGCCATGTTTATGGGAATCTGTTAGAATCATTGCATATGTTAGTGGTTACATCATCAACCAAGTGAGAGCTCTGCTGTCACAACCTCTATCACCATTCTCATACTCAGATGTGAGATAGGCAGATTTTCCTGCAACTTTCCAGTCATTTTGGTAGGCAACAAAACTATATCCACACCAGTTTATTTCTCTTATTACTGAACATCCGTATAAATGATTGTATCATGTGGTTTTACGTAAAGCTGAATTAGTTCTGGTATTATTCCCTTTGTTCTGGTGGTAGCCTATTCTTGACTACTCTTCACTTTCAGATGAGTAATTCTTCTTCTCATTCACTTTCACATGAGTAATTCTTCTTCTCATTCACTTTCACATGAGTAATTCTTCTTCTCATTCACATGAGTAATTCTTCTTCTCATTCACTTTCACATGAGTAATTCTTCTTCTCATTCACTTTCAGATTCACTTTCACTACTAGCCTACTCTTCCTAGCTGTATCATCATATTTGTCAAGTACTTTCTCTCTTTGTCTACTACTGCACATCCTTTTCCAACTTGAAGACTCTGAAGCTTTTGCAATCCAAGACCTGCCTTTAAGATGAGTTCCTCTTGTGTTGTCTAGAGGTGGGTGTAAAAGGTGGTGATCATTGTTCATGACTTTGAAATATTCAATGACATGCATTACTAAATGACAATGTTGGGTAGATGTAGAAGAAATATCATGGTAGCACCTGAAATCATCCATAAAAATAAGGACCTGCACTGTTCAATTTTGTTCATGTAGACATTTAAAAAATATTTGATATTGGGGATCCAGGTGGAAATCCTACCGCTATCCTCAGACATCCAGGATCCCAATTCAAAGCAACTAGTATGGACATAAATACCTCTGCTATCCACCAAATGATCAGAGTGTCCTCAGATAACATAACATATGTACCAAAAGAAGATAACAAAGAATGAACTATAAAATGATAACAGAATCAATGAACCATTAAATGGCAAATTTAGTACTCATGTGAAAGTGAATGAGAAGAAGAATTACTCATGAAAGTGAACGAGAAAAAGAATTACTTGTGAAAGTGAATGAGAAGAAGAATTACTCATGTGAAAGTGAATGAGAAGAAGAATTACTCACGTTAGAGTGAATGAGAAGAAGAATTACTTGTGAAAGTGAATGAGAAGAAGAATTACTCATGTGAAAGTGAATGAGAAGAAGAATTACTTGTGAAAGTGAATGAGAAGAAGAATTACTCATGTGAAAGTGAATGAGAAGAAGAATTACTTGTGAAAGTGAATGAGAAGAAGAATTACTCATGTGAAAGTGAATGAAAAGAAGAATTACTTGTGAAAGTGAATGAGAAGAAGAATTACTTGTGAAAGTGAATGAGAAGAAGAATTACTCATGTGAAAGTGAATGAGAAGAAGAATTACTTGTGAAAGTGAATGAGAAGAAGAATTACTCATGTGAAAGTGAATGAGAAGAAGAATTACTCATGTGAAAGTGAATGAGAAGAAGAATTACTTGTGAAAGTGAATGAGAAGAAGAATTACTCATGTGAAAGTGAATGAGAAGAAGAATTACTTGTGAAAGTGAATGAGAAGAAGAATTACTCATGTGAAAGTGAATGAGAAGAAGAATTACTCATGTGAAAGTGAATGAGAAGAAGAATTACTTGTGAAAGTGAATGAGAAGAAGAATTACTCATGTGAAAGTGAATGAGAAGAAGAATTACTCATGTGAAAGTGAATGAGAAGAAGAATTACTTGTGAAAGTGAATGAGAAGAAGAATTACTCATGTGAAAGTGAATGAGAAGAAGAATTACTAATGAAAGTGAATGAGAAGAAGAATTACTTGTGAAAGTGAATGAGAAGAAGAATTACTCATGTGAAAGTGAATGAGAAGAAGAATTACTTGTGAAAGTGAATGAGAAGAAGAATTACTTGTGAAAGTGAATGAGAAGAAGAATTACTCATGTGAAAGTGAATGAGAAGAAGAATTACTTGTGAAAGTGAATGAGAAGAAGAATTACTTGTGAAAGTGAATGAGAAGAAGAATTACTCACGTGAGAGTGAATGAGAAGAAGAATTACTTGTGAAAGTGAATGAGAAGAAGAATTACTCATGTGAAAGTGAATGAGAAGAAGAATTACTCACGTGAAAGTGAATGAGAAGAAGAATTACTTGTGAAAGTGAATGAGAAGAATTTTCTCATGTGAAAGTGAATGAGAAGAATTTTCTCATGTGAAAGTGAATGAGAAGAAGAATTACTCACGTGAAAGTGAATGAGAAGAAGAATTACTCACGCGAAAGTGAATGAGAAGAATTACTCGTGAAAGTGAATGAGAAGAATTACTCGTGAAAGTGAATGAGAAGAATTTTCTCATGTGAAAGTGAATGAGAAGAATTTTCTCATGTGAAAGTGAATGAGAAGATTTACTCATGTGAAATGAATGAGAAGAATTACTCATGTGAAAGTGAATGAGAAGAAGAAGCATTCACCTGAAAGATGTGAACAATTACTCAGATGCTGCATCCAGAGTTAAAAATGACAATAATAACAAACAATTTAATCCAAAACTTGTTTGAGCATTTCTCTAAAACATCTGAAAACAATTTTTAAAAATAACATCTGCAAAGAATAAATTGTCCACATAGAAAACATCTAAACAGCATTATTAGCATGAGACAATCCCAGGCAGACATATTTCAATGATAAAATTATCATAACTCTCAAGATGTATCTCTCAGACATTCATTTCTTCATTAAGACATTTTTCTGCCCATACAATTAAGACAATTGACTCATTTTGAGCTTAAAAAATGAACATTCTCTTTCATGTGCCATATCAGCTGGCAATGGAGACCATGTGTCTCCACATAATTCTTTCTGTGACATTGGCAATCAACTCAGTTATCAATGCCCCAACTTGCAAAACTGTCAGCATCTTCTTTTTCTGTTGTCCTCTGTCTCTCTATCCAACCATTTTTCCCTTGTGCTTCAACTCACCTTTACAATACGTACACAAAAAACTGATGACCAATTTTTACTGTTTTAAGACATCCTATTTTTATTGATCTTTGTTAGCACATAGGGGCTCAGTTATTAGCGCAATAGCTTCATAACCCTGTAGTTCAGAGTTTGATTTCCAGTTATACTGGAATATTTCAACTCTATCTATCTATCTATCTATACGCTGTGTCCCTTGTTTGCCTTGCGGCATCAGGGGTGGAAGAGTTCTCTGGAGATGGCCTTCTTGTGCGCTGTTTGTAAGCTTGTTCCTGTGGCTTCTTTGATTTCTGTAATCCATCTTTTACATGGTCTGCCTCTGGCTTTATAACCGTTATGTCTATGTGTCATGGCCATTTGTGGCATGCTATATGTTGGTAGTCTGGAAGCGTGTGAAAACCACTTGATCTGTTGTCTTTTGATGTGTTCCAATACTGGTATTGTTTTCGTTATCTGTCTAATGTTATCGTTTCTAATTCTATCTCTTAATGTGAAACATTCGTAGACATGTCATTTCTGTTGTCACTATTTTTCTTTTGTCTTGTGCTGTCATTGTCCTGGTTTGGCACTGGTAGCATAGTGATGGAATAATAATAGTCTTGTATAATGCAACTTTGGTGTCTATGTTTACATTTTTGTTCTTGAAAATACGTGGGATCTGGTATGTTTTGTTGCATCTATTTTGTATCTCTTTACTCGTTTTCCCTTCACTCGATATAATGCTTCCTAAGTAAGTGAAATCATTTACTTGTTTAAGGTGTTTATCATCAATGGAGATAGTGATATTTCTTTCTTTCTTCGCTATTGCCATTATTTCAGTCTTTTCAATATTGATCTTCATGTTGAATTTTTGACATGTTGTGTGGAGTTTGTTCATATGGTCTTGCAATTGTTCTTCTGATGTCGCTATTAGTACTTGGTCATCTGCAAAGAGTAGTTTGTTCAAGTTGTCTTTTATGTTATCTTCTTCGTTTGTACCTGTTAGTTTACAGATGTGGTCGATATATGTTATAAAAAGTAGAGGGGATAGGACACACCCCTGGCGAACTCCTGATTGAATTTGGAACTTATTGGACACACCTGCATTTGTTCTTACTGCACATTGGCTATTAGCATAAATGCCCTTGCATATGTTGATTAAATGTTCTGGTACTCTGTATATTGATAGTGTTTTCCATAGTTGTTGTCTGTCTACTCTGTCGAATGCCTTTTCTTGGTCTACGAATGCGATATATAATTCTTTGTTGTTTTCTGTGGCTCTTTCTGTTAGTTGTCTAAGTGTAAAGATAGCATCCGTACAGCTTTTGTTCTTACGGAAGCCTATTTGGGTGTTTTGAAGTTGTGGTTCAATATATGTTCGTAGTCGTTGCTCTAATATTTTGTTAAAAAATTTTCCTGTGTGGCTTAGTAAAGATATCCCTCTGTATTTTGTGCAGTCTCTCTTACTGCCTTTTTTCTTCCATATGGGAATGATTGTCGCATTCCTCCAGTCCTCTGGTGTTTCTTGTTTCTTCCACATTACATTAAAAAGTCTGTGTAGCCATTTTTTCCCGCTCTCTGCTGCTGCTTTGATAAGTTCTGTTTGTATGTTATCAGAGCCTGCTGCCTTGTTCATTGGTGCTTTGTTTATTGCATTTTCTATTTCCAATAGTAGTATATTTGGTTCTAGGTTCGCTGCTGTAGTGTTTATTATTGTGTCTTCATCTCCTTCTTTTAGATTTAGTAGTTCCTTGAAATATTGTTGCCATCTTTCCATTATTTGCTTCGGTTCTTTTAGTGCATTACCGTTTTCATCACTCAACTAACATATTTCAACTAACGGTTATAAATAGCTCTTACGTTGACTCAGTCTCAGAAATGGGTACAGCACAAATATTTGAAAATAAGGGCAGTCATGTATATACACCCATAGTATATATGTGTCATATTTTTTCTGTAATTCATTTATTTGATTAAGAACTGATTTAGTATCCCCTTTATGTGCATTGATTTGATCTTTATTCATCCCTAGTTTAGTCACTGTTTTTGTTTTAATTACTATTCATATTTTAAAACTATTTCTTTATTAAACAGTTAAAAAGTCATAGAAGATTAGCCTCATTGTGCTAAGGTTTTTCCATATGTACTTTGTCCCTCTGCCTGTCAAAAGTACCACTTAAACATGTGATTCTGTAGCTCCAAGAAATAATCCCTGTAGATTACGGAAAATTCTTTTGTAAACAGGATGTCACCAGATGGACTCAAACCACAATCTCTTGGGTACAAGACTACTACACCAGTCGGATGTCATATCCACTTTGTTCCTTCCAGACCTTCCTTCTTTCATTCATTAAAAGTATAATTTCCTCTTTTCACTTCTGGTTTGACACTTTTGTTGCTACAGAAGTCAACGAAGTACAAAATCCCTCTTGCCACCACTGACAACTTTTGTTGTTTGTATGATTGTATTTGTGGGGAATTTTTGGAGACAGATAACACTTGTATACTGTACTTCCTGTCTATTAAATGACTGATAACACTTGTATACTGTACTTCCTGTCTACTAAATGTCATACCAATAATAACTGCATCAGTGATGACATCAATTTGAGATATTTTCAGAGTTCCTTGAGGATCATCACTTGTAGCTATGCAGTTACATGTTGTGATTGGTACTCTCTGCAGGCAGAGTACCATTTCATTGAGAGAGACAAAGTATATATGGGGAAATTTGAGTACAATGAAGTCAATTCTCTGTCTTTTCAATTATTCTAACTTATTCCAGAATCAGCATTGTGTTGTGTAGTCTCCTAATGTTTTCATTTCAGATTCTCTTATTGTTATAGTGACCCCTTAGCTGCGGAGACATTCTTAAGGATATGATGAAAAACCACTGCCATTTTGCGGAGATCCTCCTCTTCTTAGCTTCCCAGGGAAAAAAATCTGTCTGGAAGCTTATATTAAAGCATTCAGACGAATTGTTTCCATGGGAAACTAAGAAGAAGATCTCTGCAAAATGGCAGCAACTTCAAATTGTATCCTTAAGGATACCTCCGTGGCTAAGTAGTCTATGAAATATGACATTCCATAACTAGCCATATTTTACCTTTTGCTGTTAGCGCCTACATATAAAATGTGTAACACAGTGATGGAATGATAATCATTTTATATAATGTTATTTTGGTGCACATGTTCACATTTACAATTATATTTCTCATTCAATTCTTTAACTCACTCCAGATAAATCTTGTTTGATATTTCTTGAAGGTTGTGGTTTCAACTCTCTTAAAATTTGCTCTAAATTGACCAATTACTAGAACATGATCAACTGCTCAGTTGATTTCAGATCTTGCTCTTTTACTTATGTCATATCATTTCTTGGGCTTTCACAATTACAAAAAAAAAACCCCTTGGATTCCAGTTTTAAAAAAACAAACCAGCTGCTTGCAATGATATCATGTATTCTTGTCCATTTTATTGATATATCATCATGGTCATGTATACTTCTTCCCCCCCCCCTTACCCAGGCACTACCTGACTACTTTCTTAATAAATGATAATTAACAATGAAATCAATCCATCAACTTAAATATCTCTGATATAAAAACACTCCGCCACATATTAATAAGCTGCCAATGACAAAGTTACGAATCTGTTTTTTGGATTTATCCAAGTAGTCAACAATGGCTCCCTAAAGAAAAGAGAATAAATTTTTTTTTAAATTAGAATTATTTTCACAACAATTATTCAAACATATAGAACATACAGGGACTTTAACATGAAGTGTACACACAAAAAAACTGATAATGTCAATCACAAAAATAGAAAGAAACACTACTATTTTCATAGATGACCAACAACTGACACAGGTGACAGAATTCACTTATCTTGGAAGCATCATATCATCAAATGGGAAAAACACCAGAGACCCAACACAGATGCAATATAGCATACATCTAATACAACTGAGGGCAGATGTCTCCTATGTTCAAAAACAAACATGTGAACATGAACACCAAAACTGGAATATATAAAACAATCATTGTACCATCACTATGCTAACAATGTCAAACTAACACCAAAAGAAAAAAGAAAACATGTTAAACAGAAATAACTTGTACACATAGAATTATCTGAGTACCAATAAGAGACAGAATCTGAAATAAAAATATCAGAAGACTAATAAACAAATGTGAACTCTAGATTACATCAGAAGACAACAGATTAAGTTGTTTTCACATGCTTCCAAACTACCAACAGATAGTACCACTCAAAAAGCATTGCTATAAAGACACGATGGAACAAAGCCAGGGGCAGACCATGCGCAAGATGGATTACAGAAATAAAAGAATTATCGAAAACAAAAATATACAAAGTACACAAAAAGGCCATCTCCAGAGAACTCTTCTACTCCTGACGCTGGAAGGCATAAAGGGGTATAACGCGAAAAGAAAAAAGAAATAGAACATATTTCTCCACAAGTATTCATTCAACATATTCACTTATACAATGACACCTGGCAGTAAGCAAGAATTGCATTAGAACATTAGTTAGTAGCAAGAATTGCATTAGAACATTAGTTCTATGAAAAAATTAAAAAACCTATGAAAAAATCATCATTGCCACATCTTGTCTCAACTTCTCACTTTTATTTTCTATCTAATTTCCATGGATGATAAAGAAATGCAGGCTAGCAGACATTGTGCATTTGTCCTTTTTTTGGCAGACCTCTAGGTGATGAGAAATGCTAGACCCATCACTGCAGATGGGTCAAGAAATCTGACAGAAGAATGATGTGATAGTTAGCCCAGAAGTGTGTGCTGTATTCTCGGCATGATGAGCAATTCTTGGATACCGGCACACTGGAATGCCTCCCTTCAGAATTAAAGATTGATCTATAAACCTCCCCTTAAAAAACCATGTCTTTGGAACAACCTTACATGAGTCTGGGTTTCACCTAAGTTAGACAACTGAGAAGAATCTGTGCTTTGTCTGAAAGACTATGGGCTGTCAAGAGTTACCTGCTCACAGCTAAAAGGAATATGTGTTCATCCATCATAAATGATGATAATTTTTTTTTTACATCCACTTTTGAAAATTCAGTTAGAATTATGTCCATGCCTAATAGTTTGTAGATGGCTAATGAGCCCTATTCGAGCTGTGTCCTTGGACAGTTCGCACATGGAATGACCACTGTAGATGGATTTTGGTATAACTGTGACCTTCTAGCTATCCACTGTTGAGCTGCTGCATTTCTCCTCTTTTCACAAGATCTCTTTTTGACTGTAGAGCACCATGTAGATCTATTTTGTGCAAGTTCTTCCCATGTATCTTGGTCTTCTTCTTCTTCTTCTTTCGTTCACTTGAAACATGTCTATATCTGTAATTCTGTCTCCTTAATAAAAGTCACTGTCATTTGTAGTTCATACAGTGTCCCATAGAATTTTGATTCCAGTGTTGTTTCCTCTGGCCAATATGTCTGCCTCAGCATTTCATGCTCAGAACACTCTTGAAGTATATGTTTGGCACTCTGTGCTGCCTGTTCACATGGCCGTGTTGCCAATCTTGAACTTTGTATACATGTGACTGTGGAGTCGGTTGTGTCCTGTTCTAAGACGTAGAATTATAACATGTTCTGGTCTGTTCATAATATGATAGTCATCTTGTGTTGGTGTTTGTGGCTTTTTTATTGACTTGATCATCTGTTTTTTCTGATGGTAGGTGATTGGTATATCTGGTTGGTCTTCGGCAGCACCTTCCTTAGCCAGTTGGTCTGCTTTTTCATTTCCTGGTATTCCACAGTGAGAGGGTATCCACTGCATGGTTACCCTATACTGGTAAGACAATTCGCTAAGTAGTTTTTTCAAGTCTGTTAGTTTTCCAGACTGGAGAGCTTGAAGCACTGACCTTGCATCTGTCAGGAATACCACTTCCAGGAATACCAATGGCTTGGTCTATTTCAAAGGCTTTCAGTGAGGTCCGTGTAGAGCTTCTTTTAGCCACCTTGAAATTGTGTACCCTTCTCCAGCACACCATAGAGAAGTATCTTTGGCAGGTGATGGTCTGGCATACACACCAAAGGACATGCCCAACGAATCTGTGTCTGCATCAGGATAGTGTCAATGCTGGGTTAATCTGTCAAGGACAGTGGTATCTGGAATCCTGTCTTGCCATCTGATGTTCATAACTTTTCTGAGACAAGTGATTGAGTTTCCTCACATGACGTCTACACACAGTCCATATTTCACTAGTGTATAACAGCACTGGAAGTACCACTGCTCTGTAAACTTTCAGCTTAGTCTGTAGGTTAATGCCATTTCTACGCCACACATTTGCGTACAATCTGTTGAAAGTGCTACTTGCCTTGGCGATCCTTGTATACACTTCATCATCAATGTTGGCATTTTGTGATAACGTACTGCCTAGATATGTGAATATATTCACAACTTTCAGTGCTACACCATTTACCTTTATGCAGGGCTTGAGATAACTTTTGCCAGGTGCTGGTTGTTAACGACTTCTGTTTTCTCTGTGTTTATAGCAAGTCCAACGTTGGTACAAGCTTTGGAGCAAAATCTGTCTATAATACTTTGCAGATCAGCCTCAGAGTTGGCATTAAAAAGATTATTTCATCACCTTTATCAGATAATTCACCTTGTGCTTGAGGGGTCACATGTTTGAATCTGGCTCATGATGTCTTGTTTGCAAAGTGAATGTTTATGGAGATTCCTGAGGATTATCGCTTGAAGTTACGGAGTGTGTGCAACTCTCGGCAGGTGAAGTGCCACTTCATTGAGATGGATAGATTGCATATGGAGTAACATAAGTACAGTGAAGTCAATCCTCTACACCTTTTGAATATTGTAGTTGTATGAAGTTCTCATTGCACATTGAGCCATGTCTATAAGTGCTCTGATCTCCTCCTCATTCTTCTTCTTCTTCAGCGTTGATTCTCAAACTCCTACTGGATTTCTCTTGTAACAGGACAATGATCCTACAAGATTTCCAGTTGAATGTAGTCCAGAGAATGGAAATGCGTTGTGTTGCTGTTTTATTTGCGCCAATGGCCCGTCTTTTGCAGATCCTCCTCAAAATTTCCCTGAACTTGTAGCACCTGATGAGACCCAGCTCTGTCTTGGTATATCTGTCTCCTCTGGCTGTCAGCACTCTTGTTTAGTTCTGGCTACCAGAACTCTTGTTTAGTTCTGGCTATCAGAACTCTTGTTTAGTAACACTTCTCTTGACATGATGTTCATAGTCTGTTCAAGGCAGACTTACAAACATATGCTACATTGTTCACTCATCCTATTTTTCTAAAGGCATTCAGAATATCAGATTGATTCATTGCATGTCCAATTCCCTTAGAATAATGACAGCAAATCTGCCTGCACACTAATTAATCACCGTACCAGCATGTCCTAGCAAAGATATGATTTTTGCCAGCTTAGACTGCATCAACTCTAGTCACTGCCTGTGAGCCAAGCTCACCTAATCTTTCTTAGCATGCTCATTGAGTTGCTGATTAAGTATTTGTAGAAAACTGAAATCATAGGGTAAGCTTAACCCCTTAGCTGCGCTGAGTAAAAAGCATAAGTCGTAACTACAGTACGGGGAAATTTCAAGGGCTGTTAAATATTTTTCCTCTAACCAATTTGCCCACTACATTCTCACGTTAAAGAATTGGGATGTAGGTCTATTATTATTGTAGGAATATACACTAGGCCTATACTCTAACTTATGAATTTTTGAATGTTTCTTTATATTATGGAGGAGACATGAAAACCTTAATATACATTCATCTCGCAAAATAAACATTATGTAAAACAAATAGACCTAATCATAATAACCTGTTTTATTTCAGACACAAAGTTTTTCCTACCAGTAATATGCTTCTCAGCATATTTATTTGTCACATCAGAAATATCTTGTATAATAGTATCATGTCAAACACATTCAAAGATTCTGAAAATGTTTGCAGGATCAATGTTTTGAATCTTAAACTATTATTGACAGAAGACAAAAATGTTTACCTTACTCCATATCATGAATTTGAAACATGTGGTCTACAGATTACTGAATCTATTTCTATATCCTCTGAATCACTAATACTATCACAAATCAAATTAACACTTTCTAAATCACTTTCTACATCTGATAAACTAATGCTAGAACTATCTGAAAAACTTTCTTCCAAAAGCACAGAAATATCTGATTCATTGAGTTTTCGCGTCAACATATTTGTAGGCCTAGATATTGTGGTTAGAGAAAAAAATTACTGCTCGTCCACTGACAAAATTTGAAATGAAACTTATACGCATGCCCAATTTCAAAGCCTCGATTTGGAATTGACTTGTAGATAGCTTGGACTAGCCAATCAGAGTATTTTATAACATTGAGGTGCTTTCAGGAAAAAAATATACACATACTTAAACAAGCACACCTTAAGGAGATTTCCGCAACACGGTAGACATTTTTCTTTGTTATCCTTAAGGCTGCTTCCGCATGGAACAGGTTAATCAAGTTTTATGAGCAACATAAAAATCAAAGGTGTTTTCACCAATCACAGACCTCATTGAGGGTAACTCTTTGAAGTGGAAATTGGCCTTAGTCCAGCCAACAGAGGCTGGAAACAGATTGGTCAGGCCATCCCCTACATCTAGACCAAATCCTTGGAGATGGGGCGTAGTCCAGCCAATAGAGGCTGGATTGGTCTATATTGGTCAGGTTATCTCCTATACATAACATAAACATAAATGGATTGAATGTCATACTTCTCACATGCCTTAAGCCTCAATATTACAGGGTGCTCAACGACTGACAAATGCATGTTTCATCACCAGCATGTCTGCATCTTGAAATAGTTACGCCCAAGTCTAAAGGTTGTGAGCAACCTGTTTTGAATACATTGGTTCTCTTATAATCAGCAACAGGGATTGCAATTAAGTCAGATGGACGTTGGCCATTGAATCAAATTAATGGATTTGTATATCTATAAAATACAAAAATCACCCCTCCTTTCCATAATACTGAAATAGTAAGGTAAAAGGATATCCATTATCTTCACCCAGATACACTCAAATAAACACAAAGTAATGAGATATTTTTTTTAAAGTGCAGATAAAGACTACTCAATAAAAACATATTCCTCTTACCCATCCTCCATTATCCAAAACCCACTGTACAACATGACGTCTCATAAATTGCACAATTGTATTGATAATGTTTCTCATCAATGCTAGGCTGTTAACTGCCTGAAAAATAAAACAGAGGGTATAACACAATCTGTGATTGATGCTTTATCTGGACATTTATTCTTTCTTACACTGATAGTATTCATTCTTACACAGAAGATTTCAGCAGCAGTGCATAAACACAGTAGCACTTATCACTGCTCCTGATATCATTTACTCATACTGATTTCCCATGATGGAATCTTTTTTACAGGAATTGTACAATTTGCCTATGGTTGGTTGCTGATCCATGGGCTCATGCTCTTTGACCCAATGCCATTGTGTGATATATGCATGTGTTTGTGAGCTGTTGTTTTGTTCTATAAAAGGTCTTCCTATTATCTGGTCTTACAATTTGCCTATCAAATTGATCGTCCAACAAATGAATGATATTGTATCAACAAAAGCAATTATTAAAAGAGAGGACAAACAAGCATGGAGTGAGAGAATAGATGGCAACTTCTCATCCTACAAGATTCCATCCTACATTTGGATAGATGGCAGTATGCTGCGATATGGGCTATCTATGATGGTGGGTTCAGTATCATTGGTTAATGTCTGCCTCAAGCTAGACAGCCCACAGCCAATAAGGTGTTTATTTGTTAAAACCTATCTGCTTCAATGGGCGCTTGGAGCTAGAACACAATCTGAAAAATAGGCAGTAAATAAATTATACCAGGCAATAAAATAAAAATAGAAACTTTAGGCTTTGGCTTGACACATCAGTAGCATATTTCCAGGACATTCCAAAGAGCTCAATGACATTGAAGACGTGAGAAAAACAGCTGTTATTGATGCTGAATCAACCATCATCATCATTAGCAGGTGCCATGCTGGCTGGAGTAGGCGGTCATGGCTCTCCACAGCTCTCTGTCCACAGTATTATGTATCAAAGTCGTTGTTGTTTCCTTGCCGTGCCAGGTTGTCAAACTGTGTAATATTTTCTCACGTTGTCACCCTTTGTCTCTGGTGCCTTCAATTTTGCCTGTTGTGACTATGTTCTCTAAACCTGCCTGTCTCATGAAGTGGCCAAAAACGAAGATTGCCTTTTTCTTATATTGTTGATTAAGGTTCGTTTCGCATTTAACTCTTTCAACACCTCTACATTAGTTTTTCTGGCAGTCCATGGTATTCTCAGCATTCTTCTGTAGAACCACATCTCTGTTGCCTCTAATTTCCCACTTTCCAGTTTGTTTATTGTCTAAGATTCGCACCCATATGTTAGTATAGGAGGTATATAGCCCCGTAGAACTCTCTTTCTCACCTCTAATGACAAGGTCATATTACACAGTATATTTTTCTTTTTTCTGAATGTTGTTTTTGCCTGTCCTGTTCTGCATCTTATTTCTGTTGAACTTCTTCCAGCTGATGTAATCATTGTACTTAGATATTTGAATTGGTGGACCTGTTTTAATACTATATCATTCACTTCGATCTTGCAAGGTGTGTTATTTTGTTTCTTTGAAATAACCATTACTTCTGTTTTCTTGATATTTAGGAAGAGGCCTTTCTCTTTACTTTCTGTGACTACTACATTAATTAAATCTTGAAGGTCTTCCACACTTCAAGATCATCATCATTAACATAAAAATGTAATATGAGTAATGAACCAGCATCATAGCACACAGTTTCCCATAAGTGCTCAGCTGTCTAGTGAGTAGTTGATCAGAAACTGCCTGAAAAGTATTGTCTACTGCACTTTCTCAATAGCATTGATGCCATTCCTTGACCTTTCTAGAGCATGAGCCCTGGTAACTTACTTCCTGGTGGCTGGAGGAACCACATGAGTAATTTTTTTAATTTATTTTGGTATTTCAAACTACAAATGAGTGGATATAAAACCAGAGTTTGCTGGTCAGCGGGACTTAGCATTACACTACTGTATCTCCCAAACATAGATATTGCTCGCCTGCAGGAGTCTGCTTGAGGATGTGTCACTTAGAGAAAAGTCACTTAGCCAATGGGTCACTTAGAAAAACCTATACCTTCTCTGGAAAAGATGAACTACAGCATGGAGTGGGCTGTGTAGTTAAGAACTCATTATTGGGTGATATTGAGAACCCAGTTGGTGAAAAAATTGTAACATTCAGATTGTTGACTTCAAGTGGATTTCTCACACTTATCATCACTACCTATGCACCAACAATTACATCACCTGAAGATGTGAATGATGCCTTATATGAGGAGCTAGACAATGCCATGAAAAACATTCAAAATTCAGATTTCATTTAAATACTAGATGATCTTAACACCTGGGTGGGATGAGACTCAAAATCATGGCCAGTCTATCTTAGGAAACTAAATGTTGAGCGCATTAATGAAAATGAACAGTGATTGATGGAATTTTGCATCAGTAATGACTTCTGCATTACTAAATCTTTCCCTGCAATGAAAGATCTCCACAAAATGTCATGGAAACATCCAATATCTGGCCAATGGCACCAGCTAGACTTTTTATCTTCTGGAGGCAATAAGATTCAGATTTGGTTATGTAAAATGCACTTCTTATGATGAAGTACGGGTACACACTTTCCAATCATAGCTGCTAGTCCAATTTCATTTTATCAGAGCTTTAAAACCATACAAAAATAGTAGAGGATGTGGTTCTAGTCACCACAGCCTCCAGGTTTTTAATGTTATACCACAACCACCTGGTATATATTATATATTAAATGACAATATAAGAATTTTTTTTTTAATAAATACAAATTAAGCAAAATATTCTGTAATCAAATAGTTCTTTTTGAAAATGAAAGATATTTTGATAGAGTACATGATTAGTGAGAAAATGTATGAATTGATATAAGTAAAATTATTAAACTTTAGGCCTACTAATTTATTGAAGTCAGTTCTTGTATCTCTTAGAACTTCTAATCTCCCTTGAATTGAGTTCCTGACCTGTGCATGATCATAACATTACCTGGTGTGTCAAAATGGTGACACTCCCAGCCCTGCCATTTCTTGTTTACCGACACCTTGTTAAAACTAAGAGAGCACCAAACATCCACAGTGAATTGTTTATAGTCTCTAGAGTACACATCTTCAAGATTGTTATGGCATTATGGGAACATGTGCAGGAGTGGCCATATGCTAGAAGCTTACTATCAGAGCAGACAGTAACTTCTGCAGCATCATTTGTATCTGGATGTGAGAGGCTGGGGATTCACATCAAAATAATTCACTACAGACCCATACTTACATGTAATATTTCATCTACTGTGCATGGCTGCACACATCATTAGAAGGTACTTATCATGAAATGTACTACCCTCGCACATAAAGGGCAAATGAACTTTTTTAGGTAGTAGAAACCTTCACATATATTCACCACTCAGATATCTTCACATATATTCACCACTCAGATATCTTCACATATATTCACCACTCAGATATCTTCAAATTGTGAAGAAATTTAAATAAATATTGTCAACATCCCATTAAATTTACCTTGACACAAACTTTGTATGCAAAACAAAACAGGGTGACAACCCTTCCCCAGTTAAAGATTCCATCTTGAAATATATTTTCCGCAACATTCAATAAAGTCTGTGCTTCTGCATCTGCTGGCACTCTGGATACTAATCTTGTACATAAAAAAATTGTTAATAATATATTAGTGGCATAATCTGAACATACATCCCAAACATTAATGAAGATCATGAAATCCCTCCAGGGAATCCAAGAGTTTAAATATTAATCAAGACAATGACTCTAAATTCCAAAGTTTAAACACTAGCTAAGACCTTTAAACATCTCTGGGGAATCCCAGTCATTACACCCTATTTTTATGTGACTAATCTGTGGTAATGCGGTCAGCAGCACACTGGTAGTAGTGTATGAATGATTTATAATTAATAATCAGACGCTATGTATTACAAGTTATAAGCAAACTGTCAGAGGATATCAGACAAGGTGGAGAGTATAGCAGTAACAAAACTAAAGTAATACTGCTGTGAAATGGAACAACAATATCACGTAAAACACAGGTTTTTGAAGTTTCACTTGAACACAAAAGACAGACTATCACTAAGAGGTTATGAGGAATAAACACGAAAACATACAACAAATGATAATACACAAGACACTTTCGATGTTTTCTGCGTTTTGTGAAGAATTCCTCATCATCAGTATCCCAATCCATAGGGTAGGGGGTAAAGTGTCACATTTTTCACATATTAGTGTATTCTGACAACAAGACTTAACTATGAGAAACTAAACTAAAATTAAAAATACAGTGCCGATCTACTACCTCCTTCAAAAAATAAATGTGGGAAATGGAAGTGAAATATAGCTAGAATAAATGGTGTTAAGTCCCGGTCATGTGACTAGTAAACACCGTTTAGTTCCTCATCGATAAATGAGTGCATAGCAACAGCAACTGACATCACAGACCAGTGTATACGAAAGACATCCATCATGGGTTACAGTCGCTGACCACATTCTAATTGTTAATCCAGACCATAGTTAATTAGTTTTTAAGTACCATGCTAATTGGACCAGCATTTTCCAATTTTGACGATAATGTAAGATGTCGCTATGCTTGCTTGAAACCTGTTTCTCAAGGGACCATCGCAGATTTGCTTTATTTTTTTTTTTAAATGCTAGTTTTTATAAACAATGAAATAACTGTCAGCATCACAATCTTGGTGCCACTAGAAATCGTACTATATCAATATGACAATCTCCAAACATGAAAATTTGTCAGTGTATCATTTTGCAAGTAAACATACGAGGTAGCATCCAAAAGTACCAGGAATTCATTGATTATATAGAAATAAGTAACAACAGAATTATCTACACTACGAAACCTTCAAAGTAAGCAACTACAAACTTTTGTCAAAGTGCATACAGCTGCTGAAAACATTCGTGGAACCCATTCTTTGACACCTCTCAGCTGTCTTGTAGCATTGGTGATTATGCCATCTGCATCATTGAATCGCTGTCCTTTCTGTGCCAATTGTAGTAGAGTGTACAAGAAAAACATAATTTGGTGCAAAGTCAGGAAAATATGGAGGCTGTTCCAGAGTAATCACATTGTGCTTTGTGAGGTACTGCTTTATCAGAAGGGCTCAATGTAACAGCACATTGTCATGCAGCATAATTCAACTGTTTGTTCTCCATTTTCTGGTTGTTTTATTCTGATTACATCTCTTAGACGATGGAGGATAGCAACGTAAATTTCTTCATTGTATCACTATATGCTTTATTAAGCAAGGGTGGCTTCTCAGTCACGGATATTTTCAACTCAGACGATGTGATGATGATGTTCCTTCTTCGCAAGCAAAGATGAGCATGGCATGAAAAAAACATTAAATGCGATGAAAAAAAATATTTAAAAAAAAATATATATATATATAATAATTAAAATTGGTAATTAACTAATTTGGTTTGTGAGTTCGTAGATGCCCGATGAGTCCGATTCTTGCACGGAAAGTTCTATTGCAGTGCATGTAGGAGTGCTGAAGATTCGGGGTAGGAGAATTTACGGATTATTTCTTCCGCTTCTTGCGCTTGTGGATTGCCCGCAGTGTTCTTTCCTTTTCAAATTTCGTGATGCCAGCAGTGATCTGGGTGTGCCAGGCTGAGCAATCAAGTGCTGTAGTCTCCCAGGAGCTAGGATCGATGCTGCAGTTCTTGAGAGAGCTTTTTAGGTGATCCTTGAAGCGCTTTTTCAGATGATGTAACTAGCATAACACACAAACATTTGTATCTTCTCTTCAAGAGTATATGTGAAGGTCATAATCAACTTCTAAACATATAATCTACATATCATTTCTCATTCACACACTATTTGACTATTTCAGGAACTATTTTAAATACCTCGTATATATAACTCCCAATGAAAATACAACAGAATATACAATTAGAAAAAATGACTCACTCTTGAAATTTCATATCTTTATACAGTTCGTCTCCTATAAATCTCACAGCTTGTCCAAACTCGCGGACCTGTTCCATGGGTGTAACTGGCAATAGTCAAACACAAGTACTATTTTAGTTTCATGAGGTAAATCATACAGAAAATAAAGTCAGTTAAACTGTTCTTTGTTTTCATTCCCATCTATTGCGAGCATAGTTTACACAAAACTGCTATTGGACAAATTTTTTTGGGCTTATATTTACAAGGGCTGCTCAAGAATCCAATGTATTCAGCGTGAGAGTGACAGCATGTAGTGATGAGACATGTCATTTTTCTTGCACTACACACTGACCTCTTGCATTTTACCACATATCATATCTGATTGTCCCCAAGAACATCACCTCTTACACTGTGTGATTTCATTATTGATTGTGAGCTCACCTCACTGTACTTCTGACAACCCCATAAGTGATAATCTCCCCAAGCAAATATCCAAGTTTATGCATACTGATGGTACCTGTGACTCACTGGTTGAACACATTCCTCATTCTGTTCCTCTGATTGTGAACTGTTTCTGAATTCCCAGCCGAAGATGGATGTGTTGGGCCATTGGCGCAAATAAAACGGCAACACAACGCATTTCCATTCCCTGGACTACATCCTGCTGGAAATCTAGTAGCATCATAGTCCTGCTACAAGGGAGATCCAGCGGGATTTTGAGAATGAACGCTGAATAAGAAGTTTCTGAATTCAGACAGTGATTGCAACTTCAAGGATTTGACTTTTCATACCTATAAATTTTTTTCCTGTTACCTGTATTTGTTGGAATAGGCTAATCCTTATAAATGAACATCTATCAGAGCGAACCTTTTACTCCAGATGATGAAAATCTCAGAGCACTCCAGATCTTGCCATTGCAACAGAGAACATCCAACATGTGACAGAAAGAGTAGTGGCACAACAGCTTGATGGGAGTGAGCACAAGCGCGTAATATTAACAATAAAAGGGAACCACAAGACAGAAAAACAACAACACAAAATCGCTAGCTGGAACTACAAAAAGGCAAACTGGGACACTTACCAATGTCTTACAGAAGAAAAACTACAAACACACCTCACAACAAGAAATATACGAAAAGATGCAAAATTAATAACAGGAATAATCCTGGAAGCTGCCAACAAGAGTATACCTAGAGGAAGAAGACAAAACTACAAACCTTTCTAGAATAGAGATCTCCAGGCTATGCATGATGAAGCCTCTGCTGCAAGATCCAAGATGGAAACTAGACCAACAGAAACCAATATCATTGAACACAATAGACTGCAAGCAATTTTCAGGATAGAAAAGCTAAACAGCATTAGATCCAGCTGGAAAGAAAAAAACAGCAGCACTCAATATGGGAAAAGACTCAACAAAAATGTGGAAACTTATCAAGTGTCTCAATGAAGAGAACAACCCCCAAAGCAGTATCATCATAGAAGACAAGGGGAAGTCCTACACTGGCACCCAAGCTGCAAATGTTCTAGCAGACTCCTATGCTGAAGAAAGCAAAATTAAGATAACTAGAACAAGAACTGCCGAAGTAAGATGAGACAAAAAAACCGTGTAAATAAACAGAAACCATGCCCAGGCACAATGACCTCACCCTTTCACAAATCAGAACTTAACATGTTATGTTATGTTATGTTCCTCCAGGGCCATAGGCGGCGCATAAGGCAGAAACCATAGCCTTCCATCTCTGTCTTTGTGTTGCCAGGTCTTTCAATTGTTGCGTGCTGTTTAGGTTCATTGACATGCCTTCTCTATTAATGGTTCTTCGTAGAGTTTCTCTAGGTCTCCCTCTTCTTCTTACTCCAGGTGGCACCCAATATAGTGATTGCTGGGGAATTCTTAGGCTGTTCATTCTGAAAACATGGCCGATGTAAGTCCAACGCCTTTGTCTAATGAAGGAAGATATATAGGAACTTAACATGACAATTCAAAATCTCAAAAAGAAGAAAGCCCCTGGACCTGATGAAATTACAAATGAAATGATCCAACACCTAGGTCTTGTGGTGGAAACAGAGTCCTAGACCTTTTTAATGAATCATGGGCGCAGGGGATCTTCCCAGAAGAATGAAAAGAGGCAGAAATAATTATAATTGCCAATAAAGGAAAACCAAAAACCAACAAAACAAGCTACAATCCTATCAGTCTACTTAGTTACCTAGGAAAAGCCATGGAAAAATTGGTGAATAACTAACTGGAGGAAAACAATCTTCTAGATGACTGCCAATCAGGCTTCAGAAAACACATATGCACTGAAGACCAAACAACATACCTTGCCCAGGAAATAGAAGATGCTTTCTAGAAAAAATCAAAACTCCTAGCCACCTTCTTTGACCTCACAAAGGCCTTTGACAAAGTCTGGAAAGAGGGTCTATTGCTAAAACTCGCCCAGAAAGGAATCTGAGGCAAAATGTTTCAGTGGATAAAAAGCTTTCTACGAGGCAGACATGCAAGAGTCAAACTCCAGGGAATGAAAAGTAAAATGTTCAACATAACAGAAAGTGTCCCACAGGGAGGAATTCTATCGGCCACACTCTTCATAATTTTTATAGACGATCTGCCAAAACTATTCACACCATATGTACATAGAGCTCTCCATGCAGATGATCTTGCTATCTGGACCCAATCAGAATACATTGGAGTTGTAAAAGTTAGAATGCAGGAGACAATAAACAAAGTTTAAGAGTGGGCAAAAACCTGGGGTGTTCAAATAAACAAAAGCAAGACGGTCACTACACTTTTCACCCTCTCCACAAAACCTGAAAATTATACTCTCACACTAGACAATACCCCACTCCCAAAAGAAAATAACCCAGTCTACCTGGGACAAAAATTTGACAAAAGGCACATGGAGATCACACATTAAAGACACAGAAAAAAAGCCACATGCAGATTACAAATAATGAAAAAACTATCTGGGACAGATTGGGGAGCTGACATAAAAACCATAAAACAAGTCTATGTAGGTCACATTCGTTCAACTCTGGAATATATGGATTGAGCACATATGCAACAGCAGCAAATACCAATCTTCAGAAGCTGGACAAAATTCAAAATGCAGGTCTCTGAATCATAACAGGAGGACTAAGGAGCACACCTATAACATCAATGGAAACATCAATGGAAGCAACAGCAGGATTACAAAATCTAACAGACTGCATGGATGAGAAAATCACAATAATGATAGAAAAATTTGTACGCCTGAAACATCACCCTATGTATGAGAAAACAAATGAACTAACAAAAAACAGACTGAAAAGACCAATCTTCAATCAGCTATCAAAAAAACTTATGAAAGCCAATAAAGAAGTAACCAGCAATAATCTGGATGAATGGGAACAGCTAGAAGCATATTACAATATTGCAAACACCTCACCCATATATACTGCAAAACTACAATCCCAGGCATTGAGAGCAAAACTATAGAAACCCCTACTGCCCTTAAGGCTGAAACACTTGATCACCTAGACACCCAATACCCTACCTCACAGTGGATTCATGTCTTCACAGATGGATCATCAGAGGGTGCAGTAAAGAAAGGAGGAGCTCGGATACTAATAGTCATACCAAACACCTCAAAACTAAAACTCTCAATCGCTACTGGCAAATTATCAACTACAGGGCAGAGATACAAGCAATCTTAGAAGCATCAAAGGCTCTAGAGGAAAAGAGGCTCAAAGAAGCTAACATAGTCTTCTTGTGTGACTGCATGTCAGTACTCTAAACCATTCAAAATGAACTTAAAGATATAACAAAAACAACTGTAGAAATTCTAAATCAACTGTCTGTTAACAATAAAGTTGTGCTGAAGTGGATCCCTGTACACTGAATAGCAAGAAATGCAGCAGCTGACAGACAGGCAAAAAGCAAGTGCAAAAAAGGAACAATTTCAGCACAGAATATCGCTGACTGAAGCAAGAACTCTCATCAAAAGAAGATACAAACATACATGGAGTCAGAGAACAGGCAGTAACTTTCCACAGGACACTATTCTAAAGCTAAGCAAGTCACAACAAACCACAATTTTTAGACTCCGCACAGGATACTGCAAACTACAAGCACATCTCCACAAAATTAAGGCTGTCCAAACTGACCAATGCCCATGTCAAAAGGGTCCACATTCTGTAGACTCTTTGATGACGTGAGAACTAAAATATGGCCCCAAGAGACAGATCTGAAGGTAAAGCTGTGGGGCAACTGTGAGGACCTCCTGCTGACGACTGAATTCGTGAAGACAGCCCACCTTCCTGTATAGACTTATGAGCATAGGAAACTGATCGCTGAAGAAAATAAAGTATTTGATGGTATTCTGTGTTACTGTTTTTGCATTACTACTGCAAATTTGTCTTTAAAAATGTGTATTGTGTACATATATAAGCCAAAACCGCAACATCAATAGCAGAAAAAAATACAATAATTATTTGCTTATATTAGGAAATATGCGGTAGCTAGTTAGTTGTCAGATCACCATCATGGCACTCCTGACAAGTCTATTGGTGCTCCAATCTCATATTCAGTATGTTCTTCAGCATGTGGTAACAGGCTATTCCAGTTCTGTGTTTGTTGATAACCTTCTTTTGATGCCTATATTCCATTCCTTTCTTGCAACACCATGCTTCAATCCCAGATCTTGCATTCTCGCCATAGATATAGAAGATGAATTATGTCCATTTCTTCCAACTCCATGATTACCGGTACATTCAAAATATCAGCACGGTCCATTGAACTGCCACATGTCACTGTGGTCACGCTGGAAAGTCTGTCCTTTCTTTCCCTCAACACCTATGTTACCAGGTACAAAAATGAAGGTAACTCTCTTCATCACAGACCCCATCAACTTAAACCACTGGCGGAATAGATACCCCGACTAAATCTTTCAAAGAATACTCATAGAATGAGTAAGAAAACAGACTTGTAGTACTCCAGCCATATCGCTGCCTTTGTTACTGCCATCACATCCATCGTCAAAACTACTAGTGGTTATATAGGAAGCACCACTTTCTTCCTTAATACACTTTCCTCTACATTGAGCTGTAAATGCCCAAGTACTGCACATGTGCCAAACCACAGACCCATCAGTGTAGACAATAATATGTCCATCTGAGGAATTCTCACTGATTAGAGCCTGGACCTTGTAAATCTATATCCAATGAAATATCATTGACACGTTTCCTGGAAAGTGTCATTACCACCTTAATGGAAGTTGTAAACATGATAGACTTAGTTTCCTGGAAAGTGTCATTACCACCTTAATGGAAGTTGTAAACATGATAGACTTAGTTTCCCAATCTTCTGCAGGATTTGTCCCCTAATGTGCATATCGATTTACTAACCTCCTCTGCCTTGCCAAGCAATGACTTCCACTCATTAATCTGTTTCTCCTTGAACGTTTCAATATAATCATGTATTGGATGGTTCTTGTCAGCACTGATGTGCAGCAACAACTTCTAGCACTGCTATATCAACAGCTAGTCCTGTCTGTGGTAGAGTATGCCTTGGCTATCCTGACCCTTAGCCCTACACAGATTGAATAGTCGCAATGCTAGATTATCCTACCATGATACAAAGAGCGGATATTTGACGTGCTCGTTCATCCTACGTTCATTCTGGATATATAATACAGAAGCAAAACAAATACACAAATGAAAATTCTTATTTATTTTTTTTTAAATCACTGTTTTTTTTACCTCCATGGGAACCTGGTCCTAACAACTGCTCCAAACTTGGTGCATTGGCAATCTCATCAATTTCCATTTGTTCGTGGACAACATTAGTAAGCAAGTAGTGTGCCTCACTTGCAGCATCTTCATATTTTACATGGGAGATAAACAGTTTATTGTTTTGATCACTTGCAATATAAAGATGAGTGATGAACCAGCAACAAATACAATTATATTTTACACTTGACAATTGGTTAAGAGTTTTACACTTGACAATTGGTTAGGAGTTTTACACTTGACAATTGGTTAGGAGTTTTACATTTGACAATTGGTTAGGAGTTAAACACTTGACAATTGGTTAAGAGTGAGACCAACATCTTTACTCTTGGAATCATTTAGAGTCATTATTTAAAAGAGATGTTGAGAGGCAAAAACATTAACAAACAAACTGTCACTTCCATAGGCCAAGATAGAAGTCATCTTTGTCTTGCTGAGGCCTGAAAGGAGAGCAAAGAATAGCAATACTATTTACCTTCCATGCATGTCATAATAAGCGATTAATAAAAATTTTGGGGTAGAGTTTTCTGTAAAATCTCAAATAAGGTCAAAGTGACAACAGAAACCATGCTGAAATTGGATGTGTCAGGTTGAAGGGCACAAATATCATAGCTAAACTGTAAAAGCCATGACAAAGCATACCGTTACTCTGACTAAATCCTGATAATCTGCATGAGTTTGAGAAGGAACACAGAAGATGTTGCATCTTGAAGGACTGACAAATTTGTTTGTTTGTTTCACAAAGCTCCTATATATATCTTCCTGCCTTATTGCGGTTCTGGTAACACCAATGGGGTGAGAGGCCATTAAAGTCACCAGCAACTATTGTTTTGAGAAATTGTGTTGTATGGATTTCAAGTAAAATTCATGTTGTCTGAGGTGGGCTGTATATGTTGTAGATTGTGTATTTTCCTCCAGTATGCCAGATGGTCACCTTCTGCATGTCTGTGGGATGGGCTGTTAGTTGGGTAACATGTCCCTGAATATCATTCCTGATATAAGTAATTATGCCACGGCAGTTGGTACACTTACAATCATAGCTGGTATATCCTGACAGAAATGGGTCAGTATCTTTGTGTATAGTCTCCTGTAAGAGGGCCACATGTATCTTGTGAGTGTGTAGTAAATTAGCAAGAGTTATTTTTTTTCCCTATACCACAGATGTTCAGTTGTAGGATGTTCAGCGAAGACTTTGTTTGATGACAATCTTGGCTCTGCTGGTTCTCTCTCCAACGTTTTCTGGGTTTAATGTTTTAGTGCTTGTGTAGGTGTTGTTTACTGTGCATGTCAGTGTTTGTGTTGTTTTTGATGCGCTCCAGTAGTTAATTTCTTGGTCAGAGTAGCCGGGTTCCCAATTTCCTGTCACAGACCTTTATAACTAAGGCGACGTCCGATTTCATTTGTAAATAATATTTGTTGTACTGGCATTATTGCTGGTACGTCTGTGGATTTTCTGCCCACCCTGGACCAGAGCCAAGGAATAACTGTCACACCTCCAGGAAGGCATGTTTCTACCTATGCACTGCTTCGAGCCACTGACATCAAGATTGATAGATGATGGTTGATTGAGAACCCCAGGAATCCTGAGCGATTAGCTCTTATTGCCTTATGTGCAATGAGGGAATTTCTGAGCTTTCTTTCATACCCAGGAGGCTTCACCTTTCGGCTTAGTGCAATGCCTATTAGAGGAGCCTTCTACTCATGGGGGGTACATATGGCGGGACGAGGCTCGGCGAGCTGATACTTTGCTGGGGTCACCCATTGTTTGTCTATCCTCTGATGAGACGCTTCACAGCTAGCAAGCTGTTCCTCATGTAGGAAGACCATTCCATTACCACCCTTTGTGTCCCTAGATCCCAGACCTAATTTTTTCCGTATGAGCTGTGTTGGGTAACGGCGATGGTCAAATTAGACTAGGGTTGATACATCTTCCTAGACGAGGTGCTGGTTTGCCAAACATGTCAGGGGTCTGGAGTTTGACCTGTGCATTTCTAACGCACTCGCCTCATCCGCTTGAGATGGCCTTCCCATCCATTGTCAAGCGCAGTTTGTGTGTTTTGACTCTTCATCATTGCGTATATTACCCAGAGACAGGTAGGATACGAATCTTGGGCGAGAGGCTTTGCAGTGGGCCCTTGGGTACTGAACCTAATTCTCTCTGTATGGGTCGTGTTGGGTGATGGACTACAGTTGAGTTGGGCTAGGTTTGCAATGTTGTTATAGACTTGCGCCCCCCCCCCCCACTACATTGCCCCCAGTGTCCAGATTTCAAGTCTCAACACTGTTTCGGTCAGACAATTGAACTATGCGCTCCCCAACATGTGTTCAATGCTTGTCCTGTGTGCAATGGGGAGCTATATTCAAAGCTTTCTTTCATAGCCAGGGGTGCATGTTCAGGTTGGTGTATCCAATACCTGGGTCATGATTCCTATTTTGAATGTGGTCAACTGTGATGTGACATGTGTATGTTCTCGAGCATGAACAGCAGTTCTGCCGGTCATTCTCGAGCTGGGTCGTTGTGGCTATGTTGCCAATGAATTTGATTCACGTACACGGTGCTGCCCTCTAGCGTGTGTTAACTTTTGCATGTGGTGTACTCTACCGATCACTGTATGTTAGGGACATTGACATTGGCCACCCCTCCAATGTTTCTGCTTTAGGCCTGCCAGGTCGAAAAGCACACATGCCTTGAATATGTTGGATGTGATAGTGTAGAGGTTTCGGAGATATGTCCTGTTTCTCTGCAGGTAGTTCTTATTCCATCTACAGCATCCACATCCACGGAAGCGATCCTAAAAGTGTTAGCCAGAAATACAACAAGAGCTGCTGTATTTCTTTTTCCAGGGTGCACCGTGAGAAGGAACTTTTAGGATCTTGGTTATCCGATAACCCTGAGTCCGCATGAGAGCAATGCGAGGCCCTTTGCACCCCTAAATATAGGTGACATCAAGATAGGGTACACTGCTCATTCCACATCACCAATTGACTACTGGTTATGTCGGGCTTCTCTATTGCTCTAGGCATGCAGCCAAGAAGTCAAAAGGATTGTGATGTCCTGAGTCACTGTGCCTCTATGATGGGCCTCAGCCATAGGAAAAAAAAAGTGCTATCAGTTTCCTCCTCTCCATTGCTGCGCAGTACATCTCTCCATCCCAACCAGAGGGTGCATACATATATAAAAATAACAAAGCATAAAACACATTGCAACAACAAAATAAAAGCATAAGAAGCATAATTGTATAGATGACGTGCCATGAAGCTTCTATAAGAAGAGAACCTCAATATAACAGCATGTCATCTACTAAGATTTTCTATTGCTTGGGTAATTTGTCTAGTGGGCCATAGGTGAGACCCACAGATGCAACCATGCAGAAAACAGAGATTGATTTTATTTTTTTTTGCATTCGCTCCATTGTAATCAGCACGGTTGATTATCCATGCGGTTTCCACCAGGAGCATGATTACTTTGTGCCACCATTATGCACCTTGTAGGCCTAGCACATCCAATTTCGGCATACCTTGACAATTCGGGTGTGCGTCCCTAGCCTGTGACAGCCTCCCTATCTGTCGCCAGGCAAGCGGGTGGGTGGTGACTCTTCACCCAGACGATTGCTGTTCACGTCTATCTTGCACGAGGTGTTCCACCGTCTATGAACTTGCCTCGTGTAATTGGACGTACTGTGCCCGTGCCCATCGAGTACTGAACCGTTTCTCATCCGTGAGCCTGATTCCGTAAGAGGAAGAACTCAACAGAAAAGTTGGACCCTGGCTCTTTCCCCTTTTTAGCCAAGGTGTTGCTCACCGACATCGTGAACACCTCGCTAAAGTTCAAGTCTCACACCACACGCTCGAGAGCAAGCGTTCTCGAGCTGAGCGACCTTGTCCCAATAGCGCCTGAGCCCATCGGGTACTGAACCCTTTCTCTCTGCAAGTGATTTTCCAGTACAGGAAACTTGACAGTAAAGTTGGACCAGAGCTAAAATCAATGTCCCTTTTGTGCCTGTGCCCATCGGATACGGAACCCTTCTCTTCGCGAGCATGTTTCTGGTATAGGAAGGCTCGACATTAGAGTTAGGCCAGGTCTTCGTGCCATGCCGGGCACCCATAATTGGGTCTGGGTCACTGCCCATAAGGATCACAAGTAACTACAAGCTCGTCTCGAGCTAAGAGAGCTTCTAGTTCCTATTTCCTTGGAACGTTTTCAGTTTCTATTTGCAATTGGCGCTGTTCTGCCCTTTCATTGTACTCGGTATGAAATCTACTCGTTTTCCACCATGCATCTAACTTTTCATGCCTTTTCCATTGGCCGCCCCTCCAATGTTTGGACTGGACTGATTAGCATCACTGTGTGTCGACAGCGGCACTGTATGTGTTGGTGCTGGTGGTGTCAGAGATATTGTCTGTATCTTATGCATTCAAATCTCTTTCCATCTACCTCCACATTCTCGGACACGATCCCCAAATGATTTGGCCAGAATCATCTTGAGCTGCTGTACTTCTGTTTCAAGGGTGCACTGTGAGGGGTAAATTTGGGATCTTGGTTATCTGCTAACCCTAGGTCCACCGAGAGCAATGCGTTCCCTTTGCACCCCAAGAGATTTATATGGAGGCCTCACTGAGAAAATAAAAGAAAAGACAAAAAAGAACCTTGGCATCCTAAGCAAATTGGTAGGAACAAGCTGGGGAACCAATGAGACAACCTTACAGAAGGTATGTGCAGGTGCAATTAGACCAGTACTAGAAACCCAACAGAAGTCCAACAGAAAGGACTTCAGCAGCCAATTCCCAGCTACAAGCTCTGGATAAGGTACAAAAACAAGTACTTCGCCTTTTCACAGGCGCCATGAAGACCTCTCCCATAAATCAAATGGAAAAATTACAGGCATTACCACCCCTTACCATACAGGTGTGATACTGTGATTATTTTTCATGCAGAAAACAAGAGCATGCCAGCACACCCATTGAAGACCAGGTTCAGTGATCTATCCAGTGAAAGGCTGAAGAGAAGCAGTTTTAAAAAAAAATAATAATAAACAGAGAATATAAGGAAAAACTACCAAATATAACAAAAGAAATAACACTTTTTCCAGTTCCTTAGAAGCAATATCAAAGTCTCACTATCAAAACCACCATAAACAACAACTACACTATGGGAGAACTGTATGCTCTACAAAAGAAAACAGTAGTATGCAACATGATTGAAGATATATACCCCAGGATGGTGTGGATACAGGTATATACCGATGGATCAGCAACCAAAGCAGTGAAGAATGGAGGTGCTGGAGTTTACATAAAATATCCAGAAAAAGAAAATCCACATGTTCACCAACTGGAATCTTCTGCTCCAACTACTCTGCTGAAGTACAGGCCATAAACATTGCTGCAGAAATAATTAACAACACAAGAAGCCAATTCCAACAGACAGTGTTTCTTACTAATGCAATGTCTGTTCTACAAGCCCTTGACAGCGATAAACTGCCAGACCTGAAGGACCATACAAGAAGTGAGCATCCAAAGAAGGGGAGTACTAAAGTGCCTCCCTAGTGAAATTCCACTGTGGTATACCAGGAAATGAGGAAGCAGATATGCTGGCAATAGATGGAGCAACACAGAAACAAAAAGACCAAGAAATCGCCAACCAACAAAAAAAAGACCCTCATCAAAGCTATTAAAAAAATTGACCACCCAAAAGACAACTATCACTGTTTTGAAATAACTGAGCGCGATATCCATGGAACGCTGTATAGGAGCACCGAGAAGCTCTCAAATACAGCAACATTCATCAAGAAAACAAAACTTGCTAAGTAAACATGTCAAACGTTGAATGATAAAAAGAAGTGAAAATGCAACTAAACGAATGTTAAATACATATACTATGTGAGGATCTCAGTATGCATAAACAGAATCATGTCCAAACAACACAGATTAATATTATTTTAAATATAATATAAATTATTATTATAAGCCTAGTTTCTAGTAGGTATCCCGGAATTGAATTCTGGTCAGTCAGTCAATAGCAATATAAATATGAATTAACGTAGGCTGAAGCAAAACTAATTTACAACTGGTACGACTTACAACTGACTTAATATATTCAGATTCATATTCTCTTACAAAATAATAGATACTCAGGTTAGTTCTATAATTATTTTACCGTCAAAATTCATAGGTCTTTGTTCTCTTATTGCCATTCTTCAGTCTGTAGTTCAGTCGATTAGTAGATAAGAAGATTGTGTTTCAGTAGCCAGCGTAGACAAACGAATTGAGTTCGATCTGTTTGAATAAGTAAGAAATGTAGGCCTACTAAGCAATTAAAATAATGCAATTTTTGTACACATTTATTGTACTAAATGTGAGAACTTTTTGAACAGTGTAGAAAATACACGCGACTTGTGATTTGTCTACTCCAGTCTTCCTCTATTGTTGATGTTTGTAATCTGCTATCATCGACAAATTTAGTAACAAGGGACATAAGTGCGATCAGCAATGTCGTGTTTTTTATATTCGTTTATTACAAATCATTAGCTTATCCCATCACTGTGCTACCTGGGCCAAACCTGGACAACAATGTAAAATGTAAACACAAGACAACAGAAAAATATTGACATAGGAAATGACATAGGTCTATCTACGAATAATACTCGGAGTGTCATTAAGAAATAGAATTAGAAGCGATAATATCAGACAGATAACCAAAACAAACCCAGTAGTGGAACACATTAAAAGATGATTTCACAACCTTCCAGACTACCAACAAACAGCATGCCACAGATGACCACGACACATAGACATCGCGGCTATAAAGCCAGAGGAAGACCATGTAAAATCAAAGAAGCCACAGGAACAAACTCACAAACAGCACACAAGAAGGTCATCTCCAGAGATCTCTCCTACCCCTGACGCCGCAAGGCAAACAAGGGCCACATCATATAGATAGATGGATAGCTTACACTATAAAGTAACTAAATAAAATGTCAGAGTACATGACGAAATGACACTTCTCATTCATGAGAATGAAACCACCGAACCAGCCCTTCGTGCATACAACAGCAGACGATCGGGCTACAGGTATCGAAGAAGACCCAAAAAAGTAGATGTGTGAAGACAATAAAAGAAACCATAAAGAGACATGGGATGAGTATGGCCAATGCGATCGAAATGGCAAATGTAAAAACAAAACGCCAACTCCCCCCCCCCCCCCTCTTAACGGCACAGTAGAAATAATAATAGATAGATAGTCCACTGCAAAAATGTGAGATCAACTAGAATTATGATTACCGCGATGTGTCTGGCTGTGACTAATAAGTAATATGGTTGCTTGCATTTTTTCCCCACACTCTGAACATGTGGGGGAGGAGTATTTATTCGTTGAGCAGTTCTTGCCCATCTTTTCGCATGTTGAGTTATGACTGCAAGCTATCATCACCGTACTTTGGAAATGTCCATAGGTGCTACAATTATCATCTCAATAAATCCATCAAGAGTGTAGTATCTGACAGTTCCAGTTCGGTGCTGATTTGTCAGTCTCTTCGTATATCTATTATGTTTATCTTTATGGACTGTTCAGATCTTTACACCAATCGCATGCAGTTTTCTTCTTCTTCTGCGTTCGTTCTCAAACTCCTGCAGATTAGCAGGATGTAGTCCGGAGAACGGAATGCGTTGTGCCATGGTTTACAGCATTGCTGCGATATCTGCGCATTTCGGTCTGACACATCCGACTTCAGCATGGCTTTGGGTCACTGACCCTATATGGAATGGGACAACCAACTCCATCCCATAGCCTCCTTAGTCGCCTTTTACGACATGCGTGGAAGGTAAACAGTGTTGATATTCTTTGCTCCCCTTTCGGACCCCGGCAACACACGGGCATGCAATTTTGAGAACGACCATAATTCACACGTTTGAAAATTTTTAGCCGACTAGTTAATGCATTGACTAGATCAGATCGATTCATTGATGTACCTATTGATACTGTGTTCGCCAATGTATCGGCTCACTTATTTCCCTCAACCCACGCATGTCCTGGCACGAATATAAAGGGAATCTTTCTAGTCACAGATTGTGTCAATATCTCCACCAATTGATGGCAGACGACGACTCCCGTTTCAAATTGGTTGAGTATGTTCATTGAGTCACTAAGTATGCATGCATGAAAGTTGTGAATAGATTCACATATCTAGGTAGTACGATTCTTGATTCTTGATTAGAAAACTGGCCTCACAGCACGTGGGGCATTCCCATAAGTGCTCCGCCCTCTGTTCCAGCAGTCATTCGACTCGATGGTGTTTCGAGTCAAATGCCGCCGAAACAGACGTCGACATCAGGGCACAACTCTGGCCCTTGCGACAGGTTTCTTTGTTGTTCCGCCCACCCACGCCGTGCCAGTAACTAGTTCAAGCACAACGTCGGCCTGTCGGAACAATATGGTAACTTATCGAAGGTTACAACTACGGGATTGTATAGATGACATGCCATGAAGCTTCTATAAGAAGATAATCTCAATATAAAGGTATGTCATCTACTAAGGTTTTCTGTTGTACGGTTGGTTTGTCTAGTGAGCCATTGGTGAGACCCACAGACACAACCGCATGCGCATCTAGGTAGTACGTTATCACAAAATGCCAACGTTGATGATGAAATGTATACAAGGATCGCCAAGGCAAGCAGTACTTTCGGCAGATTGTACGCAAATGTTTGGCGTAGAAATGGCATTAACCTACAGACTAAGCTGAAAGTTTACAGAGCAGTGGTACTTCCAGTGCTGTTATACACTAGTGAAACATGGACTGTATAAACGCCATGTGAAAAAACTCAAATCATTTTCACACCACTTGTCTCAGAAAAGTTATGAACATCAGATGGCAAGACAAGATTCCAGATACCACTGTCCTTGATAGAGCTGGTATCCCCAGCATTGACACGATCCTGATGGACCCAGCATACACAGATTCGTTGGGCAGGTCATTTGGTGCGTATGCCAGACCATCGTCTGCCAAAGATACTTCGCTATAGTGAGCTGGAAGTACGTACGCATTACGGGCGGAGTACGTATCCATGCAAGTAGAATCATATACGTGACTGATATCTTCTGCCTGTCCAAACCACCATCTGCGCTTTTTGAGCCTGGAGCCTTTCGCCTCATTGAGGTCGGGATGTAATGAGTGAAGTGTATCGGCACTGAGTTTTAAGATATGCCCGAGCTTGATTCTGTCAGATACGATAGGATGTCAATGAGAAATTTCATCGCCACAGAGGGTGTATCCTTAGTACATCCGTGGTCAATCGTCTGTATAAGACCTAACAACAGAATCCAAATAACCCATTTTGCGTCACGTTTTCACAGATTTCGTTGATCAAAAGTGGCACGTGACACACAGAATATAAATAGTGACAAACGAAATCTAGGCAATAAAATAAGAAATGAAGTGGGGGATAGAACACCTCACTGTGGTACTCCATGATTGAAGAGTTCCTTTCTGCTGTGCTTCATTTCAAGTTTCACTGCTGCTTGTTGGTTGTACATGTAGTGTTTTATTTAGGAGTACATGCACCCAAGATCAAAGAATAGTAACATGGTTTATCTTTCATGTATGTCATAAGAAGTGACTAAGGAGGCTATGGAGTGGAGTTGGCTGTCCCATCCTATAGGGTCGGTGACCCAAAGTCATGCTGAAGTTGGATGTCTTTGGCCGAAAGGCACAGACATCGCAGCAGTGCTGTAAAAACATGATATAACGCATTCCATTCTCTGTACTACATCCTGCTAATCTGCAGGAGTTTGAGAATGAACGCAAGAAGACAAAGAATTTTTTTTAATTTTGAGTTGTAACTATGTTTGGTGCAAGTCTGGACAATTGTTATATGCACAGTGCGTTGCTGCTTCTATGAAAACTTGTAAAAATGAGCACACAAATGTCACTCGCACATCACGAAACCGATATATTAGGCTATGTACACTCTCTCTGTTATTTGTAATAAGACATTTACGGAACGGCTAAATGTTGAATATGACCTGTCTAAATGGGGTTCTCTATGGGACCCCCATTTACATCTCGAGCACCCCAAATTTTTCTCTCGTTGACATAGACCCCCTTCAAGTCAAAATTGACCTATGAGGGTCCATATAGACCACTTTGGGAAACACTGATCTACACTTTCGGAAGCCAGCTTGCTGATTTAGCAGGATTTTATTTTTTCTAGGAACCACATAATTCTTTTGTTTACCAGGCGTTCCATCAGATTGCACACACTACTGGTTAGACTTACAGGGAGATAGTTGCCACCCTTGTATTGTGGTTTGCCCTTCTTGTGGATAGGCATTATGTATCATTATGGCGGTTTTTGCACATCTGTGGCAAAGGGAAGTGAGCAAGAGGTAGGCAGAGATACAAGTGGGAGAGTAATATCACAAGATGGATAGGTTACAGTCCATGAAAAGTGCCCTACCAAAACAAGAAATAGGGTATGTTGGAGGTCTGTTGCAACCAAACTTTGTTGTGGAGACAGCACTTGATGATAATGATGATATTAAAAAGTTCCATGCCAAAGATTTCTGCGATCTAACATGTTTTGGAGAAAATCACTTCTGATGGTATTTATTAATTAGGAAACAGATTACAGAAGATAGAATTGATGACTTTGAGACATCAATATATAGAATGGGGAGAACTTCATGGAAAACGAAGCGTACAATACGAGAATCAGTGGACAAATCACGTGACAACATACCAACTCTTTAATTTTATATACTATTACACTATCTCGGAAAAAGTCATAACTTAAAATACCGATCTAGCGCGCACAATGATCTGACCATACACCTTCCACTCAATGTGCAGAGCGCATGTCGAGTGATCAGGGACTCTCATCTCGCAACGTGTAGAATAATGGATGCGTCGGTATATGCATCTTTATCGGAATTTCGTTCCGTTTAATTATGTTAGCTAATTGTTCCATAGAAACCTGTCCACTGATTCTTATATTGTACCAAGCGAAGAAAATTAACAAAGAGGCTCTGACAACACTACTTATGAAAAAAGAACTACTTCATTCCCACGACAAGGGAAATAACTCTGCACAAATCAGAAGTGATTGTGCAAGAAAATTAATTTTAAAAATACAATTTACAATATATTTTTATGATTCAAAGTCCAGTTAACAGATAAACGGTAAAGGTACTGATCTGTGAACATATCTTTGTGAATGTCATGTAAGACATGTTTACTTGTCATGTAACATGGGAGAGGAGAAAAAATGAGCACCAGCTTAATGTAATCTTGATTTACTTGTGTCAAATTGTTTGTTGATAAATATTCAAATGAAAAGCAGTCTCCCTTACACAGCATGACAAGTAGCAGTAGTTAATGAGTTTAGCTCTCTTTTGGAGAGGCGTGCCGTGCCGCTGTCCCGTTCAACCAGCGGACAACAAAGTCCAATTAATTTACATCAGGACGCACTACCATAAAATATTAGAGGTAACAAAGACCCCACGTTTTGACAGAGTGACAACAATATTCTTAACTGTTAACTACTCCAAACCCGCCGAAGACGGATGTGTCGGGCCATTGGCGCAAATAAAACGGCGACACAACGCATTTCCATTCTCTGGACTATATCCTGCTGGAAATCTAATAGGGCGATTGTCCTACTGCAATAGAGATCCAGCAGGAGTTTGAGAATGAACGCTGAAGAAGAAGAACTACTCCAAACATATAGACCTAGTTCACATAAAGAAAGCCATATGAATCTGAATAAACAGGCTTCCAATATTGTTTTTCTGAAAATTTTGATACTGGCATACACAACATTGGTTTGTGCTGCGCATGAACGACTCACATAATGAGTCGTCTTACGTGAGTCAAGTCCAAAGCAAACGCAGAGTAATCTGTATCAATATAGACATTGATCAGCTATGTTTACTATTCTCAATCATTACTATGGTTGGAGTGGTGCACACATCATTAATTAGATCTACATTACAGATCTACGATCCTTGTTACTTTCGACTACTAAATACTGAACTAATTTCTCATCAACTTCTGATTCATTCATGTTCTCTAAAATTCCATTTACAAAATTGCCTATCAATAACATTTGAATCATAAATAGGTCCATTCTCACCAAGTTTTAACTAATATTGTAGGTAATATTCACAAATTACACTGGAAGCTGCCATTTCTGGTAGCAGGTCAGGGCTAAATTTAGCATGTTTATTCACATGGAAACCGTGAAGAACAGCAATCTGAAAGTCCATGTTGACGTTTGGCGGATTGGAAATTAATCGATAGCGTGTGGATTTGGATTTAATAGGTTAATCACTTATTATAACTACCTGAATCACCCACCACTTCATGTAAAATTACACAAATCAACACAACAGTATTATCTTTGTGAAAATGGTTAATTTATGTTTAGAATAAAAGTATAAACAAATATGATAGACTACAAGACTGAGAAGGCTGTACTGTACACAATTGTTGAAAATGTATAGATAATGTGCATAACATCATAGTTATAACATATTTATATATAATAATTATTTATATTTTCATTTCAAAATACATTTATCTGCATGATATTCTGTCTCAAATGTTTAAACATTCAGCAACTCTACAGCAACATTTTTTACTTGCTCAAACTAAAGGGCAGGAAATGTCCACTCTTAAAGTCAAGTTTGTCCTGAGCAGTCTTGTGAGTCAACATGCTTTAAGTATTAATTTGCTCTTTAGTACATTTAAGTTAATCTGGATGTTTCCAAAACAGATACAACGATCAACATAAAGATAGGTACCGCTAGTGTTATTTGTTTTTTCGTTCTCAAACTCCCACTGGACCTCTCTGGCTGCCTACACAATTTTCAGAATTTATCCAGGGAATGGAAATGCGCTGTCTGTTTTATTTCGCCAATGACCTGAGATATCTGCCTCGATGTAGTAACTAATACATTCAGTGTTTTTACCACTTTCACTGAATAGTGGACGCCTGAGACCATATCACTAGTAGGTCAGCCGTAAGAGAGAACTGATTCCCATATAGTACACTGGACACCAACCTGAAAGCTAACTTCAGAAAAGCATGCTTGATCTTTTCACCACTGTAGATATCATTATGGACATAGCAGAAGATGCCTACAGGAATGATTAAATTAGTATCAAAATGGAATATAAACTATAAACACTTTTAAATGTATTGAAGACTCTTTAAAATGGAAGATGTCATAATATCAAAGAAACATGATCACACGAGCTCAAGCAGATTTTCAAAGAATTATTTTTAGACATATTTGAGTGCTGAGAAATGGAAGATGGAAAAGGATGAGTTGAAATATCAGTGTATGAATGGGTATCTTGGACATTTCATTAAAGAAACCAAATTCACTGTTTCTGGACAGACTTGTATGTAGTTAGTCTTACCTAGCTGATCATGAGGGTATGCACGCTGAGGTCCCTAGTGATATACATCGATAACTTCACCAATCTGCACAAAACTAACTCACAAGTTATAAAAATAAACACAGAGGTAAACAGAATAGCTGAAGCTAGGGTAACATTTGGAAGACATAAATACATATGGGACAAAAGAGAGTAACAATTGTTACAAAACCCAAAGTTTACTATGTTTGATGAGACCAGACAGAAAATACTCAATTTAATACTACTTTTTATTTCTATCAAATAATCTTCACGGGTGGCAAAGAAATGCTAGCGAACAAACAGTGCAACTTTGTCTTGCGGCAGACTCCTAGGTTGCTTCTTGCATCTGAGTCTTCATTTTTCTACTTTGCACAATATTGAGTTCTTAAATGTCCTAGCACCACTATCAATAGAAGGTAGTACTGCTACCTAGCACCACTATCAATAGAAGGTAGTACTGCTACCTAGCACCACTATCAATAGAAGGTAGTACTGCTACCTAGCACCACTATTATTACTAGCACCACTATGTATACTTGGTCTCCATGTGATGCAATCTTTCACCAGATTTTGCTAATTCTCAGAATTGATGACATATATATTCATTATTGTTTTGCATGTTTGTATTGCAACTTTGACCTGTCTTTTCTTCTAACATCCTGCAAGAGTTCCCCATACAGTATGTGTTATTGCTGTTGCTCATCCTCTGAATATGGCTTAGCCAATGAGTCTTCTTTGACTGAATGAAGTTTATTATTGGAAGCTTGGAACTGTGAAGGACCTCAGTGTTCTAGACTTGGAAATTGATAGCAAAATCAAGTCACAGACATGTGTCAAGTTGTTAACACTTTGATGACCAAGTCTGATGATAAATCACATTTTCACATTGTGGTCAGGACTGACAAAATATATATGCAATAATTAAATTTCACTATATACAATTATTAACAAGTTATGTCCACAGTGCAATATTTTACAATGTAATCACAGGTTAACTCCATAGAATATAGTATAGTCCTATGTGGGTTTTTTTTAAGGGATGGGAAGAAAGTATTGTTTTGGCATCAAGACTTTTAGTGCAACACTTTATTGCCTTTTCAACCAATTGTAAAGAAGGTACTGTTTTGATATCTAACTTTTTCTGTGGTTTTGGAAGTGAGAAATATTGTTGTGGTATCAGGACTTTTGTTGTGGCTTCTATCAAGGGATTGGAGGTTCATGAGTTACTCATTGCGAAGAGTATGTGAATTAGAAGAAACAGAAAAGGGCAGTGAATGGGTGGAGTAGACACTGAGAAGAAATCACTGACTAAATTTATAATATAACTAGATAAAGCGTGTCAAAAATGGACAGAAATCAGGGCTCAGGATATAGTGTACGAACTAGCCAAACTACACTCGAAACCACAAGACATAATTATATACACAGATCGCTAGTTAACAGAAACTCAAATAAAGACGGTTGGGGTTTTTTGCCAACAGAAACGGCATGAAGTTGGCTGAGAAATCTTCAGCATATTCTACTGTCACATCAAGCATGAGGATGGAGATAGAGGGAGTTACGGCAGCATTTAATTGGTTGATAACTGATACATCAACACACTCGGTAATACTCACAGACTCTCAAAGCATGTTGCGCAAGATAGAAAAGTGCATGCTAAGAAAAGAATGGTGGGACTTATTGAACAACTCAGTTGTCCAGGGAATTACATGGATATACTGCCCTGGTCATGCTGGGGTCAGAGGAAACGAGAGAGCCAACTTATTGGCAGACAATGCAGCAATAGACGGCACATTGCTGAGAAGAAATAAAGAAGACTTAATGAAAGCTGTGATAAATTCATTTCAAGATGCAGATGATCTTAATGAGACTGAGAACGTACACATACAGAGAATATTAGAAATGGGAGTATCTAGAGATGAGGGAAGGTAAAGAAAATTTGTTGGAAAGTCCCGAAGATCACACAATCAACACCTGACTGGGACTCTGAGTCTACATACACTGGGATGGCTGCTGGAGCAGAGGCCAGACCACTTATGGGAATGTCCTGCGTGCTGTGCAGTCAGTTTTTAATCAAGAAGAGTTACTCAGAGGGGTCCCTGGGCTCCCTCTACCATCTTCACTGAGAAGAGTTATCTTTCAGATGCACTGAAAGTGTATTAGTGAATGCTTAAGTTCACTCAGTGTAAATTTATTCAATGCAAAACAAGGTCACCCTCCTAAAACAAACCTCCCTCACTCTCATCTCCTTGGGTTGTTCCCACTTTCCCACTCTAATAGCACCCTAAATATTAGGATGCTGTAAACTATGATCTTCTAAATATTAGGATTATGCAAACTATAATCTTCAACTAAATACAGTAGAACCCCGATATATCGAACTCGCATATTTCGAACATTCGGTTATTGCGAATATTTTAAATAGTCCGCGCAATAGGTAACATTAATCCCTCTAATAAATTACGGATATAGCGAAGTCGGGTTTGCACCATTTCGCTTATAGCGAAGTTCTGCACAGCGCTTGGAATCAAGTGAAGCCAGAAACTATTGCTAATTGTTTTAAATACGCAAGATTTGTGCAGTCAGATAGCGCTGGCCCATCTGCTGTTGTTTCTTCGATTGCAATTGCACCAGATGTAGGAAATTTATGGGATCGTCTACGTTCAGCTGGTTTCGACATTCCAACGTTTGAAGACTTTCGTGATGCTGATAACGACTTGGCAAGTAACGAAACCATGACTGACGAAGCCATAATTGAGTCGGTAACTTCACAACATGATGATGATGATGATGACGATGATATTGGTGACAGCATGGAACGTCCCCCACCCACAACAGCCGACGCCATGGAAGCTCTTGCTGTTTTGCGTAACTGGATGGAATGTAGCAACGCGGATACGAAAAATGGATTTAAAATGGTAGCAGACCTGGAGAACATTGTTATTAGCTCACGTCCGATGCAGCAGAAATCAATTACGGACTTCTTCAAAAAAGATACATACATGTATACTGGACTTAATTGAGACTGCTGCCAAAGTTGAATGTATCACCATATGACTACAGCTGTATATACATGTACTTACAGGTATGTAAATGTACTGCCAATTTTTATTATTTAACTTTAAAAACAACTTTTTATCTCGTGTTTAAAAAGAAATGTATAGTAGGCCTAGCTCACAGCTTCGTGAAGCGCGCTTCATAACTCGTGAAGTCGGCTTGACATTGCAAGTTCTTAGAGCATTGCATTTAATAAAAAAACGGTTATATCGAACCTCGGATATATCGAATTAATTCAATTTCCCCGAGAACTTCGATATATCGGGGTTCTACTGTATTAGGATGTTGTAAACTATAATCTTCAACTAAATATTAGGATGTTGTAAACTATAATCTTCAACTAAATATTAGGATGTTGTAAACTATAATCTTCAACTAAATATTAGGATATTGCAAGCTATAATCTTCAACATACCAATGCTAACCTAGGCTTTGTTTAAATACAAGCAGCCAGTAAAAATAATTTGTCATACTGTTGATGATTAAACACCTTATGCTGTTTGGAGTCTTGTGTACCACTTTTCAAACATACACAGATTAAAAATTCAAAGCTTGAATTTTTGCCAGAATAAATTTTAAAAATTGTTGGATTCCACTGGTGAAAATTTGATGGGAGTCAAATGCGCAATGATACTTCAGTAATATAACAGTAGCAATAGTATTACTAAAAATAGCTCACCTGGGATAGTATGCCATTCCAAAATAGTTGTACAAATAGTTATTCCATGTGGGTTGCCAATGAATTATGTAAGCAGAATTTTATACCAAACGTTTGTGCAATATGTTGATTATAATGTAAAACCATGACCAGCATCATAAATACATGATTTAATTCTGGAACTATCTCTAGGGATTTCAAATTTATTTAGAAAATGCAACCATTCATTCTGACAGATAATTTCAAAACTTTGTCAGAGGTTAAATTAATAATCCTTTATTTTTTTTTAAAAAGCACTACCGGTAACTCGTAGGGGTCCAAGCGACAACATATTTGTTATTTTGTTCCTCTTTCACTTTACCGATTATCACGCTTTAAAATATTTTATGGATGTGAGGTTGTTAACACTTTGATGACCATGTTCAACGAAAACCAAATTTGATTATAGTAATATTAATTTTTTAATTTTTTTACAAATTTGTTTCTTCATTATGTATTTGTACATACGCTGTTAATGTTTTACTTTCTATAGTGCATTCATAAACAGTTTTCCACCGATATTGTCTATTTTCTCTGTAATTGCTGAGCGTATAGACTTCATATTTTGCATGAGTGCATTACTTCACACCCACGTTACAGATTTATGATTAATTATTAGCTAGATTGAATGGATATATCACAGCAGAATGTGGTTTTTAAGGTAGTAGTGATTTTATTTTATGCGGAAAAGAAATTTTACAATAATTGCTGGTATATTTCATTTGTCGTAGCATGGGTAAAAATGAGGTATTCCGAATGTAATATTTTTCTTCTCTAATTGTTCTTTTCAAAATCCAATGATTCGTAAAGATAGATAATTGTACATAAAATTGGTTTGGCCACATTATGAGAATGCACCACGACAAGTTGCCCATACAGGCATATAACCAAATGAGATCAGGGTACAAAGCCAGAGGAAGATCATGGAAAAGATGGATAGAAAACATCAGGGACATCCTGAACAAACAGTCATAGCACAGCCAAGGCCACATATTTGGCTTTAGAACGCAAGTTCAAGCTCCAATCACCCCTACCCTTAACGGCAAGAGTGGATAACAAACCACCTGGGGAAAGACAAATAGATAAATGTAGTTGGTTGAATGAAGTGTAAACCATCTTTCTGCCGCAAAATGCAGCAACATTTTGGTAGGAAGTGTTGTCCATTACCAGACAGGAAAGTCTATCTAATGATGGAATTAAAGTCTTTTCTATCCACTCTCTAAATATATGATTATTCATCTCAGCATGGCAGTCTCGATTATCGGTAGATTTTGAAATGAAAATAAGTTCACCATTCTTCCGGCACCCCGTACAGATTTCCATAATTTAGTTTTAGAAATGTAAATGTCGTTGTTCTTTTCTAGATACGTTTTCAGCGTCTTTAATATCAATGCTTCTTTGCAATCCAAAAGTCCATGAATTGCTCTCTTAATAATTTATTCATCGAAATTATCTACATTTTTTCTGCCTCTCATTTCTTTTGTTTTTTAAACTATGGTTATCTTCGTGTAACCCCCTTGATAGTGTTTTGTAGTTTATACCATGACATGTTTTCTTTTTTGAGGGCTTAGAAATACTATGAAATAGAGTAACACGTCGCACTTCTTGTGAAAAATATTTGTGCAATCTGATAGTTATACTTTTCAGTGTAACAAATTTCTTCTTCTTCTTCAGCGTTCATTCTTAAACTCCCGCTGGATCTCTCTTGTAGCAGGACACTGGCACTACTAGATTTCCAGCAGGATATAGTCCAAAGAATGGAAATGCATTGTGTTGTCATTTTATTTGTGTCAATGGCCCAACACATTCATCTTCGGCGGGTGTAAACATTTTAGTTGCGTCAATGGCCCAACACATTCATCTTCGGCAGGTGTAACAAATTTAACTTTCAAAGACATGGTTATAATATAGTTGTAAATGCTGCTTCATGATACCCTGTAATTATTTACAAAAACTTGATATGATGAAGACATCACCATAAAAATACATAGAATATGAGATACACCTATGAGGAAAATGACGTTTTGCTATTATTTTAATATAATCAACTATGAAATTGCTTTAAAAAAATGCTTACTTAATGTGGCACACATGTAAATATTAATTTACGTTCTAAGATTGTGCTATTTGATGCATGAACTAGTTTTCATAAGCAAATTGTCTTGTCAAAACATGAGAAGATGCCACTAAAGACATTTCACAGCAATATAATTTAATCAATGATTACGTCTTCGTATTTCATCACGCTTTTAATTGGCTAGTACATTCACACTTTGCCTAACAGCTAATGAATAATTGGAGAGCAAAAAACAACAATAAAGAAATAAGACACATTTCTCTTCATTGGCAAAAAATATGGCAATTTGTAATGTAAACCCATCTACTTTTATGATATGACTATCAACAGAAAAATATTGCTGCCTAAATAATATAGCGACTGCTGCGATAAATCCGTTGAATCTAGAAAATAATAAATCTATAACTTGTTTATGAAGTAATGTATTCATGCAAAATATGAAACCTATACGCTTAGTAATTACAGAGAAAATAGACAATATCAGTGGACTATTTATGAACGCACTATAAGAGTCACTGCAGACTACGTGACCACCTGCAACAGATCAGGGTGGCTCACACACATCCCTGAACACATACTTCAAGCCTGTCGAGATTACACAGAACTGCGAGGCAAGACATGGCCACACTGGACTGAATAGAGGCAACAACTTTGGGGCAGCTTCTCTGACCTGGAGAAGACAGGAAGCTTTGTCCTGGTGATTGGCCTAAAGATCTAGCGAGACCAAAATAATCCTGATCACAGGAGAAGAACTGTGTTTGATTTGCTTGTTCACTTTCTGCCAAGAGGACTGTGTCATCGAAATATCTTATGTTGTTTATTATTTTCCCCATTGATCTTGAGCCATGGCATTCTTCTATTTGGTTAAAACATTTATCTGAGTAGACGCTAAATAGGCTGGGTGATAAAATACATGCTTGTCCTACTGCTCTTTTTATTTTGATGTATGCTGAGTAGCTATTCTCTCTAGTATTAAATTTGTGTTTTGTTATTTTATTAATATAAGTACCATTTCTAGTCTGGCAGCCCAGCAGGGGAGTTTTAATTAAATTACACTATTGTTTCTATCCTCTACTGTCACAGAAGAAACTTCCCAAAAGAAGTGTCATCTGTAGAGTGTTCTCCTTTATCTTTCAGAGTAATTTTAATAGGGATTAATTGCTTTTTCTCATTATAATAAACAATTGTCACTGTTCTTGATAGAGTGTTAATTGGCCATTTGTGAATTTTTAAAAAGTCACTAAACACACCACACAAAAACAAAGACATTATTTGTTTAGATACGGGTGGAGAGGAAGGGGGGGGGGGGGGGGGGGGTTTGAGACCAAAGATAAGATGCATCTACATATCTGCTTTGGAAGGGGAGGTGGCCCTTCATTGTTGGCATATAAAATCTGTACACAGGGAAGCAATGACAGCAAAGAGATTGAGAAACATTGAACTAAAGTGTCAAATTATATCATTTTGATTACTTTAGAATGCTAAGAGAGAGAGAAAGAGAAAGAGAGAAACTTATGTAATGTCATAAATGAATGCAGGTTGAGAGATAATTTCTTTCATGAACTCATTTACACTGTACATAAATACAGTAAATATTCTGTACAAAATCCAGAAAATTTATCATAATAAAACAAGGCTAGTAATATTGAATACACAAGCAATAATTTCTGTCTATGCCACTTTATCAATGTGTTAACAAAATGGAGATGCTGTAGGATCAATGGTTTTAAAGAGGTCTTTGACTTTGAGATCTTGTTCAGGTTCAGAAATAATCAAAGTTGGTGAATTCAGAAGATCAAAATCATGAAGTTTGTCTGATAGTTGAGGACTGCGGATATTTATACTGTGAGGGTTTTGAACAGATGATCTTAAAGAGTTGTAACTGTTGTGACGAGATCCTGAATGTTCATCACTGTCTACTTGTCCATCATCACCACTAAGGGGTGAGCTATATTCCATACTTAATTTTGTCTGGCCCATAAACCTTTTAACTCTCTTGAAACGTGGGTCATTTCTGTAGTCAAATTTACTAGCTGTTTTTTCATCATTCGAGTAATGCATATTTGATGACACAGATGATACCGATGGTAAACGATTAGTACTGTCACAAGTGTGATCTGTGTTTGGTGATACATTTGGTCTAGTTTGAGAAATTCTAAACTGATCTTGAGCACCAAAAGTAGCTGTGTCACTCATGAGGGACTTCAGACCTTGATTATGCTCAACTGTACCTAATAACTTGTCTGAAAATGACTTAAACTCATTACCATTATCAAAATCTCTCTCATTGCCGAAACCAATAGTTTGTGAAGAATTACGAATCACTGAACAAGGATCAATTCCACCAAAATCGGTTTCTTGTGTATTAGACTGTGGCTCTCTGGGACCCAGTCCCCGATTTTTCAATCTTGGATCACTAGTGTTAAGTGCCTTACTTTGTGATTTTTGGCCTCTCAGTCTAGGATCTGATGAGCTATTAATTTTTGAACCCAGAAGTTTTGAGTCATTTTGTAATATATTTTGCTGACCTCTTCCTAAAATGTTACCATGACCACCTATCAGATTGTTGTTCCCCAAATCCATTAAACCATTTTTTGTTTCATGAAATCCTTTCATTCTATTAAACAAATCTGGAGCAGATCTCACCTGATTTCCTAGACCCTGCATCATGCTCATATTGCCCATTGGTCTAGTATTGTTCATTGGAGTCCCAATATATTGCACTATTCTTCCTGAACTATCAATGCTTGTACTGTTTATCCCACAACTATTTGTAGGCACACCAATGCTGTTTTCTAAACTTCCCATGTAACCCATACTTTGCATATTACCTCTCATTTGACTATTTATCAGATTAAACTGACCTCCCATCTGGTTGTCCAGCATCCCTCCTACACCAATCATAGGCCCTCCTACACCAATCATAGGCCCACCTCCCTTGTTGTTCATGAAGCTATTGACATCCTGGAAAGTTTGACGATTGAGACGTGGATCTAATTTTCCACTAGTCAAGCGAGCAAGTCTTGGGTCAGCTGGTATGGACTGGGTCTGAACACTATGCAGACTGGGATCAGAAGCCATAGAAACAGCTCCTTTATTGCCACTAAGAGATTCTGCTGCTTTTGCTAGGCGTGGATCTGGGAGTTCCCTTTGTATTCGGGGATCAGGCTGCTTCTGAACCTTTTCTCCATCAATGCTTTCTTGTCTCTGTGACTTTTTTGGCACCTGCTGTTCTAGATAGTTTAAATGCCATTTGACTCTAGGGTCATCTTTAAAAGTAGAGTTTGTTGCATTTACAGCATCTGGAAGCTGAGTGTAGGGTTTTGCCATATCAAGAGATATTTTCATAACTGCATAAACGAGAGGTTTCACAGGCACAGCATTAACTACAGGTGGGTCCACTAGTAATGTTGGAAGATGCAATATATTTGATAATTTCATGAATGAATCAGAAGCTTGTTGTGGGGAAGAAGGAAATAACGTCTCCTGTGGTTGAGAATTCTGGAATGAACTGAGGATATAACAATGAATGAAATCATTGATACAAGCAGTCTAAATGCACATTATAAAATACAATTTGCTTGTTTACAATCTAGATATGATTTAAACAATTTTTCACACGAATAAATATTTACCACCTATCTGTTCACATCTTTTAATTTCTTGTAAGCACCTGTCTTCTTAAGATACCTCTTTTATCTTCTATATTTAGTTAGTGCATGATCAAATATTTTGACTTGCTATGAGTTGGTGTAACTAACCTCACACTCAACCCTTCTTTAACCTTTAGGACCTTGGATTAAAATTAAGAAATATCCCCTTCTGGGCCTGACTTATTTTTTGGAAAATTTGCGTTATTGATGGTGGGTGTTTTGAAAACGCGATAACTTTTTTGTTTTAGAAGATATCAAAATAACGTTTGCACATCTAAATAAAGGAGTGAATAGTGAATATAATCATGTTTTTGTTGTTGTATGTGTGATATGACAGTTGTGAGCAAATTGTGAAGTTGAAAATTCGGGGGGAAAAAAGCAAAATTTTGATTTCCAATTTTCAAAATCACAAATATATCTTCTTGACGACCATAATACATGAGCAATGTGTGGCAACATTGATAAAATCCTCATAAATACCTATACTTATTGTATATATATTGTTTTATATCCAAACTAATATAATATGAACTAAAAAAACTAATAAAACGTGAAGAAATCGCATATAATCTCCATCCGGTCAACACTAGGTCTATGCCGACACGCAACGTAATTATTGTCCATGCACACATGTGGCACCCCTGATACATATTGTTTTTGAATAAATACACACACATTCTTATCAAACAACAACATATTAAACACAAAGAACAACAAATAGAACATGTAGTCACGATCATTTACCCATGCCACGCGGTACTCAATTTGATAGTAAAATACGGCAGAAAATGGCAAAAGTCGCTCCCGAAAAGCGTTGATAAAATCAGCCGGCTTTCTCATTCTATACAATGCTAATGTGTAAAGGATTTGACCTTTACACTGTGACATATTCCTAGCTTCGTTTGGCCTGATTTATACGTCATCGGTTCATTACTTCGTGAAGTTCTGTACTCGGGAATCAGGCGATATCGTATAGTGCGTGGCATCGCCCACCGGTCACACGGGAGCGTGTACTTTTGCGTGACCTCGCCCATAGGGGCCTAAAGGTTAAAGCCGCTTGTAAGGCTTTCGAGAACATACTGGTGCCTCAGAGTGATCAGTTCTCGAAAAAAAGCAAGCAAAAACTGTACTTCTTACTACCATATTTAAAATAGTTAGTGATCTTTTGTTTATTGTTTAATATTTGATAGTTAATATTTGATAGTTAATTGATTCAGTAGCATTATTACTTCATACTATTTATCACTTTTCCATTTTTGATTGTGTTAGGGTTATGTGAAGCCATGGCAGAAAGATGATGGATAGAAGCAGCTAAAAGCTTCTTCTTCTCTTCTTTCGTTCACTTGAAACATGTCTATATCTGTAATTCTGTCTCCTGAATAAAACTCACTGTCTTTTGTAGTTCATACAGTGGCCCATAGAGCTTTCATTCCAGTGTTGTTTCCTCTGGCCAATATGTCTGCCTCAGCGTTTCATGCTCAGAACACTCTTGAAGTATATGCATGGCACTCTGTGCTGCATGTCCACATGGCTCTATTGAAAATCTTGAACTTTGTATATATGTGACTGCGGAGTCGGTTGTGCCCTGTTCTGAGGCGTAGAATTATAACTTGTTCTGATCTGTTCATAATGTGATAGTAATCTTGTGTTGGTGTTTGTGGCGTTCTTATTGACTTGATCATTTGTTTTTTTCTGAAGGTAGGTGATTAGTATAATCAAGGGATAATGCAATACGACAATTTGCTAAGTAGTTTTTTTCAAGTCTGTTAGTTTTCCAGACTGGAGAGCTTGAAGCACTGACCTTGCATCTGTCAGGAATACCACAGGCTGTAGGAGAGTTGGAGATCAGCAGTTTTTTAGTTACCACACTAATTTCCTGGATTTCTGCATCACAATTATTGTAGAATTTCCCTGTCTGTGTTCTGATCGTATCTCTAGGCTTGTGTGGATATTCTATATATATATATATATATATATATACACCTGCACCTCCATTCCTCACTGCATTCTGTGCAGACCCATCTGTGTATACTCTCACCCATATATCTTGTGGATATTCCTCATCCAGGAAACTGAGGGCTACTGTTCTGTTCATCTTCGTTTCGTATTCCTTTCACATGGGTCTGAATGTATATTGGCATTCCATGCCTTTCACTCCAAGGGGATTGTTCTGGTACAGACCTTAAGGGCTGTCAAATTCAGGCAGGTCTGTAAGTTGTCTACAGAGTTGTTTAGCTTTGTGGATAAAGCTTTTTCTTTTCAGTCGCCCCATTGATAGATTTTGGAATTTTTCCTTCATTTGATGACTTGGCATACACTGAAACTTTTCTGCTTGAATTTGTACTTTTGTGTCTCTGCATTCGCCAAGTGTTTGCATTCTTCCCATTTTCTGCATCTCTACTATGGATGTTGATTTCATTGCTCCCAACATTATCCTAAGTGCCTGATTTTGCACTATATCTAGATCTTGTATTGTGGTGTTTGATGCAGGACACCATGCAGCTGAACCATATTCCAGGTGTGGTCTTGTTGGTAAACTTTATGGAGTATATTCCCACTGGCTCCCCATGTGGTTCCACTTAGTTTTCTCAGGATAGCTAACTTCCTCCTGGCTTTTGTTGTTGCTTTGTTTATGTGTTGTTTCCATGTCAGCTTATCATCATAAGTAACTCTTGAGGTATGAAGGTTGTTTGTCTTCTTTCAAGAGCTCTCCATCTATCTTGATATGACCAGTTTTTTGTTTTGGTGAGAGGGTAAAGAGTGTAATGCTGCACTTATCTGTGTTAATGCTGACGCACCATCTATTTTCCCATACGGTTAGGGCATCGATAGCTCTTTGTATTTGTTTAGTGGCCACTTTTGCATGTTCTTCTGTGCACCAGATCACCAGCATACATTGCCACTTTGATCCCGTGTGGTAGTTCAGCAACTAGGTCACTGATGTAAACCAAGAAAAGTATGGGTGACAGGATTCCTCCCTGGGGGACTCCATGACGCAGTAAGACTTTCTTGCTCTTGCGACATCTAATTGTACCCTCGCTCTTCTATTATGCAGGTATGCTTTTACCCATTTGTACATTCTTGAGCTAACCCTGCAATTTCTTTAATAGTCCTTCTTTCCAGACCTTATAAAATGCTTTCCTGAGGTCTATCCATGCTGTTAGTACCAGTTTCTTATCTTGGAAGGCATCCTCAATCTCTTGGGAGCGGTAGGTTGCCTGATTTTCAGTAGAGTAGCACTGTCTGAAACCTGCTTGCTGTGATACCAGAAGGTTTTCACTTGCAAGGTACCACTGCATCCTAAGATTGATAATGCGTTCCATTGTTTTGCATAGACAGCTTGTGAGGCTGATGGGCCTGTAGTTGGAGACTGTGTTGCCATCTTTTCCTGATTTGAGTGGTATCATTATTGCTTCTCTCCACGCCTGTGGTACATTACCTGTGGACCATCTTGTGTTAAAGATCTGCAATAGCTTTGCTCTTGCTGCAGTTCCCAGGTTTTTAATTATTTCACTGGACACTCCATCAGCTCCAGGGGACTTTTTCATTTTCAATTTGGATATTGCATGCTCAACTTCTTTCATTGTGATTGGCGCCTCCATAACTTCAGGTACAGGTTCGCCTTGTCCAATGTTTTGCTGGTTCTCTCAAACCTCCTGTTGTTTGGGCTAACTTTGACGTTATTGTCTTCTGCAAAGTAATCAGCTGCATGTTTACCTGTTAAAATGTTTCTATCTTTTTAAAGTGTGATCCTGGTATTTCTTCCTGTACCTTCATCATTTAGTTGTTTTACAAGTTTCCATAATTTCCTAGTATCTCTTTCTAGGTTCAGCAACTCTGTTTTTTCTTTCCAGCTGCTCCGTCTGGCTTGTAACTTGGCTCTTTGAAATTTAGCTGTTTGCTGATATTTGTTGTGATGTTCTTTGCTAGGTCTGTTTTCAGCCTGCTGTCTAGATGTTTCCATCTCATTTTGCAGCTTTTCCAGTTCATCATTCCAGTAGGGTTTGTAGTTTTTGCGTGCCCAACTGGGTATGGTTTTACTAGGAGCATGTAGTATACATCTATTAAATTCACTCACTGCTCTATTGATGTCTTTGTCCATGTTCATGTCCTTAGCTAGAACACTGGTTAAATGCTGGTACATTTTCCAGTCTGCCCTCTTATAGTTCCACCTAGTGAGTGTGCTGCTGTCCTTGGTAAATTCATTGTGGATTATCAGAAATACTGGTCTGTGGTCACTACCTCCAAGCTGCTTTCCAATGACACGTGTGATGTTCCATTCCAGGCCTGGTGATTGGAATGCCAGGTCTGGTGTAGAGGTGGTGTGCCATGCTCTCGAGTAGAAGATTGGTGAGTCTGCTGCCTGGTTAATAAGGATGAGATTATTTTCATCCTGCCAGCTCTCAAGTTCCTCACCTCTCTTGTCGATGTGATCGTAGCCCCAGCTCTGAGAGTGGCCGTTGAAGTCGCCACACACCATAAGTCTTTCTTTTTCTGGAATTGTGTCTAGTGCCAATGGTCTATCATTTGGACAGTAGTAGTTCAGGAGAAGGAATTCTGCACTGTCTGTTTTTAGGTGGAGCATCTGGTATTCTGCCCCCTCCATTATATACTTCCAGCTGACATGTGCTGATATTGTTTTTAACAAGTGTCAGAATTCCACCCTTTCGCCTATCCTTTCGGTCAGACCGGTAGCCTCTGATTTTGAAGGCTATGTCGCTGCTGAGGTGTTTCTTGGATACAGCATATACTAACTTGTTCTTCACTTAGGATATTTTCAAGTTCCAATTTTTTGCAGTATCCATCTCTTAAAAAATATAGAAGTGAAATACTAATGAGATCCATACAAGATATGACACTAATATCAGCATATAATAAATTTGTGATATGCTGATGATATCATTTTGATAGTTGAAAATGAAGGAACTCATGTAATGGTAAGAAAGAACAAATGCTCTTCAGAATGTAACATCAAAGTAGATGGGAGAGATCTGAACCAAGTCAACATATTCAAATATTTAGATTTCTTGATAACAACAGAAGGAGAATGTGTTAAAGAAAAATTTCACAATATGAAGAACATCATATGTAATATATCATTGTCAATTGAGTTGATAGTTCTTAGAAATTATACAGAAACAATTGCGATGTCTGGAAGTGAATCTCGGACAACCAGCAGAATAGTCAAAAAATTATAGAGGCAGTAGAGATATAGTTTTATAGAAGACTTTATGAACACTGGGGGTAGATAAAAAGAGTAATGAAGATATCTTAAAAGAAGTTAATTCAAAAAGAGAGCTACTTTTTTTCTCACATTAGAAAGAGGAAAGATGGAACACCTCATAATTAACAGGCAAGGGGTGTAGGGGAAGACCATGAGAGAAGATGCTTGACAAGCTGGCATGAGTGAACATCAGTATGAGAAATGAATGAACCCAATTTCTGCAAACTCTTATCTATTCATTATTGCACTAAATGCTCCTCTTGACGTGATATTCTTTCCTTCAACCCAGTACTAACTTTAAATGTTGACAAATCTGTACATATTCTTTAATATTATCATCTGTTTTTATGGAATTCAAGATGACATAGCCTAAAAAATTTTGAGTGCAATAATTTTACCTTAATTTAGATCCCACATTTTTTGTTAACTCTGGAGCTGAGGTGTTAGTTGATGTTGACCCTTGACTTCTGATGGTGTTGATCATTTGCATAATGTTGAAAGTAGATGCTGCTGATGGTGCATTTGTTTGGACAGAGGAACTGACATTAGAGGAGTCTAAATTCAAAGAAGTTTCAGATGTTGCTGCAGGTGTCTGAGAAATAAAGTAAGAATTTGAATTGAAACAAATTCAAGTTACTTTTTCTTTGATCATTCTCAAACTTCTGTAGATTAGCAGAATGTAATTCTTCTTCTGCGTTTGCTCTCATATAACCACAACAAATATATTGTGTGATTTCTGCCCGGGAGCGTAAAGTATGTTGTGCTGTAAGTTCCACTGTTATTTACACCTCGGTTGGCCACTTGTGGTCAGGATGTCCGAGGTCCAGCACATCTGTTTTATTCATGCCTTTAATTCGGGTAGGCTTCCCTAGTCCGTGACAGCCTGTATCTGTCGCCAGGCACGCGGGTGTGTAGTGACTTTTCGCCTAGACGATTGTCATTCGCGTCTATCTCGCACGAGGTGTTCCACCGTCTATGAACTCACCTCGTGCAATTGAACGTACTGTGCCTGTGTCCATCGGGTACTGAACCGTTTCTCATCCACGAGCCTGGTTCTGTATGAGGAAGAACTCAACAGAACAGTTGGACCATGGCTCTTTCGCCTTTTTAGCCGAGGTGTTGTTCACCGACATCGTGAACAAGTTTGAGTCCTAACTATCCCAAGTAGGAGTCTCTCACCACGCGTTTGAGAGCAAATCGTTCTCAGGCTAAGCGACCTTGTCCCAATAGTGCCTGAGCCCATCAGGTACTGAACCCTTTCTCTCTGCAAGTGTATTTCCGGTATAGGAAAGCTTGACAGTAGAGTTGGGCCAGGGCTAAAATCTTTGTCCCTTTTGTGCCTGAGCCCATCGGGTACGGAACCCTTTCTCTCTGCAAGTGTACTCCCGGTATAGGATGGCTCGACATTAGAGTTAGGCCAGGTCTTCTTGCTTTGCCAGACACTCATTATTGGGTCTTGGTCTCAGCCCATAAGGAGCACAGGTAACGAAGCTCATCTCAAGCTAACTGAGCTTGTAGTTTCCCTTTCCTTGGAACTTTTCACTTTCTATTTGCAGTTGGCCCTTTCATTGTACTCTATGAAAACTAGTTGTCTCTTGCCATGTATCTACCTTTTTGTGCCTTTTTCATTGGCCGTCCCTCCAATGTTCAGACTGGACTGACTAGTGTCACTGTATGTCGACAGTGCCACTGTATGTTTTGGTGCTGTTGGTGTCTGTCTCTTATGCAGTCAAATCTCTTTCCATTTGCTACCTCAACATTCTCAGACATGATCCCCAAATCATTTAGCCAGAATCAGTACGAGCAGCTGTATTTCTGTTTCCAGGGTGCACCGTGAGGAGGTACATTTGGGATCTTGGTTATCTGCTAACTCTGGGTCCGCCGAGAGCATTGCATTCCCTTTGCACCCCAGAATGTAATTAATCTGTGCCTTTAGGCCAACACATCTTGCTTCAGCATGGCCTATGGATCACTTTGAACCTTTGTAGGATGAAACAGTCAAACTCCATCCACAAAAGTAGAAAATTGACATATTGTCAGTATCAAAGTACACAACACACTAACAATAACCAGATAAAAGGTGACATTTCAACGTAAAAATCTTATAAATGCCAAAATATATAAATAAATGAAATTTGCACAAAGAGACATAATATGATAGGAATAGAGGAGTAAAATTAATAATAAAGGAGAGAGGATGAGAAGAAAAAAGACAAGATCAAGACAATAAGAAGAAACAACAAAAGGAAAAGCAACAGAATAAGTGAAATGTGTTTCTTGCTGACACAACAAGTAAAACCAAACATTGATGATTCTATTTCTGCAGAAATCCATCATTATTGTGTTCTTTTTAGAAGAAACCCAATATATACTGAATCCATTACTATAAAAACCCATCATAAACCTAGTCCCATTGATACAGAAACCCATAAAATACCTAGTCCATTGATAGAGAAACATATACCTAGTCAATTGATACATATGATAGGTTGTGCTTTTAATGTTTTTTCAGAGGAAATGATTGATAGCACAAAAATGAGCCTAAACAGTACATAAACAGCCAGCTGGGTATTGGACACTGAAACTGAGGACATATCTATACTGTGATAAGAGGAAATTCTGCATTAAATGTGATCAAAAGTAGTACTGAGTACATGAAGACTAGTGAGGAATGCACAAGAACCACCAGCATGCAGACCCTTTGAAATTTGCTTGGGAAGACTAAATAGATATTGCTGGAATATTATTTTGTCCGGTTGTAATCCAATAAAAGTAAAATGTGACTCATGTAGGGCAATTAGAGTCAATGAAGTAACTAAAGAAATTCTCACTTGTTTGTTTAATTTGTTCAAATCTTCAGTCAGCTTGTGCTTCTTGTCACTCTTGCCATCCTCATCACTGGAATACCAGTCATCTATGTCAGCTGCAATAAACATCAGCAAACATGCACAAGACTTTTACAGTATAAATAAACATCAGCAAACATGCACAAGACTTTTACAGTATAAATAAACATCAGCAAACATGCACAAGACTTTTACAGTATAAAAAAAAATTATAATCCCATACTCATTCAATGGCCCAATAGTTCTCTCAACTATTACAAGAGAATGTTTCACCATCAGTATCAGAAACAATGAAGATCTAAAGCAAATCTATGACATCCGCCCTATGTGCCATCTTTGGCCCTAGAGGAATAACTAACTCATTCAATGATACAGCTCAAGTTGTCTAATACATGTACAAATATTTAATATCTATTATTTAATCCTAAAGGTTAATAAATATAACACCTTTCAGATAATAGTTGAATGGATTAACTGGAGGAGAAAGATACAATAATAGTTTTGAACATCTTCATGTATCCCCTGTAGCAGAGTATTAAGTATATCTATATTCAAATAGGAGAAGGGTTCAATTCCCTAATGGGAAGAAAATATTTAGAGCTGAAACTTCATTATTAATTCTAAAACTCGCACAGAATGTAATTCGGAGAACAGAAGATGTGTTATGATTTGCAGATTAATTGCAGTATTCGCGCCTTTCGGCTTGACACATCCAACTTTAGCATGGCTTCTGGGTGATGCTGACCCTATATGAGATGGGATAGCCAACTCTACCCCAAACCTCCCATTAAGACATGCATGGAAGGCAAAATGTGTTGCTATTCTTTGCCCTTTTCTTTGCCCTTGGCAACAAATGGGCGCAAAAGGAAACAAACAACTGTCTTCAATGATGGATTTACTGAAGAGGAGATATGAGGATCTATGGACATGGCCTATTTACAAAGATGATATAACACACCAGAACCAGATATTTTATCTTTTCTTCTTCTTATGAAGTGGTTCGAGCTGCACCAAGTTCTGTACAAATGAATGGAAATAGGTAACAAATAAAATGAAACGGTTTACTTATCTCAGTGTGAGTCCGGCTGGAAGCCAAACAGTAGATTTTAAACTTTGTTCCATTTTATCGTCTCAAACTATATCATCCCTTACTAAAATCATTCTTATCACTCTCTTGTCCACCATATCCGCTCATCATACTTTGTCTTCTCTTACCTTGCCAGATCCTTCCAACTTTGATCTTTCTCTTCCCCATGACATGTTTCATATCAAGCTCTTCCCCATGACATGTTTCATATCAAGCTCTTCCCCATGACATGTTTCATACCAAGCTGTAATCTCTTCCTCCTACCATCGTCAAACCATGTGTGCTTTCTTATGTTTAGTATATTGTTTGCTTTGTTGGTTGTCTTTCATGCTTTTTAGTCAAAATCTCTTGCTGTGTCTTGTTATTATGTTTTGTTTATAAATATTGGTAACACTTTAACATATTTCCATTCATTTTTACATTTGCTTTTTGTTACCTCAGCATTCACAGTATCAAGTTGCATTCTTGACACCAGTTTTATCTCATGATTACCAACAAGTTCAGTACATTATGACTTAGTGCATTAGTCTTCATCAGGCATGTCCTGCGAACACACTGCGATTCGAACATGGTAATCTGCACTCATCTTCAGTAGCGTAAGTACCCACATTATGCAGGAATGCCCTAGGTGGCCACATACTCTCCTTTCTTCCATGACCTGTCTGCAAGGCAGCAGCTTTCTGTTTTCCAAATAAATTATCCTATGAAATCTGTCTGACCTATTCAGTAACAGTGATTTTTGGCACTGAATTGAGTTTTTTCAGCAAAGAATCAAACTGGACCTCAGTGGGCATAATATTTGTCATTAAAGAAAAAAAATGATTCTCTAAAGTAGTGGTTATCAGCTTTATTCACCATGGCCCCTTTTCAGAACAAATTTTCTTCCATAACCACAAGGATCTAAAAAAAAAAAAAAACATATCTTCAATGCTAATTATTATATATTTATTAAATATTGATTTTTTTTGGTCCTATCACTACATTAGGGTTACAACTTCCTCAATTTCAAACTTTTACTGTGTGTCCTATCACTACATTAGGGTTACAACCTCCTCAATTTCAAACTTTTACTGTGTGCCCCCACCCCCACTGTGGCCCCTGGCATTTCTGATTGGTCACCCTTGTCTCTATTCAGCATGAAATCTGTAAAGTTATGTGCTGATAGCTGAAACAATATATCAAGATGAAAGAAAGGAACATACAAACACGAATGTCATAAACATGGCCCAGCAAGTTAGATCATAATAGGTACTATTCATTGAGTCGCAATCTTTGCTCAACTCCCTTGGCTGCGGAGGTATTCTTATGGATACAATGAAAATGTCAATTTTGCAAACATCTCCATAAGGAGCGATGGGTCATGCATTCATTATAATTTATCCCTGAAAGCACCTCAATGTGTTAAAATACTATGATAAGTTAGTTCAAGCTGTTTAACGGTCATCTTCAAATAGAGATTTTGTAATTGGGCACGCTTGAAGTGTAATTTCAACTTTTGTGTGTCCACACAGCTGGAACGTCTTTGTGTAACCATCTTACCCAGACCAGACTTTCAAATATGGCAGAGCGCAGACTTGATTAATTGAAAATTTATAACCTTTTGGAAAAAAGTTTTTCTGATAGCTCTAGCATTCATTTATCTGCTGTTGGAAGTGATTCAGAAAGAGTTAATTTGCAGTGTGATACTAGTTATTCGGAGGATATAGTATAATTCAGATAATTGTAGCACATATGTTTCAAATTTTTGGTCAGAAACATGTGATATGGTATGGTCTTCATTTTCATATTCGGGCAATAATGGTGTAATAATTCAAAACATTGATAATGTAGACGTTTTAAGAATCTTTGAATGTCTATCAAATGATACTAATATACAACATATTTGGGATGAGACAAATATATATGATGACATGCATATTACTGATAGGAAATATTTTGATTAGGCCCATTTGTTTGAAATAATGTTTCCTTTTGTGAGGCGAATGTATATTAAAGGTTTTTATGTCTTCCCCATATAATATAAAGAAGCATTATGCTTGTAAATTCATAAATTAGAGTATACAGTAAAAATACACTCAAATTGTTGAATGTGAAAATGCGGTGGGCAAATTGATTCTTTGAAAAAAAAAGTCAACAACCATTACAATTTTCCAGACTTCACGGATGATTTGACCCATTTCTCCTCGCAGCCAAGGGGTTAATGACTGTCTGCATGGACACACAAAGGCCATACAATGTTGTGGATTTAATCATCATCAAGTGCCGTCTCCGCAACGAAGGTTGGCTGCAACAGACCAACATCCTGTCTCATTTTGGTGGTGCACTCTGCTGTAACCTGTCCATCTTGTGATGTTACTCTCCCATTTGTATCTCTGCCTACCTCTTGCTCACTTCCCTTTGACCGTACCCTCAAGTAAGGTCTTCAATAAAGTGTTATGTCTTTTAATGTGTTCAAAATATTTTATTTGCCTGATCTTTATTTCTCTTAGTAATTCTTTCTTAATATTAAGTGTTTTTAGAATCTCTTTGTTTGTGCTCTTCTCTTGCCATGATGTTCTTCCTAGTCTTGTTTATACATGCCCACATCTCAAAGGCATCAATTCTATTTTCTTGTTTGTTTAGTGTACATGTTTCTGAGCGACACATTAATATAGAATAGATGTAGCATTTTATAATTCTCAGTAAATCTTGTGGATTCACTGGACAATAAAATTTATCATACAAAAAAATCCTGTTACCTTTAGTCTCTGCCTCTTCAGCAGATTTTAAATTTTCTCGTTTTTCACTCTCTTTCTCTCGAAGTAATTGCTGCTGTTGTATTCTTTTAAAGAGCTCTTTCTGCTTTTTTGGTAAATGGGAAGGAATTTCTATCTCAGCCTCTTCATCAACGGTTGTTGTTTCATCTCGCAAATCTGGTCAAAGGGAATTTTAATATTAATCCACAGATCAAATTACATTTATAATTGAAGATAGCAAGTTAATGTTTTCATAAAAGAAACAGCAGCTTGATAGAGATCCAGAATAAAAACAGAATCCATAATTTGCATAACTTTTAAAGTATAATGGAGTGATACAGTTAAAACCTTCTAGCAAATTACGTATTAATCACTGTTATAGCGCTATAACTATCTATCTATTGTCATTTTCACTTGTTCCGCTAAGCGTCAGGGGGTGGTGGTGGTGTCAAGTTTTTTTTGGAAATCTATCACCGCTGCAACTGGATTAGCAAATCTGACAGTGAGTATATGTGCTAAAAATAGAAATGGAATTGAGAAAACAAGGAGTCAACACTGTTACTTTAAATATGTGCAGTCTCTGTGACAAGGTGGTAGAACTAATTAGCTTTATGGAAAGAAGTAAAATTGAAATTTTAGCATTAACAGAAACCAGTGGTATAACACACAGTAAAAACCTGCCAACAAGTTACATATTAATCACTGTTATAGCGGTATAATACATCATCATCTGGTGCCTTGCCGGCTGGCATATGTGATCATGGCTCTCCACAGTATTGTGCATCAAGATTGTTGTTGTTTCCTTGCCGTGCCAGGCTGTCAAACTAATATTTTCTCATGTTGTCGCCATCTGTCTCTGTTGCCTTCAATCTTGCCTGTCATGACTAAGTTCTCCAAACCTGCCTGTCTCATGAAGTGGTCAAAAAATGAAGATTGTCTTTTTCTTACATTATTGATTAAGGTCTGTTTCGCATTTGACTCTTTCAACACTTCCACATTAGTTTTTTTCTGGCAGTCCATGGTATTCTCAGCATTCTTCTATAGAACCACATCTCTGTTGCTTCTAACTTCCCACTTTTCAGTTTGTTTATTGTCCAAGACTCGCATCCATATGTTAGTATAGGAGTTATATAGCACTGCAGAACTCTCTTTCTCACCTCTAATGACAATGTCATATTACACAATATATTTTTCATTTTTCTGAATGTATTTTTTGCCTGCCCTACTAATATAATACATAGTAAAAATAAACATTTCCAGTAAGTTTAATTATCTAAAGATATTTAAAGGGACAGAGCATTAACCAATGAAGAGTACCTCACCCATGCTAAAGCAATTTTATATGATTTATTCCTAATTAAGCGCAGCAAATCTAAATTTAAAATGACAAACTTCATTCTATAGAATTAATAGCTCATATAATTAATTAAACAAAATTAGGAGTGGTACTGAGAAACTTTATAAATAAAAATGGAACATATATTTTTACCTTCATTCTTATGACAATCCTCAGACTTCTCAGGAACAGGCTGTGCATCTTTCAACTGCACGTTGATGTCTTCAGTGTTTGGAGAATGACTTTCTACCTCATCAATTTCTGCTTGTATCTGCTGTCGAATCTCATTCAATTCTTGAAGATCTTGGCTTTCTTCTTTGATTTCCTCAAAATTTCTGTTTATTCTATAATCAACATCCTTCTGTTTCTCATTATGCTGATTAATTACTATGCTTTTGTTATTGTTGTCTACATTATCAGAACCCATGTTTTCCTCAGTGCTGCTGGGACCCATTTTTCCCATCATGTTGAGCCCAATGTTGACATTGCTTGATTTGACAGGTGGTAAACTACCAGTGTTTTTTAGCATGGTATTATTTTGAATGACACTGCCACTTGGAGACATGTTAATATTGTCTTGACGCATGCTATGTACCACATTATTCATGTTTAGTGCTGCCATATTGTTTATGTTCTGACAAATACTGCTGAGACCTATCCCAATGTTAGTCCCCATGTTGTGAATCACAGTCCCTTTCTGCATTGCAGCTTCTCTGATAATTGCCCCAAGCATATTCAGAACAGGAGGCAAATTTCCCCCTTGTTGTTGTTGACTATTCATTTGACCATGGCCCATAAACTGAATAGAGGAAAGTCTTTGTTGCTGAGAGTTCATGTCTTGCTGATTGTCCATTATTAAGTTGAGTTTGTTGTTGCCAGTAAGACTGTTCATCATTATGTTTGATCTCATGGGTGTCTGAAGCAGCCCAGGCCCTCCATTACTAGTCTGGTTTGAGAGTAAATGCTGTCCACTCTGACTGCTAGTTATTGTGTTGTTTGTTATTGATATATTTGATCTGCTACTGGTACCACTAGTACTGTTGGCACCAATGCCTGAATTGGGAGAGACATTTGTTTCACTGTAGAAGCCGGATGGTCTTTGGAAAAAAAGACAAATGGGTGTTATTAGAGAAGTGACAGTACCAAACAATAGTTTAAATCTATCCTAACACATGAAAGAAAAATACACTTTAACATCATAGAAATTAATTCTGCTTCATTATGATATCAAAGATACAAAGGGAGCAAGAAATAAGCGCATGTTATGGATAATAATAATAAAACAATAACACATCAGGGTCTTCGAGGCGTCACATTGAGACATTTGGTACAGAAAGATCACCCATCTCTTATCTTCTGCCATCCTGATGTGTTTGGAAACTTCACACCCTGTCCAGTCCTTGAAATTGTCCAACCATATGTTCCTTCCACCTCATCTTCTTCCACCCTTAACCGTATCTTGAAGAACATCTATCATCGAGGAATATCTCATCATATGTCCGTACCACCAAAGTTTCACTAACGTTTAACAGTAGTTCTTGTTGACCCATTAATACATTCATTTTATTATGCACAAACACATTGGTCTTATGTTCTCGGTAAAAGTAACCAAACACACATCTATAGCATTTGTTTTCAAATTCATCTCTCTAGGTTCGCAGTTAGAGTTCAGGTCACACAGCCATATAGAAATATTGACAGAACCATAGATTTATATGAGTTAATCTTAACATGGGTGGTGGTGATACCTGCTTTTCCAAAAGCTAGTTAATCCTGTCACGGATGGAGCAAAAAACTGAAGGGCCAAAGAAGAGGTAACTACAGTTGCGACCTTACCAGTAGGAGAAGAATGGCGTCCAATCGATGAAACGATAACAAGTTTTCACAAAGTGATTATCACTCTTGGAAGGGAATGAGTATAAGGAAATTATAAAGAAAATCTGAAAATCGATCAGCTTATTGCTGATAACTCTGGAGATGTAGTTGTAGTCGTCATTGTTTTGATCAGTGGATCTGGTTGGGTCTTTACAGCCAGCTATTGTGATAGTCTTAAAGAGAAGTAGAGCATATGGAACAACAACATTCAGTATGAGGATAAAAGTGTGGCTGCCCTCAAATGGCCTTAAATCACCAAAGAAATTATTTTGTCAGACTCCTAATTCAAGCCATGAAAGATCAAAATGGCTGATATCGATATGAGTGGACGACACTTATAGCTACATCCAACCCCCAGGACATCACATGAATATACTGCCCAGGACACTCAGGTGTTCACGGTGATCAGACTTGCACCAATAGATTGGGCTTTGACAATGGATAAGAGAAATATGCTGAAACTGCATCATGAGCATCTGGTAGATGTGGACATTGCAATTGATGAAACATTGAGGCTGAGATTTGAAGAATTTGGTATTAAATATGGTAGTTGTAGAATTGGATGCCTGCATGGAGGAATAAGCAGAGTGTTTAACCAGTGGGGAAATAGGAACCATCAGTACGCATACGCTTCGTCATCTTCTAGTGGAGACAGTGCCAACGGGTCAGTGCGGAGTGAAATGATGGTTCATAACCAATAACGGAAATATTTTCCCCATTAGTTTGTGTCGTCAGATCATCATCATCATCATAGCACTCCGGACAAGCCCATAGGCACTCCATCTCATATTCAGTATGTTCTTCAGCATGTGGTACCTGACTGTTCTGTGTTGGTTGTTAACTCTTTTTTTTTAATCCTATATTCCGCTCATTTCTTGCAACACTGCGCTTCACTCCTAGGTCCTGCATTATAGCCATAGATAAGGAGGAAGAAATATACCCAATATCTTCCAACTCCAATATCGCATTTAAAATATCGTCACGGTCCATTGAACTGCCATTAGCCATGCTGGCAAGTCTCTCTGCTCTTTAATTTCCCTCAACACCCACATGTCCAGGTGAATGAAGGTGACTCTCTTTAGCACAGATTTGTCATCTACTGAAGCCACTGACTGTGTATATAGCCTGATAATCTTTTGAAGCACACTCATAGAGTCAGAAAACAAAAATCATTTTCCCTATCCCCAAATTAAAGGTTAAATTTACCTGGTTGTCTGAGGTGATGGTTTTGATGGCTGACCAGGTGGGTGAACCTCTATCTCAAACAGGGAAGGAATTTTCTTAACATCAGGCCGAAATTTTGGTGGGGATCCTGACATACAAAAGTGAAAATTGTTAATATTAATAATTTGTTTTTATCATCTTTAAAGAATATTTCAAAATGTAAATTTTTTGATAGATCATGGTAAAACCAATTAGATCAAGAATCTACTTAATTGCTGTGTGTACATTTTGTTATCATCATCAAAGAAGGTCATCTCTGCAAAGAAGGTTGGCTACAACTGATCTCCATCATTCCCTCTCTTACCTTGGTGGTACACTCTGCTAGATGGCAACCTGTCCATCTTGTGATGTTCCTCTCCCACTTGTATAACTGCCTACCTCTAGCTTGTCTTTCCTCGACTCTACCTTCAAGCAAGGTCTTCAACAAGGTGTCATGTCCAAAATACATTATTTGTTTGATCTTTATTTTCTTTAATAATTCTTTTCTCATATTAAGTGATGTTAGAACCTCCATGAAACGCTCCCTATTTTATATATATCCACATCTCAAAGGCATCAATTCTGTCTTCTAGTTGTTTGTTCATTATAAATTTTGAAAAAAGCTTTGATGGTATATATCGTACAGTGAAAATACTGAGACATTATGGAATAATATAGATATAAACATTATACAGGAGTTATTTCTGCAAGCCACATGAAGGGTCATTCACAAGGGAAAGCTCTCTGAATCCTTTGAAGTTAAAACATGAGTCACACAAGGACGCAAACTATCCCCCGACTTTCTTATGGTTGTAGATTGAGTGATGAAACAACTACGGGAAGGAAAATAGGAATACAGTGGACATATAATAAGCAATTGGACGATTTCGATTTTGCAGATGACCTGTATCACACAAACAATAGGACATTAAGGAAAAGATACAGACTGAAATAAGAAGCTGTAAGAACTGGACTTCAAAACTTCAAATCAAATAAAAAGTAGAACATTGAGATGAATAGGATACACTCTGCCAAAAAAAAAAATCTTGACAAGACAGGATCTAGACTTGAACCAACAAGGAAAGAGGAGATTTTGAAAACCAAGATGAGCAGTGGAGGAAGAAGGATAATCAACTGGGACTTCACAGGCACAAATGAAGAGAACTACACAACACATACACCACTGAGCAACAGTTGCAGCCCTATATTCCACAAGTAACTGAAAAAGAAATAGAAATGGTGACAAATGTTCACAGACAGAATGAGTTTATTCACTGTGATATAAAATGTATAATATCACACAAAAAGAAATTTATTATGGTAATTCCCTGTTAACATTCAATCATATTTAAAAAAAATTATGTTTACATAATCAAACTATTTTAGATAAATCTTGTGTATAAACAACAGTGTATGTCAATATGGCTTATTTTTCATGCACAAAACAATGGCTTCTTTTAATGTTGCTAAAATAAATATTGCAAATCTTCCAAGAACTGAAAAAGAGGCAGTATGTTTTTTGCAGGCTAGACAGTTACTTCCAATCATTAAATTTTGCAGAAATTGCTAGTTTTTCAACACTTCAAAATGGATAGCTGTTATTGCTTCATTGATCCTGGAGTAGGTACATAGAATGTAGAGTGGTTATGGGGCAAGCATGAAATTAAGAAACATGGTGGGAATGTAGACAACACCTGGAAAGTTATTCTGTAGAATTCACGTGGAGATTGCAGCCAGTACTCGAGCAGTCAGTTTTTGTGATATAAAGGAAAATTCGTACAAAGAATACATAAACAAAATTTACATTTTGTACTTTCGATTCCAATGAACATCTTTTTTCTGGATTTGTCAGTTCTTGTATTTTGTATTCATAATCATTTCCCAATTGGTTACACTACATTTTGATTCACGTTACAATTTGTTACATTAAATGTGTGATCATGGTTAACAGGAACATACCTTATTTTGCTTCCAATTGTTACTGAAAATGTTACTCTCTGAATTAGCCACCAATAATGTTAGCATCATTGAGAGGTGATCTTAGAGTAAAGATATATCAAAACATTTACCTAAAAGACTGGGTTTATTAAGAGCTTCTCTTGGTTTATGTTCATAGTTATAGTCTGGGTCCTCCATATCAATAATCTGAAAAATAGATTTGATAGTTAAGAAAACTGCAAACAGTATTTCGTCAACAAATTTTAAAGAGAAACCAGGAAAATCCATCCAGCAGATAATTACAATTTTATGGTGTTGGAACTTATAAAATAAATGTGTAAATGCTCTATTGTCAAAATTAAAATTTCATAGCTATAGCACATGGACATTTTTTAGCATAATAGGACATAAATTACAACTACTACCAGTTTTAGGGTGGATTCTGAGGCTGCTACAGCAGTCCCCCAGTGACTTTCTTGAGATTTTATCTATTACAACAGTTATCATGTTTAGCTTTCAGCCCATTAATCTTTAGGGCCCTGAAATAAATTGAGAAAATTCTCCCCAGGGCCTGGATTCTTTTTGGAAAATTTTCGTTGTTGATGGTGAGTGTTTTGAAAACGCAATAACTGTTTTGTTTTAGAAGATATTTAAATAATTTTTGCACATGTAAATAAAGGAATGAATAGTGAATATAATTGTGTTTTTGTTGTTGTTGTATGTGTGATATGACAGTTGTGAGCAAGTTCTGAAGTTGAAAATTCGGGGGAAAACAGAAAACACCATTTTCAAAATCGCAAATATATCTTCTTGACGACCCTAATACATGAGCAATGTGTGGCAACATTGGTAAAATCCTCATAAATACCTATACTTATTGTATATGTATTGTTTTATATCCAAACTAATATAATATGAACTAAATAACTAATAAAACGTGAAGAAATCGCATATAATGTTCGTCCAGTCAACACTAGGTCTATGCCGTCACGCAACGTAATTATTGTCCATGCACACATGTGGCACCCGTGATACATATTATTTTTGTGTTTTTGAATGAATACACAAACATTCTTATCAAATAACAACATATTAAACACAAAGAACAACAATTAGAACATGTCGTCACGATCACTTACCCATGCCACGCGGTACTCAATTTGATAGTAAAATACGGCCGAAAATGGCTAAAGTCGCTCTAGAAATGCGTTGACAAATTCAACCGGCTTTCTCTCTCTTACAATCGTAATGAGTAAAGGAATTTGACCTTTAAACTGTGACGTAATCCTAGCTTCGTTTGGCATGCTTTATACGGCATCTGTTCATTACTTCGTGAAGTTCCGTACTCGGGAATCAGGCGATATCGTATGGTGAGTGACCTCGCCCGCAGGCACAAGGGGGCGTGTCCTACGGGTGCGTGACCTCGCCCGCAGAGTCGTAAAGATTAATCAAAATGGTCAGTTTAGGATGGTCAGTTTAGGATAGTAAATGTGTGGATAGTATTTATTGCAGTTTTTGTCCGCTTGGGTTCTGAAATGGATCAATTTCCCTGGGTATGCTGATATTTTGAGTACTGAGACAAGTTTATGCCCATGATAACACAAAGGGTTACTTCGACTAGAAAGCTAAAAACTAAGTACAATGCTATCTTACAGAAGAGATATTGGTGCATCACAGGCTAAGTTGTTGTTGTTGTTTGTCCATCACAAGTGATGATGACCATTTGTTACATCCACTTTTGAAAATTCAATTTTAGTTATGTCCATGATTATGAGTTCGTAGATGGCTAATGAGCCCTATTCGAGCTGTAAATGTCCTTGGACAGTTTGGACATGGAATAACGACTGTAGACATTAAAGAGGCTAAGAGAGACAACTTTGAAAACAAACATGCTGCTGCCTTGCAGTCTGGTCTGATTGGCTAAAGACTGTGGAAGTACATCCAGAATGAAAAGTAGGCACAAGACAGAGACTCAGACCTCTATGAAATGCAGTAGAAGAGAATATCAAATAGCTGCCAGAAGAAGTTGGCATGAAAAAAAACCTCTTAATTTTGACAAAGAAGGAAACAAACTTTGGAAAATAGCTAAACTCCTAAATCAGATTCCCCTATCAATTGTTCTGGAGACTGAATGGAACTAATACGGGAAAAGTCAAAGCCAAGCTCTTAGCAGAATCATTTGGGAAAACAGGAGACACCATTATCAGCCTGCAATGAGACAAAGAAGAAATCACAGAAAATGAAGAAACCTTAAAACTGCCCCAAAGTGATAAAATGATCTACAAGATAACAAAAGAACTAAAATGACTCCATGAAAGTGTTTAAAAAAATACAGTCACCTGGACATGATCAGTGATATGATTAGTGGGTTCATAGAAAAGAGGAACAACTTTTTTTTCAATGACAATTAAAAATCAGGAAGTATACCAAGAATATGGAAGAAAGTCATCCTAATCCCTATACCAAAACAAACTTCAAAACAAAGCTGACAGCTAACTACTAATAAGTCTCACAAGCTGTTTCTGAAAAATGATGGAAAGAATCCTCTTGGCTCACATAGTTCCTAGAAACAAACAACCTAACAATGCATGACTAAGCACATTTTCGCAAGTGTAGATAAAAGCAAGTGTCAAATCAACTTCAACACTCAGAATATCGAAAATGATTTTCAAGAGAGAAAAAAGCACGCTGTATTGGTTTAGCTTGATAAGGAGAAAGTGATCGATACGGTCTGGTAGAAAGGGCTGATTCTCATACTGTTGAAGAACGACATATCCCTCCAACAGAATGCTTTCCTGGGGAAAAAAAACAGTACCTCAAAACAGGTAGAAAGGCACTAGCTCCACAAAGAAGTAATATAGTCCAAATGATGAATCAATAGGGAGGGATCTTAACCCCAGATTCTACTCCAGATCTTCATTAATTACCTAAAGTAAACACTTATCAGAAAAGTAGTGCTCCACTATTACAGTACAAACCCCCATTTCATCGTGTAATTACCATTGATCCTAGGCTGACTTTTCCCCGAGACAGAGCCATTGAGCTTGTCTTCCAGAGCTGTTTCAGATGGTGATAATTTTGTTCTTGTGGTGTCATACAGTGGGCAGTTCTGTAAAATATTTTCTGGAGATTGTCCACAGGGGCACTCTTCGGTCACTATGTAGATAGGCATGAAATTATTGTCCATAATGGAGAACGACATTGGCTGGACCAGAAGGGGTGCAGTGGGGGCTATCTTCTCAGTCCTAAAGAAAACTTCTAAAGTTATCTCAGAAGTGCCTAGGAATGGCAGTGTAACATGGGAAACAGCAGCAAAGAGCAATCTTCAAAAAGTTGATACAGTACAGAATCTAGGACTTTGATTAGTTGCCATGAGATCTACCCCAATAATAGCATTGGAGAGTTTGGTTTGTCAACACCCGCTACAAGAAAGAAGAGGTGTCAAAATTTAACTCAATATGCCAAGAATAAGACTCTGGAAAACTAACATCTAAGCTGCCTAGTAAATAATTTATGCCTCCCCCATCCCAAAAAAACCAAACCCACCACTAAAAGAACCAGCTTTGAGAATGAAGCTCACATACTTAAAGGAAAACTATAGCTAACAGATGTCATCCTTCAAAAAGATCACCAATTCAGCTTGTGCCCTAAAACCATTACCAAGAATAGAAGACTATAGAATATATAAATACAAAGAAAAAATCTGACCAAGTTCTAAGTGCCCTAAAATGGTTAGTAATGACAATGCTTCATAATGATTACCTACAATAAAGAGTATATACAGATGGCTCAGCAGAGGAGGCAGTGAGAAATGGAGGTGGTGACATTTATATAGCATGGTCCAACAGAGGCAAACTTGAGAAACCAATAGCAGATTCAGTAGTTCATTATACGAATTTCAAGGCAGAATGTAAAGCTATCAAAGAAGCAATACATTTGATGCTGGGATCTTCCTACCTGAAGGAAACCAAGATAGTGATCCTTTCCAAATCTGCCTTCAGATCCAGACCAAATTTTACCTAAATGCTTTTATTAAAATCACCATCTCAATTAAACAACCAAGTAAAAGAATTAGTTCCCCAATGGATTCCAGGTCATTTCCAAATCACGGGGAATGAGAAAACGTATTAGCTAACGAAAAACTGGAAGCCACTATCAACAACAACAGATAGAGAATTTGGTATCTTATCCAGAAATGAAGTCCATCATCAAAAGCTCTGATTATTGATTAGAAACTGGCCTCACAGCAAGTGGGGCATTCCCATAAGTGCTCCGCCCTCTGTTCCAGCAGCCATCCAACTCGATAGTGTTTCAAGTCTAATGCCGCCGAAACAGATGTTGACATCAGAGCACAACACTGGCCCCTATGACAGGTTTCTTTGTTGTTCTGCCCACACACGCCGTGCCTGTAACTAGTTCAAGCACAACGTCGGCCTGTCGGAACAATATGGTAACTTATCGAAGGTTACAACTACGGGATTGTATAGATGACATGCCATGAAGCTTCTATAAGAAGATAACCTCAATATAAAGGCATGTCATCTACTAAGGTTCTCTGTTGCATGGTTGGTTTGTCTAGTGAGCCATTGGTGAGACCCACAGACGCAACCGCATGTGCAAAAAGCTCTATAAACATGAAATGGAACTCAACCCACTCATGAAGCCAAAAAGATGTCATTCACAAGCTTGGCAGAAAGGAACAAACAATCATTTTTAGATTGAGAACAGGTCACAGCAGACTTAAACAACACATGTACAGGAAGTTATGGAGTTGGTGACACTGATATATGCCGTTGTGGATATTTGTAGAAAATACAGAACATATTTTACATAATTGTTCCCTGTAAAATACAACAAGAATAAAACTATGACCATCTGAATAGACTCTGATCTACAGACCAGTCTCGAGGCTGTTAACCCCAGTACAGTTCTTTGAAAAAAATCCATATTGTGCATAACTTTGACAGGAAAATAAGAAAAAGAACAAGTTAATAAATTGATCCTGGCTCTGTGGCAGATAGGTAGAGGATGTTTCGGATGGTCGAGGAACCAGGTTTAAACATGCTGCAGGCAACTGTGGATCCGGATGGTTCAGATAGAAATGGTAAGCTACTGAATGTATTTACGTTGCTCAGAGAATTATAACACCCAAAAAATATGTACTTGCATCACTTATCAAACATTAATAAACGTATAACACAAATGGACATTTTGTTATTAAAATACTCAGCAACACAATTACTTACATCCTCAGCTGCAACTCTCATCTCCAAAGCTCTTCTGCTGCCCTCAGTGAGTGCATCATGTGAAAATTTACACTTATCACCAGAATAGCACTGAGCACCAGTATGGTAGTACTTACAAGGAAAATCTTGTGCTTGTGGTTAAGACTCAATTATCAATGCATTTACCAAAACTATACACATGTGGTTGTGTCTGTGGGTCTCACCAATGGCCCACTAGACATACCACCCATGCAACAGAAAACCTTAGTGGATGACATGCCGTTATATTGAGGTTATCTTCTTAGAGAAGATTCATGGCATGTCATCTATACAATTATGCTTTTATTTTGTTGTTGAAATGTGTTTCATGTTTACCTGAATATATATGTATGCACTCTCTGTGGTTGGGAGGGAGCCAGAGATGTATTGTGCAGCATTGGGGAGGAGGAAACTGACAGCACTGTTTTTTCCTATGGCTGAAACCCATCATATAGAGGCACAGTGACTCAGGACGTGACAATCCTTTTGACTTGAACATTTGGTTGCATGCCTGGAGCAATAGAGAAGTTCGGCATAACCAGTAGTCAATTGGTGGTGGGGAATGAGCACAGTGGACCCTATCTTGGCTACAGTGGCTAGGAGTAGTGCATAGGTTGAAACCTACCTTCCTGGAGGTGTGATAGTTATTCTCCGGCTGTGTCCCGGGGTGGGCCAAAAATCCAGACTTCCCAGCAATATAATGCCATTTAATGTCATTGGGTCAAAGGGAATGAGCCCATGGACCGCTGGATCAGCAACCAACGAACACTATAACAAGATGATGGCCTTTTGTTTCTTTACAAAGTCAGAAAGTAGGCCAGTATAAAATTTCAAATAGACTATGATATACTCAGATTGGTTATATTGCCAATATATTTACAAGTCTCTCAATATAACCAAGACTCTTACTCTTATCTGATTCCCAGGGTTGTGAGCTTTCACTCTTTCTTCCCTGTGCCAGATGGTGGTAGGTGCATGTTTTCTTCAGCTGTGTTGCACTGCCAAGACACAGTCCCTACATTTCACATGACTGCTTGACCAGGGAGATTTATGGAAAAAGTGCCTTACTTATTTTCACTATCCTACTTACTTCTGTTGATTAGTTTTAAGGGAAAAGACAATGCCAAGTCTTTCTGACATTATGCTGATTAACATTCTATCTATCTATTGTCATTCCCCAGGTGGTTTGTTACTCACTCTTGCCGTTAAGTTTAGGGGTGATTGAGCTTGAGCTTGTGTTCCAAGGCCAGATGTTTTGCCTTGACTGTGCTATGACTGTGTTTGGTCAATTTTGAGTCGTTCTTGACATTTTCTATTCATCTTTTTCGTGGTCTTCCTCTGGCTTTGTACCCTGATCTCATTTGGTTATATGCCTGTACGGGCAACTTGCGATGCATTCTCATAATGTGGCCAAACCACTTGATCTGCCATTTATCTATGTATTTTGTGCAAGGTGTTATACCTATTCTTTCCCCGATGTCTTCATTTCGTAATCTATCAAGCCTGGCGACCGTAGCAGCTTTCCTCAAGCATTTCACCTCATATGTCACTTTCATTTCATTTCTATCTATCTTGTCATGTGATATATTCTTTCCAGAATGTTTTCTCTAAACTCCCTTCTGTCTTGGGTGATGAGGCTTGCATTTTCCAATGATGTTTCATGTTATCTTTAATGCAATCAGTCCATCGTCTTCTTGGTCTGCCCTTTCTCCTCCTCCCAGGTACTCTGCCCTCCATTATTTGTCTGTCTAAACAGTTGTGTCTTTTTATATGACCAAACAGGTGTTGTTTTCTTTTTGTTATTGTATTTAGTAACCAACACTCTGGAATCTTCAATGTGTTTATAATATCCGAGTTTCTCATTTTATCCTTCTATGATATTCTAAGTATCTTTCTGTAGCATTTCATCTCAAAGACATTAATCTTCTTTGCCACTGTCTTACTTAGGGCCCATGCTTCACAGTCGCATGTTGCAACCGAAAAAATAAAAGTTCGTCATGGCCGTTGAGAACGAATGTGTTCTCTTTACGGTGTTCGATTAGTGGCTGTTCCTTCCCAAAAGTAATGGCAACCTACGGGAGTACTGTGCCTAGAAATTTCCAATGGATTAATCTATCTATCTACACTCCTTAATCATCAAATACTGTACATAGGGCAGAAGGAAGAGCTCTTCAGTTCAAGCTATGTGAATCACTCTGTCTAATTCAAGCTTATTGTTGAGACCCATAGTGATACCATCATTTATGGTTGTTCTGCGAAGAGTCTCTCTTGGTCTTATTTTTTTTTGGGGGTGGGGGGCATCTGGTACCCATTTTAATACTTGTAGTGCAGTCTGTTTTCATTCATTTTAACCACATGCCCGATATGTCTATCGTTTTTTGTTAAATACTACAGCCATTATTAACAGATTGTCTGATAGATTAGCTGTAAAATTTTTTTTTTTGGGTACGTTCAAAGTTTTTTGTGAAGTGATAGTAGTTTCTTTACAATAATAACCATACCATAAAAAGTGATATTGTCATGAAAAAATAATTTACAGCAGAATAAATACTAAATAGGTCATACTTAATGTAAACAGTCGACTGATAGGTTTACTTGCAACGTTGATCCAAAAATAGTCTTTTCAAAAGCTGCCTGATCGATATATTGCTTGATAGAAGGTGAAAGCATGATAATTTGTTTTGTTTTTTAAATCACAATCGAACCACCAAACATTTGTTAATTAACCTTTAATGTCTCTTGCTGTGGTTAATAATATAATTTTTACAATTACCATGAAAAATTAAATCACAATGTCATGAACTGTCACCTAAAATGTGCAAATGGCAATCTTTTCTTTTATTCATATGGAAAAATTAATATACCAGATTAAAAAACCAAATGCATACATTTAAATATGCCAGCAGTGTCCTAAATATTAACTATGCAAAATTTGGTCCTGATTAGTAAATGGTTCTAGGAGTCTCTACGGGTCAGACAGTCTTTTATATAACTTCTTGTATTAAAATGTATCAATGATATAGTATTCTACATATGACAAAAGGATATCATGCATGTATTGGCACTTCTCTCTCTCACATCCTCTGATTGTCAGATGATACTTGCAGACTTCCATCTTTTTAGGTTTCTCCACATCGTGGTTAAACTGACATAGACTGCCCTAAAGAAGGAAAGATATGCTTATTCACAATCAACATTGACAAAAGTTATTCAACAAAACAAGTGTTCGCTGCAGAAATCAGACTCTAAATATCAGAAATTCTTAACACTTTCACCCCTATGAGATTTACCAATTGTTAATCCCTGGTCCCTAAGGCAAGGGGCACAACTCCTCCAGATTAAGGATATGATGATAAAATTGCATTTTCTTTCAAACTATTCATCATATCACACTCAGACTTGACAGATCAACAGAAAAATGAATAGTCTTGCATAAACCAATATCAAAGATAATTTAATACATATATGTTGTTGTTTTTTTTAAACTGTCAAACTCGACGTGAGGAAAATTATTTTTTTTACCTTTGGGGTGTTAAGTAGAGGAGTCATATTGAGACAATATTTAGATATATTCTCAAATCTCCTTTTTCCCAAACAGGGTGATATGTCTAAAACATTGAACCCATCATCTGTACTCCAGTATATGCCATACTCAAAACAAAATACACAGGTTCATCATAATATGAATTTTAAAAATGATGTTTTATTTCAATGGCAGTTGCAGATATTCAGCACGTGTCTTCTTTCCCTGTTTGTTCTTTGTGTTATATTACATACAAATTTGTCCAATCAGCTGCAAATTGATAAACTCATCGTTGACAATGATGCTAAAGTATTCATAACGTGGCAATCTCATCAAGATTATGTACAGGCCCAACATGTTGTACAAAATTCTCAACTTCTACTAAAAAAACTACATCACTACGCCGAAATTCGTGATGTCACAATTAGTACCATGTATGTCCATCTCTTTGTCTGAATCATTTACAGCAGATCTAACAAGGAACATCACTATCACTTTCCACGTTATATTTGATATGCAAATTACCTACAGCGTGCATATTTTCATCGTAACTACGGCTGTCATCATCAGTGTACATATGAATAATATCTTCCATTTCCAAAACTAGGTCTAATATTTCGCCAATTAAAAAAAATCGTATTAAATCAGTTTTCCGTCCAATTGCTTCGAATGAAACATAAAACTGGAAGCTAAACCGCAGATCTACACAATGATCATGGTTTTTAATAGACCCGGCACACACAAAAATGTAATATCGATCGCAACGACACAAGTTTAAAAAAGCGACCGTCTGCAACTGTTAAGGAGTAGGTAATTAACGGCGACGTGCGGCGACTCTAATTGCGATCTGGTTAAAGAAGATTAAGACTTCTTATGGAGAAGGACACCTTTTCAACCATTGACTGAGTTCAGCTTAGTTATATTCGGGAATGCCCATACAAAATATAGGTAAAAATTCTGGTAGTCCTATTACAACAACCTCCACAAAATTAAAAAAAATATGGAAAATGTTCACATCAAAATGAGAAATATTTGTACAACTATTGAGGTATAAGAATGACTTACCTTTGCACACTTTCCTTCTAAGTAAAATCTACAAGCTGGCCTCTTAGACATGGCCATGTCAACAAGAGATTTCTTTTTAGGAGGACCTTCAAATTTACTATCCCCGCTTCGTCCTCTTTTATTATCCTTTTTCTCAAAATGTCGCTTTTTCTTCTTTGTCAAGTTTACTTTATGATTGAAGATTCCCTATTGAGAAACCAACAACAAAAAAATCATTCACACAATAAGAAATTACAGTCAGAGGATTGACTGCATTGTACCATGTGTTCCCCATATCTAATTCTTCCCTCACAACAGAATAATACCCAACTGCCGAAATTACCACACACAAAACATAACTTTGTAGTTTCTTTATACAATACTCACCAGGTATCTGTAAAAATGTTCTTGTAAATAGGATATATTGACCAGTTATCGAATCTGTGACCTCATGAACACAAGGCAAATTCTTAACTACTTCTTCTGCAATCATTCTCAAACTCCTGCAGATTATCAGGATGTAGCCCAGAGAACGGAATTTGTTGTCATGGTTTACAGTCTTGCTGCGATATCTGCGCGTTTTGGTCTGCCACATCCGACTTCAGCATGGCTTTGGGTCACTGATCCTATATGGGATGGGACAGCCAACTCCATCCCATAACCTCCTTAGTCGTCTCTTACGACATGCATGGAAGGTAAACAGTGTTGCTATACTTTGCTCCCCTTTCGGCCCCTTCAACACACGGGCGAAATTCTTAACTAATTCTTCACATAATTTTTTGCAATTCCTATTATTTAAGTGTAATTCTGTGACATCACTGACTGCAGACTAATACAAAATGGCTAATTTAATCATAAGTTTACTTAGCTTACCAGCGACATATAAACATGTGGTACATTTGTTACAGATGAGAGGAATGCTGTAGAATGCCATACACTGAGAGCCCCACCCATATAACCCTCCTAAATAAATATCTCCACCATCACCCACTGATGGTTAATTAATTATAGCCAAGGGAAATACCCATATATAAATCCCTCATTAATAAATAGCTCCTATCTAACCCACTGATGGGTAATTATAACCAAGGTAAATAATCACAGAAAACTTTTATTTATTTCGCATTCCACAAAATAGGTATGTCCACTATCCAAACATGAACCACAAATTTAAATAGACAGCACCTAAAGGTCAGAGGAAAGCAGAGTAGTGCTACTGACCAAACTAAATGCCTCAGAGTTGCTCAGTGGAATGAGGAAGGAGTGCGAAACAAAAAGCCAGAGCTACAGGAATTCCTGAGGAAAAACCAGATTGACATAATGTGCATACAAGAGACGCACCTAAAGTACACACAAAATTGTTTATTCGGGATTATAAGTCCTTCTGCAAAGATCGATCCAAAAGAGTCAAAAGAAGGAATACGTACATTTATAAAAACATCAATATCAGCAACAGAAGTAAAAAGATCAGGAGAAAGAACTGGAACATATAACAGTAAAATTGCTGCTGCCCTGTGGAGAAATATCAATAACAAACTGCTACATGCCTCTTGTAAACTAAAGATAGAGGAATTGAGTCACCTAATAGTGGGTGACTTCAATGGCCACTCCCAAGCTGGGGCCACGAGGATATGGATCAAAGGGGTGAAGAGATAGAAGACTGGATGATGGAAAATAAACTAATTCTAATAAACCAGCCAGACGATATACCAACATTCTACTCCAGATCCTCAATCGGTAAAGGTGACTCAACAGTCTGCAGTGGCCTGTTCTAAGGCGAAATATTGTGGTATGTTCACATCTTTGGAGATGTATTGCATCATGTTTTTATTCCACTTCCATTTGTTTCTTCCACTTTGCTGTGTTTGTGTTGTGGATTATTGTTTTTGCTTCTCCATAAGACAGTGGGTGTCTGTGTTGCTCCATTTCACTTCCTGCTTTTGACAGAGCATCCGCTTTCTCATTTCCCATGATTCCACAGTGTGATGGTATCCACTGAAGGGCAATAGCTGTTGATTTTTGGATCTGTCTTAGCTCATGTCTGATGTTGTGCAGAAGGCTTTCGTTTCTGTTGCTCTGGATTGATTCCAGTAGGGATCTATAATCTGTGAATATGGCTATCTTCTTTGGTCTTGGCAGTCCTGGTTCGGTGAAGGCTTTCAGTGCTTGATGGAGTGCAACTGCTTCTGCTTTAAAGTTAGAGGAGTATTTCTCGGTTGGAAAAGCTTTTGATATTGTCTTCTCATTTTTGAGTCTTATACAAATTCCACCTCCTCCATTCCTTACTGCTCCTTCTGCAGTTCCATCGGTGTATACATGTGTCCATTCCTTGGGATGAATGTCCATGTGGATCCGGAACCCAGACTCCGAACACATACTTCAGGACTGCCCAACATACAAAGAGCAGAGACAGCAGACCTGGCCAGAGGATACAGACTTGAGGCAAATGCTATGAGGCAGCTGCTCTGACCTGGAGAAGACGGTGGACTTCGTCTTGACAATAAGCTTGACAATATAACATGACCACAGATGCTGAACGCAGAAGAAGGTAGTACCAACAAATTTGCTTGATATAGAAACTTGGTCAACTTAACCAATACTATACCTCTTTTTCATCAGCAGCAACAGAAGAGTCAATATATCCTTCTGTGATGAGCATCTTTGATAGTGAACTGTGGATTAGTAATGAATGTTTCATGATGCATTCAGACAAAAATAACATGAAATGTAAATTTCGATTCTTATACTGAAGTCTCCCACAAAAGTGGTTATTATAAGTGATAATAAGCACACACAAGATGTCTTGGAGAAAAATTGGCTTTAGTATACGATGCTCCAATTTTGGTGACATACAACATAAGCATATTTCCGGAAGTGTGCAGATTGGTGTTTATTTTAGTAGATGTAGGATACATCTACGGGCTTGTTGATAATGAAAATTTGCTAAGTAATTAACTATTTCATTTGAAGTTAAATTCTACTATGTGGTTTTTCATGCTAAGTCCTTGGTTTCATTGCAAGGTTAAAGTAGATATAAGGTTGATCCAAAAGGTATTTTTCCACGGTGTTAGCAAAGTGAACACATTGTCATTGATGCATTTGACCACACTTGAAACTATCAATTTGTTTTCTTTTTGTAAAATTCGCTAGATGTGAAAAACGATTACTTAGTGATTATTGAATAATCATTATAGCAGAATGGGAGCCGCATATTAGTGGTTAGAGCACTGGCTTCGCATATGGGTGGTCCTGGGTTCATTCCCAAGTTGAGGCGGAAATGTTTTTCAGATTGTAACAGCTCCCTGGTTGACCCAGCCTTAAATGGGTACTGAATTAATTTGGGAAGTAAAGACTGCAACAGAGAGGAGATGGCTACCGCCCTCATATAGCAGAGCCACTGAAACGTAAGATCGCTAACATCTCCCACCCCTACAGCATTAATAAATGCTATGGGCAACTTTACTTTTTTATAGCAGAATTGATGTCTTTGAGATGTGATATAGAAGAATATGGAGAACATCATGGAAAGAGAAGAAAACAAACAAGGAGGTTCTAACAACACTTCATACGAAGAAACAATTATTAAAGATATTATAAAGGAAATAAAGATAAAACAAATAAAATATTTGGACACACGAAAAGACATGACACCTTGTTAAAGACCTTACTTGAGGGTAAAGTTGAGGGGAGGTGATTAAGTGGGAAGCAGAGATACAAGTGGGAGAGTAACATCGCAAGATGGACAGATTACAGTATAGCAGATTGCACCACAAAGACAAGAGACAGGGGATGTTGAAGCTCTATTGCAGCCAACCTTTATTGCGGAGTTGGCACTTGATGATGTTATAGCAGAAACCAGTGATAAATATTAATAAAATATTTGTATTCTTCTTCTTCTTCTTCTTTCGTTCACTTGAAACATGTCTAATCTGTAATTCTGTCTCCTTAATAAAACTCACTGTCTTTTGTAGTTCATACAGTGTCCCATAGAGTTTTGATTCCAGTGTTGTTTCCTCTGGCCAATATGTCTGCCTCAGCATTTCATGCTCAGAACACTCTTGAAGTATATGTTTGGCACTCTGTGCTGCCTGTCCACATGGCCGTGTTGCCAATCTTGAACTTTGTATACATGTGACTGCGGAGTCGGTTGTGTCCTGTTCTGAGACGTAGAATTATAACTTGTTCTGGTCTGTTCATAATATGACAGTCATCTTGTGTTGGTGTTTGTGGCTTTCTTATTGACTTGATCATCTGTTTTTTCTGATGGTAGGTGATTGGTACAAGCTTGAAGCACTGACCTTGCATCTGTCAGGAATACCACAGGGTGTAGGTCAGAGTTGGAGTTCAGCAGTTTTTTAGCTGCCACACTAATTGCCTGGATTTCTGCATAATAATTATTGCAGAATTTTCCTGTCGGTGTTCTGATTGTATCTCTAAGCTTGTGTGGATATTCTATATATACACCTGCACCTCCATTCCTCACGGCATTCTGTGCTGACCCATCTGTGTATACTCTGACCCATATATCTTGTGGATATTCCTCATCCAGGAAACTGAGGGTGACTGTCCTTCGCTGCACACTGTTCTGTTCGTCCTCGCTTAGTATTCCTTTCACATGGGTCTGAATGTATATTGGAATTCCATGCCTTTCACTCCACGTGGTTTGTTCTGGTACAGGCCTTAAGGGGCTGTCAGCTTCAGGTAAGTCTGTAAGTTGTCTGCGAAGTCGTTTAGCTTGATGGATAAAGCTGCTTCTTTTCAGTCGCCCCATTGCTAGATTTTGGAATCTTTCCTTCATTGGATGACTTGGCATACACTGAAACTTTTCTGCTTGAATTAGTACTTTTGTGTCTCTGCGTTCGCCAAGTGTTTGCATTCTTCCCATTTTAAATATTTGTATATTAATCGTCCAAAAATATTGCATTATTTTTTTATATTTCAAAATTATAATGCATGCCTTGCATTCTTGGAGGATATGCCACTGATATTAATATTAGAATTGATTTCCAACAACTGGGATGGGAAGTTAGGGGAATTCTTGATTAGCAGACGTATGTGAGAAAGAAGACTATTTAATCATCCATGGATTAAAAGTCTCTTAAACTTATTGATGTGTCAATCTATTGATAATGAATACATTTTTTAAATGAAATCAATTCATGGATGATGAAGCTTTATAAGGGCAATTAATCCATGTATAATGGGTACCTGTAGGTGTCAGAAATACTATCAATATATGGATAATGGATTAAGTCTCAAACATATTCAGTTTGATTAGTATTTTATCTTTACTGCAGACACCGAACACACACACTCCTCCCAAAAATAAAACAAGATGTTATCATTTCCGTTTTTAAACCGGTGTCAGATACATTTTTGCACTGAATAAAATATGTTTCATGTTGGCTCTTACAGAGGAATATAGTATATGAAGATGGAACTTCTTCCAAAGCTGAGGATCTGCAATGAATTACCTTAAGGAGATCACACAATTTGCCAAGGCTATTGTTGCTGTGATGCTTCTTCTTCTTCTTCTTTCGTTCACTTGAAACATGTCTATATCTGTAATTCTGTCTCCTTAATAAAACTCACTGTCTTTTGTAGCTCATACAGTGTCCCATAGAGTTTTGATTCCAGTGTTGTTTCCTCTGGCCAATATGTCTGCCTCAGCGTTTCATGCTCAGAACACTCTTGAAGTATATGTTTGGCACTCTGTGCTGCCTGTCCACATGTACACATGGCCGTGTTGCCAATCTTGAACTTTGTATACATGTGACTGCGGAGTCGGTTGTGTCCTGTTCTGAGACGTATAATTATAACTTGTTCTGATCTGTTCATATTGTGATAGTCATCTTGTGTTGGTGTTTGTGGCTTTCTTATTGACTTGATCATCTGTTTTTTCTGATAGTAGGTGATTGGTATATCTGGTTGGTCTTCGGCAGCACCTTCCTTAGCCAGTTGGTCTGCTTTTTCATTTCCGGGTATTCCACAGTGAGAGGGTATCCACTGCATGGTTACCCTATACTGGTAAGACAATTCGCTAAGTAGTTTTTGCAAGTCTGTTAGTTTTCCAGACTGGAGAGCTTGAAGCACTGACCTTGCATCTGTCAGGAATACCACAGGCTGTAGGTCAGAGTTGGAGTTCAGCAGTTTTTTAGCTGCCACACTAATTGCCTGGATTTCTGCATCATAATTATTGCAGAATTTTCCTGTCGGTGTTCTGATTGTATCTCTAGGCTTGTGTGGATATTCTATATATACACCTGCACCTCCATTCCTCACAGTATTCTGTGCTGACCCATCTGTGTACACTCTGACCCATATATCTTGTGGATATTCCTCATCCAGGAAACTGAGGGTGACTGTCATTCGCTGCACACTGTTCTGTTCGTCCTCGCTTAGTATTCCTTTCACATGGGTCTGAATGTATATTGGCATTCCATGGCTTTCACTCCACGGGGTTTGCTCTGGTACAGACCTTAAGGGGCTGTCAACTTCAGGTAGGTCTGTAAGTTGTCTACGGAGTCGTTTAGCTTGATGGATAAAGCTGCTCCTTTTCAGTCGTCCCATTGCTAGATTTTGGAATCTTTCCTTCATTGGATGACTTGGCATACACTGAAACTTTTCTGCTTGAATTAGTACTTTTGTGTCTCTGCGTTCGCCAAGTGTTTGCATTCTTCCCATTTTCTGCATCTCTGCTATGGGTGTTGATTTCATTGCTCCCAACATTATTCTAAGTGCCTGGTTTTGCACTTTATCTAGATCTTGTAATGTGGTGTTTGATGCAGGACACCACGCAGCTGAACCGTATTCCAGGTGTGGTCTTATGCCTTGCTGGTAAACTTTACTGAGTATATTTCCACTGGCTCCCCATGTGGTTCCACTTAGTTTTCTCAGGATAGCTAGTTTCCTCCTGGCTTTTGTTGTTGCTTTGTTTATGTGCTGCTTCCATGTCAGCTTATCATCAAAAGTAACTCCGAGGTATGTGGGTTGTTTGTCTTCTTTCAAGAGCTCTCCATCTATCTTGATATGACCAGCTTTTTGTTTTGGTGAGAGGGTAAAGAGTGTAGTGCTGCACTTATCTGTGTTAATGCTGACGCACCATCTATTAGCCCATAAAGTTAGGGCATCGATAGCTCTTTGTATTTGTTTAGTGGCCACTGTTGCATGTTCTTCCGTGCACCAGATCACCAGGTCGTCAGCATACATTGCCACTTTGATCCCGTGTGGTAGTTCAGCAACTAGGTCATTGATGTAAACCAAGAAAAGTGTGGGTGACAGGACTCCTCCCTGGGGGACTCCATGACGCAGTAGAACTTTCTTGCTCTTGCGACCATCTAATTGTACCCTGGCTCTTCTATTATGCAGGTATGCTTTTACCCATTTGTACATTCTTGAGCTAACCCTGCAATTTCTTAATTTCTTTAGGAGCCCTTCTTTCCAGACCTTATCAAATGCTTTCCTGAGGTCTATCCATGCTGCTAGTACCAGTTTCTTTTCTTGGAAGGCATCCTCAATCTCTTGGGAGAGGTAGGTTGCCTGATCTTCAGTAGAGTAGCACTGTCTGAAACCTGCTTGCTGTGATACAAGAAGGTTTTCACTTTCAAGGTACCACTGCATCCTAAGATTGATAATGCGTTCCATTGTTTTACATAGACAGCTTGTGAGGCTGATGGGCCTGTAGTTGGAGACTGTGTTGCCATCTTTTCCTGATTTGAGGAGTGGTATCATTATTGCTTCTCTCCACGCCTGTGGTACATTACCTGTGGACCAGCTTGTGTTAAAGATCTGCAGTAGCTTTGCTCTTGCTGCACTTCCCAGGTTTCTAATCATTTCATTGGACACTCCATCAGCTCCAGGGGACTTTTTCATTTTCAATTTGGATATTGCATGCTCCAGTTCTCTCATTGTGATTGGTGCCTCCATGACTTCAGGTATAGGTTCGCCTTGTCCAATGTTTTGCTGGTTCTCTCGAACCTCCTGTTGTTTGTCTGGGCTGACTTTGACGTTATTGTCTTCTGCAAAGGAATCTGCAAAGTAATCAGCTGCATGTTTACCTGTTAAAATGTTTCTATCTTTATAAAGTGTGATCTTGGTATTTCTCCCTGTACCTTCATCATTTAGTTGTTTTACAAGTTTCCATAATTTCCTAGTATCTCTTTCTAGGTTCAGCGACTCTGTTTTTTCTTTCCAGCTGCTCCGTCTGGCTTGTAACTTGGCTCTTTGAAATTTAGCCTTTGTTTGCTGATATTTGTTGTGATGTTCTTGGCTAGGTCTGTTCTCAGCCTGCTGTCTAGATGTTTCCATCTCATTTTGCAGCTTTTCCAGTTCATCATTCCAGTAGGGTTTGTAGTTTTTGCGTGCCCCCCTGGGTATGGTTTTACTAGCAGCATGTAGTATACATCTATTAAATTCACTCACTGCTCTATTGATGTCTTTGTCCAAGTTCATGTCCTTAGCTAGAACACTGGTTAAATGCTGGTACATTTTCCAGTCTGCCCTTTTATAGTTCCACCTAGTGAGCGTGCTGCTGTCCGTGGTAAATTCATTGTGGATTTCCAGAAATACTGGTCTGTGGTCACTACCTCCAAGCTGCTTTCCAACAACACGTGTGATGTTCCATTCCAAGCCTGGTGAGTGGAATGCTAGGTCTGGTGTAGAGGTGGTGTGCCATGCTCTCGAGTAGAAGGTTGGCGAGTCTGCTGGCTGGTTAATAAGGATGAGATTATTTTCATCCTGCCAGCTCTCAAGTTCCTCACCTCTCTTGTCGATATGATCGTAGCCCCCAGCTCTGAGAGTGGCTGTTGAAGTCACCACACACCATAAGTCTCTCTTTGTCTGGAATTGTGTCTAGTGCCAATGGTTTATCATTTGGGCAGTAGTAGTTCAGGAGATGGAATTCTGCACTGTCTGTTTTTAGGTGGAGCATCTGGTATTCTGCCCCTTCCATATATACTTCCAGCTGACATGCGCTGATATTGTTTTTAACAAGTGTCAGAATTCCACCCTTTCGCCTGTCCTTTCGGTCAGATCGGTAGCACTGGTAGCCTCTGATTTTGAAGGCTATGTTGCTGCTGAGGTGTGTTTCTTGGATACAGCATATGTTAACTTGTTCTTCACTGAGGACATTTTCAAGTTCCAATTTTTTGCTGTATCCATCTCTTTTACTGTTGACACCCTCAGCATTCCAGTGCATTATTTTTATTGGTCGTTTGTTTGTTTGGCCAGTAGCTCTATTCCCTTGCCTCCTGGATCCTCGGGGCAATTGAGAAGGACTTCCAGTAACTGAGGTTGGGCCCTTTCGAGGTATAGGGCCCGGCACCGTCCCTGCCTGAACGTCCGCCACAGGGCAGGCACCATAACTATTTATAGATGTAGACATGTTTCCATTGTGTTTTGTGCGTGGCATCCTGATTATCTGTGCGCCTTTTGGCTGGATGCCTCCGTCTTCAGCACTCTGCTTACTAGGGCAGGACTATGGTCCTGCTCGAGTGGGACTGCCCGACCAATCTTAGTTTCCAGCCCCTGATGGCTGAACTAAGCCCCATCACCTCTGCACGGTGCTGGTCTCGATGGAGTTGCTGTGATGCAATAGCTAACAAAATAACAATGAAGAAAAACAATTGTTATTAAATTTTGCTGCAATATCGATAGAAATTAAAGAAAAATAATCTTTGCTACTCACCCTTCATCCGAGTCCTCTGAATATGAAGGACTATCATACAAGCCTGGAGGACTTTGATAAGATTTGGCCCCCACACTAATTCTCTGTTCCTTGATACTAAATGCAGGCAATCTTTTCTGAGACCCTTGATAACCTGAACCCCATGCTGGAGTTGGGTTGTTTTCATCTTCCACACTAACATCTGCATATTTTCTTTTCTTTCTCTAAATGCAGAAATACATTAATTACAACTGTTCACACATTTTTTTTTTTTAAAAACAGATATTAAAACTTTTTCCTTTTAAATCATATTTTACAATTCAGATATCACTTTAAAAACAATGCACTTTTTAATGAGCTGCAGCTGGTTTTAAATATTTCTCATTCAGAATCACATTACCACACCTCTGTAATCTATTATTGAGAAGTCTGTAGTCAGTAAAGTCTGGGAAAGTAAAGAAGGTCTGTATGGTAATCACCATATCATCTATCTGATAACTGTAAATATTTGATCAATGAACCCAAAGAGTGAGGTCAACTGAGGTCATAACAAAGTTCAGAAATTCTATCAGTTACATCATAATACTCAAGTGGAAGACAGGTAATGAAGTCCTACTGGATGACGACTAACACACTATCACTGACGGATGTTTACATGAATAAATATGGGACATACAACAAAACAAAACACAGAATATAATCATACAAATGACAATACACAGGACAAAGTCAACATTTCAGACCAATAGGCCTTTTTCAAGATGCACACATAACGTACAAACATAAAAATACCACAAGTAGAAATGAATGTGTGTCCGAGTGAAATATGGTAGTGAAATATGATGCCGGGGAAAGGAGCGTCTACGGAAGAATTCAATCATCTCTGAGGATTTGTCGAGAAAATCATCATCATCGCCACACCACTGTTCTGATCGAAAAAAATGTCCATCAAATTCAAAAGAGTCGAGTGTGAGCACCAGTTCAGCAAGGCGGATAAGGGTGGGAGTAGATACAGAAGGATGTGGACTCTTGTCCAGAAAGAACTGCAATGCCCTAAGACCATCGGCATGATGATTTTCTCGACAAATCCTCTGAGATGATTGAGTTCTTCTGTAGACGCTCCTTCCCTGACAGCATTCTTTCATTGGCTTGGCTCCGTGTACGCCAGCTATCTCGCCTTGATACCTTGAATAATTCCTAGGGTTCTTCCTCCTCTGATAGGATTAAACTGGTTCTTACCTTCCATCCCCATAACTTGACTGTCCGTCGCATCCTGCTCAAACATTATTTCCTTCACCAGTCTGATTCTGACACCCGTGACGCTTTCCACAACTTACCTCTGGTGGCCTATAGGTGCGACAAAAATCTGAAGGACATCTTGGTCCACAGCCACCTCAGGTCCTCTGCACCTGACCATTTTGGTACCGTTCGTTGCTCACGCGGTCGTTGCTACACATGTCCTTATGTGGTTCAGATGCGCTCCATCTCATTTCCCAAGGCCAGTTTTTCAATCGATGAGGCCTTTACATGTGAATCTCGTAATGTTATTTACGTGATCATATGTAAATGCTGTGGTAAGCAATATATTGGTGAGACTGGCCTTAGACTGAGCGACCGCTTCTGTAACCACCTGCATGCTATCAAACACAGAACACCCACTCCTGTGGCCAATCACTGCGATGGCCACCGTGGTGCCTTCGACATTCAGGTCACTGCCATCAGATCCTGCACCACCAATGATAGATCTAGGTACGCCCTTGAAAATCGTCTAATTTTCGAGTTGGGTACCATCAAGCCATTTGGACTCAATTCCGACCACTCGTTCGCTTAGTTCTCGGTCGGATTGGTCCTTGTTTTTATTCATTTTGTGCCGCCATTTACATCATCGTTTTGTTCCTCTGTTCTACCTGTATTATCGTCTTTGTGTACTTCCTGTTCGTATCCTTCCGGCATCATATTTCACTCAGACATACATTCATTTCTTTGTGGTATTTTTATGTTTGTATGTTATGTGTGTATCTTGAAAAAGACCTATTGGTCCGAAATGTTGACTTTGTCCTGTGTATTGTCATTTGTATGATTATATTCTGTGTTTTGTTTTGTTGTATGTACCATATTTATTCATGTAAACATCCGTCAGTGATAGTGTGTTAGTCATCATCCAGTAGGACTTCATTACCTGTCTTTCACGTGAGTATTATTTTCAATATGTTCTACTAGCAGTACCACCTTCTATTGATTATCAGTTACATCAGTGAACATGAGGACTACACTCAACCCTTCCTACTTTATGCAACACATCAGGTTGAGAAAAACAAAGAGACTCCAAAAGGATTTCTTTATTAGTATGTGACACAATTTGACATCGGTCATATGGATGACCACAAGATCTTGATAGGTCATGATATTACCAAGTGTGCTGGATTTTATACAGATCTTTATATCTATGTGTGTTCGTCCATAACAAGTGATGATGACCATTTTTACATCCCCTCTTGAAAATTCAGTTAGAATTATGACCATGTTTAATAGTTCGTAGATGACTAATGAGCCCTATTCGAGTTGTAAATGTTCTTGGACAGTTCGGACATGGAATGACGTCTGTAGGCGCAGATCTTTATATCTAAATGGGCACAGATCCCATTTGCAGCCTTCACTGATTTTAAACATCAAAGCAGTTTTGGGGGTGTGGTTGTTGCATGTGGACAGTGACTGATCGTTGATGACAGAAATCATGACTGAAAGGAGAGTGCAGAATAACACTGTGAATAAACTGTGTCATGTATGGTGCAAGAGGTTTGTTCATGGGGTTGACAACACCATCTTATATACAGTAAAAGTGTCTGAAAATGCAAATATTACAGAATAGTAACAAATGCACTCCATTCTCTGGTTTCTATTCTACCAACTAGCAGGAGTTCCAGAATGAATGCAGAATAATATTCCTGACTAGTGTATTATTATAATTAAAATATCTTACAGATCAAAATCCACCTCCATCTTCAGATGGTGATTCTGGTAAGAGACTAATTTGATAGAATTTAGCTGAGTAATGATCAAAGAGGAAAGAAAAACATGCCCCCCCCCTTTACAGTAAATATTCAGTACACATTTGTTCCCAAACTCCTGTTGGTTAACAGAATGTATTACAGAGAACAGAATGTGTTATGTCATGGTTTATGTGACTGATATATCTGCACATTCAGCTTCAGAATGAGATACAGTACTTAAAACGTGTCGGAAAGAAAGGCACAGATATTGCAGTTTTCCTGTATAGTAAAACACAAAGTAACAAATATCAGTTTCAGGACATAAGAGAATCAGTCAACTTGTATCACCTTCAGATCCGTTTCATGTTGTTTTCTTTTGCGATCAGACTTTCTTCTGTCCAGCTTTTCTTCTTTATTTTGATCTCTGTTAGATGACTTGGGCACTAGAATATAACATTAAAACTCAAACTAATTGTTATGTCAGCTTACACAGTTCACTACAGATATACATGCATCTCTAACAAAATTATTGATATTAAACAGTTGCTTGTGCTCAGGAAAAAAAAGAACTGACACTCTAAGGTGCCAGCAGTTTACATATTCTTATGAGAATCATCATTTTTAAAAAAAATGGAAACTTCATTACTTGTACTTAAAGAGACAGCTAAGAATCACATACAGAAAGAATATAAAAAGGATATATGGACAAATGTATATACAGATGGATATATATGCAGATGGATCAGCAAAAGAAGCAGTATTGGATGGAGGAGCAGGAATATATGTATATAGTAATACCAGATGGAAGAGAAATTGAAAAATCCATACCCACAAGCAAACATTCCACAAATTTCAAAGCAGAAATGGAAGCCATAACAGAGGCAGCCAAACTGCTCATTAACTGCTAGCCGAGCCATAACAAACATTGAGTCTTTCTAAATGATGCAAAATTTTACAGGCAGCAAAAGATCCAAAGGACACCAGCATGAATGAACTTACGGCTTGCTTACTACACCTCAGTAGTACCATCAAAGAAAAAGTACTTCAGTGAATCCCTGGTCATTGTGGTAAACCTGGAAATGAAAAAGCTGATCTCCTGGCAAGAAAAGGGGAATCACAAGAACAGATAGAAAGTGATAACATGTATTATGAATGTAAGACTATGATTAAAACAGCATATAAGAAAACGTGGAAGTAGACCCAAATGAATCCTACCATCAAATGTCACGCAAGGAACAAATCATCATCTTCAGACTACGAACTGGCCATAACAGACTGGGAAGACATGTCCAGAAAGCTGGAAATTAGTGAGACAGACCTGTGCAACTGTGGATTGAGCCCAGAGACAGTAGAGCACATTCTTCATACATGTCAACTGTATCAATAAAAGAGGGACAAAATATGGCCTACAATACTTCCAAACCTGAGGGTTTCCATGGTTTCAAGCAAATTACACAGTGCATTGAAGCTAAATTTGGAATGAAAATCAACATAGACAAAACAGAAGTAATGAATATTGCAAGAGAAAAGGAGAACATCAACATACAGATAAACAATAAACAACTAAAACAAGTAGATGAATTCAAATATCTGGGCCGCACATTGAGATATGACAACAAACAAGAAGCAGAAATAAACGCAATGATGTAATAAAGCCTGTCAGGTCATTGGTCAATTAACACCTTTACTAAGAAACAAAGATATTACACTAGAAACAAAGAAAGTGCTATTCAACACCATTTTCTTACCAACGTTGTGTTATTAGTGTCAATCTTGGACATTAGATTCTAGAACAATTCATAAGATAAACAACACCACTGAAATGAATTGTGTGAGACGTATGATTGGAGTTAGTTTAAGAGACAAAATCAGGAATGAAGCACTTAGGAAACAATTAGGGATCAAGTCAACAATAGAATACATCCAGAAACAACAAGTTAAGTGGTTCGGCCACATAACCAAACAGAAAGAGCAAAGTATTATTCAAAAACCCTTAACAAATGATACAAAAACAGTCGACCTATTGGACGCTCTCGTAAAAGGTAGATAGATAGTGTATTAGAGACACTCGGAAATATAACAGCAGAAGAGGCAAATAGAAGGGCAAAAGACTGTACACTCACTCTCCCCTCAACACCGAAAGGTACATGAGGACAGAAAGAAGAAGATTGAAGCTATGGGCACTGTAACATGATAACTGACTGAAGAATGAAGAAGAATCATTTTTTTAAAATACCCAGTTCTGGGAGATATTCAAAGATTGCTTCTCCCTCTGAGACTAGACAAATTAAACATTCTATATAGAATATACAACAAATGAGGTACTGAAGGAGTCAAATATTCAATTGGGTGGGAGTTGGTTAATAATATCAGAAAATATAGTCTTGAATTTTTGGTCACCTTATTAAGCATTACTGCAGAAATAATAATTTTAAAAAAAAAGCCAATGTCAACAGGTAGTGTTTCTCACTGATGAAATTTCTGTTCTACAAGCCTTTGATAAGGATAAACTGCCAGACCTGAAGGAAGCAATGGAGAAGTGAGCATCTAAAGAAAGGTAGTACAGTCAAATCCCATTATAACAATATGGTCCAGACTAACGAAATATGTATATAATAACTAAAATTCACTATATGACGAATTTCCTATAGGGAACATAAGACCAATGTGTTTGTAAGAAATAAAGTAGAGATGTGTGCAGGTGTCCAGGAACCATTGCTTTCAATAGTGAAACGACGAAAACTAGCATGGTTTGGACATGTATGCAGACATGATTCCTTGTCAAAAACAATACTGCAGGGAAATGTCAAAGGGGAAAGAAGCAGAGGAGGGCAAATAAAGGCATGGACAGACATCAAGGAATGGACAGGACAAGATATTTCCACACTCATCCGCATTGCTGAAGATAGAATTCGCTGGAGGACTCTGTGTGCTGAAGCATCCATCGTGGTACCCCTACGATCCTGCAGGGTTACGGGTTCATTACAAGATCAATATGCAGCATAAACAATAAAGAAAAAATAACAATGGGGATTTTGAAAACATTGTTAAATAGGGAAATTTGTTATAAAAGCATGCATTATAGAGGTGTTCAACTGTACTACAGTGCCTCCAGAAAGCTTTATGGGAGCCTTGACGAGCTTTCAAATACAGCAGCATTTATCAAGAAAACCTGACTTGCAGTGTAGACAGGTTAAACTGCAAATAGAAGAATCTCCATTTTCATCTTGATTAGAAACTGGCTTTGCAGCACATGGGGCATTCCCATAAATGCTCCGACCTCCATTTCAGCAGCCATCCCAGTGTATGAGTCCCAGTCTGGTGTTTATTGCGTGACCTTCTTTACTTTCCAAAGAATTTACTTTACCTTCCCTCACCTATAGATCCATTTCTAACATTCTCTGTATGTGTACGTTCTCAGTCTCATTGACATCATCTTGAAATCAATTTATTACTGTCTTGATTAAGTCTGATTTATCTCTTCTAAGCATTGTGTCGCCTATTGCCGCATTGCCTGCCAATAAGTCAGCTCTCTCGTTTTCTTTGACCCCAGCATGACCAGGGCAGAATATCCATGTAATGCTCTGGACAACTGAGTTGTTCAATAAGTCCCACAATTCTTTTCTCAGCATGTACTTTTCTATCTTGCGCAGCATACTTTGAGAGTCTGTGAGTATTACCAAGTGTGTAGATGTATCAGTTATCAACCAATTAAGTGCTGCTGTAACTCCCTCTATCTCCATCCTCATGCTCAATGTGACAGTGGAATATGCTGAAGATTTCTCAACCAACTTCACATTGTTTCTGCAGGCAACAAAGCCCCAACCGCTTTTATTTGTGTTTCTTCTTCTTCTTCTTCTTTCGTTCACTTGAAACATGTCTATATCTGTAATTCTGTCTCCTTAATGAAACTCACTGTCTTTTGTAGTTCATACAGTGTCCCATAGAGTTTTGATTCCAGTGTTGTTTCCTCTGGCCAATATGTCTGCCTCAGTATTTCATGTTCAGAACACTCTTGAAGTATATGTTTGGCACTCTGTGCTGCCTGTCCACATGGCCGTGTTGCCAATCTTGAACTTTGTATACATGTGACTGCGGAGTCGGTTGTGTCCTGTTCTGAGACGTAGAATTATAACTTGTTCTGGTCTGTTCATAATGTGATAGTCATCTTGTGTTGGTGTTTGTGGCTTTCTTATTGACTTTATCATCTGTTTTTTCTGATGGTAGGTGATTGGTATATCTGGTTGGTCTTCGGCAGCACCTTCTTTAGCCAGTTGGTCTGCTTTTTCATTTCCTGGTATTCCACAGTGAGAGGGTATCCACTGCATGGTTATCCTATACTGGTAAGACAATTCGCTAAGTAGTTTTTTTAAGTCTGTTAGTTTTCCAGACTGGAGAGCTTGAAGCACTGACCTTGCATCTGTCAAGAATACCACAGGCTGTAGGCCAGAGTTGGAGTTCAGCAGTTTATTAGCTGCCACACTAATTGCCTGGATTTCTGCATCATAATTATTGCAGAATTTTCCTGTTGGTGTTCTGATTGTATCTCTAGGCTTGTGTGGATATTCTATATATACACCTGCACCTACATTCCTCACAGCATTCTGTGCTGACCCATCTTTGTACACTCTGACCCACATATCTTGTGGATATTCCTCATCCAGGAAACAGGGTGACTGTCATTCGCTGCACACTGTTCTGTTCGTCCTCGCTTAGTATTCCTTTCACATGGGTCTGAATGTATATTGGCATTCCATGGCTTTCACTCCACTGGGTTTGTTCTGGTACAGACCTTAAGGGGCTGTCAACTTCAGGTAGGTCTGTAAGTTGTCTACGGGGTCGTTTAGCTTGATGGGCAAAGCTGCTCCTTTTCAGTCGCCCCATTGCTAGATTTTGGAATCTTTCCTTCATTGGATGACTTGGCATACACTGAAACTTTTCTGCTTGAATTAGTACTTTTGTGTCTCTTCGTTCGCCAAGTGTTTGCATTCTTCCCATTTTCTGCATCTCTGCTATGGGTGTTGATTTCATTGCTCCCAACATTATTCTAAGTGCCTGGTTTTGCACTTTATCTAGATCTTGTAATGTGGTGTTTGATGCAGGACACCACGCAGCTGAACCATATTCCAGGTGTGGTCTTATGCCTTGCTGGTAAACTTTACTGAGTATATTTCCACTGGCTCCCCATGTGGTTCCACTTAGTTTTCTCAGGATAGCTAACTTCCTTCTGGCTCTTGTTGTTGCTTTGTTTATGTGCTGCTTCCATGTCAGCTTATCATCAAAAGTAACTCCGTGGTATGTGGGTTGTTTGTCTTCTTTCAAGAGCTCTCCATCTATCTTGATATGACCAGCTTTTTGTTTTGGTGAGAGGGTAAAGAGTGTAGTGCTGCACTTATCTGTGTTAATGCTGACGCACCATCTATTTGCCCATAATGTTAGGGCATCGATAGCTCTTTGTATTTGTTTAGTGGCCACTGTTGCATGTTCTTCCGTGCACCAGATCACCAGGTCGTCAGCATACATTGCCACTTTGATCCCGTGTGGTAGTTCAATTTGTGTTTCTGTTAACGGAGCCATCTGTGTATATAATTATATGTCTTGTGATTTCAAGTGTAGCTGGGCAAGTTCATGCACCTAGGCCCTGACACCTGTCCATTTTCGACATACTTAATCTAGTTGTATTACTACTTTAGTCATTGATTTCTTCTCAGTGTCTACCTCCACCCATTCACTGCCCTTTCCTATTTCTTTAAATTCACATACTCTTCAGTGTGTCTTCAGCCTCTGCCATGCTTGATTTGTTTTCCTTTGACTCATCTAAACATTTGTGTAATGGGTGGTGGTTGTATTCTGTAACTTTAAAGTATGACACAACTTGTGCTCTGATTTCGCACTTTAATGCTGGGGAAATCAAGCAGAAATATCATTGCAGAGATGGGTGTATCTCTAGTACACCCCAGTACACTCTCATTTCCTCATTTTGGTCTTTTTCTAATCTATCAACTTGTACCTGTGACAGTGTTAGTAGGCCGAGGCCATAATCTATAACAGATAGCACCATCACTTGTAGAAGCAGAAACAGTACTTGTTGCTGCATGTTGAAGGTCGCCATAACCTTGATAACACTTTTCCCTGATCTCTCTCTTTTAGCCTTCTTAATCATATTTGTGATGTGTTTGTTTAATGATAGACTTCTATATTCTCATTTTTAGTTTGTAATTTGTTTAGATGTCAATATTTTCCACATAATAAATTACAAAGATGCAACATTTTGTTCATAAGCACACAGTTGCCTAGCCAGTGGTTGACTAGAAACTGATTAAACAGTGTCTATTGTTAAAACTAGACATGGGCAACGCCACAGGGTAGGCGAAAATGTATAAATAAGTTGGAGACAGTGACAAACAAGGTAAGTGAATCCAGAAGATGCAAAATCTTTGACTCTTTGATCATTGACCACAATACTCATTCATGCAGCAAATGACACTCCTTTTCAGACACAAGCAACCAGTGCCCAATCTACTGAAGAGTGCTTCCTTATCCAGAACTTTCCCAGTAAAAAGAGTTCCTGTAGAATATGATGAAATCATCATAAGTGTTTTAGCTGAGACAATATACAAGTGGTGCCATGTGGATAGATCAGAAACTGTTATGGACTAGGGAAGTTAACAAGAGCATGCATGTGACAACATAAGTTATAATGCTGAGTTGGCTCAAACTCCAAAAAGAAATCTGCATTGCTAAACAAATAGTAAATGCAAACAAATATGTACTGCCATGGCCATACACAAGACTTATCATCATCACTGAAGAACATTAGCAAGAATTTTACAGTATGGCTACAATATTTGTGTTTTTCAGCCCAACTCTTCATATTGACATTTATTGTTGTGTCACTTTGATCTTCTATAATATGAGGTACTGAGTCCCACACCAAAAACCTTTTCAGTTGACTCAAATAGGTCATGTTACTATTCTTTGCTCCCCTTTAGTACCCCATTAACACTGGCAACAAAGAAGACTGTCACAGTATAGGACTCCAAACAAAATTCTTGTAAAAAATGAATGTGCTTGCCCAAAAATGTATAATGCATTTAAGGTAATACTGCATGAAATGTAACAACAATAGTACTTATGTAAAACACAGGTATTTAGCAAGTTCCACTTGAATACAACAGACTATCACTAAAACTAAGGGGTTATGAGTAATAAACAAGAAAACACACAAATACAATACACAAGATTTTTTCAACATTTCGAACCTCTAGGTCTTTCTCAAGAATATATAAAACAGTGAAAAACAATGAAAACAGAAAAAAAACAATGTTAACACCACAGAGGATACACTATTGACATGTTAACAACATGAAGTTCAAGGTGACAATAACTTTGTCACCTTGAACTTCATGTTGTTAACATGTCAATAGTGTATCCTCTGTGGTGTTAACATTGATTTTCACTGTTTTATATATTCTTGAAAAATACCTAGAGTTTTGAAACATTGAAAAATTCTTCTGTATTGTAATTTGTATTTTTTTCTTGTTTACTACTCATAACCCCTTAGTTTTAGTGATTGTTGTATTCAAGTGGAACTTTCTAAAATCCTGTGTTTTACGTAAGTACTAATGCATTTAAGCTGCAATCACAAAGAGAAAAGTGGTTAACTAGAGTAAGGAGTATGGGCAAATAAGAAAATGTTCTGTTGGCATTTTCTTCAAGTTGTCATAACTAGTGTTTTTGTTGACAGGTGTTTTTGTGACATTTTCTTCAGTTGGCATAACTGGCAAGCATGTGATTTTCTGACATTTTTTGAATTACAAGTATTTGTGAAAATTAGCAGGTGGAAAATTGCAATACATGGATAAGAACAAATTGTATATCCAGTGCGTTTTTTTACAGTACAAAAATGAGTGAAAAATCCTGGAAGCATACCTTCATTATAACCTCTGCTTGCCTTGTCTCCAAGATTGTCCATCTCTTCATTGTCATCACTAATTTCTCCATCTTCTAAGATTTCCCCATCTTCAGTTTCACCTATCTCTTTTCCTGGCATTCTTTGATGTCTGTTCTCTTTCTTTGAACTAGTGATATGATCCTTTGTATGACTTATTAAAGAACCTTCATGAGATTCTGACTGCTCTCCACAACTATTGTGCTTTGCTGCTTGTTCTGGATACTTATGTGAGTTCTGATTTTTATGTTTTCTATGAAAGAATCGAGAGTTACTATCTGCAGCATTATATTCATATCCCTCCATATTGTCGGGTCGTTGTTGCAATCGTCCACTATTGCTTCGACTATCACGGCCAGAGTTTTGTACATCATTACTCCCTTTTGAATGACGACTCCGATCACGATGGCTTCTGTTATGGTGGCGGTGACGACGATTATGGTCATTTTCTGAACTTGTTCGATGTCTTTCACTGTTTTTATTATTCGTGTCTTTGCCTTTAACTGGCAATACTTTGACACTATGTGTGTTATCTACTGTTTCGTCAATTTCACCATCGACACCCTCTTCTTCGCCCGATGTTACTGATCTATTCAGGGTATTCTCAGCTGGAAGCTCGCCGTCCGAAGTGTGCTCATCTTCAGCCATCTCTTTGTGCGTGTCAAAATGTCATCCTGCGAATAAAATATAATTTATCAAGAGAACTGTTATTTACCTAATGAATTTTGTATCATGTTTTTAAGGTTATTGTATGAAGTTGAGAAATGTAAACATCAAATTCAAAGCGGAGCAGGTGTCGATCGATACTATGGTAGGTGAATATAAACGGCAAGTACTTCATTCATCTCAAGTGTTCAATGCGAGAAAATCCCCGTAAATAGGTCACGTGACGTGCCGTTTGGTAAGCAGAGTGGGGAAGGGAACCCAAACTTTTCGGCCTGTCAATTTGTGCGTGACCTACTACACGGTTGATAATTGTTGATTCTACGTGTTCCGTAAAACGTTGAGTGAAATTGATTTCATAGGGGGCCTAATAATATTTGCATTGCCAGTTTAAAGATGTATTTCAATGTAATGAATTGCTAAGAAAAAGCACACGATTGCCAACTTCGATCGTACCCGACCACAAGGGTTTTTTTTTTTATAAAACTGGAGCGTAAAGTAGTTGGGTTTTATTTTAATCGTCAATCTGCTTTGAAATATAACATATAAAACTACCGGTAAATACAATTTGCTCCTTTCTGCGACGTTGTTATGCAAATTAGAGGGGTTTGTATAGCCGTGACTATCTACTGTACTACGGAGTGCCGAACAGTCGCAGTATTACCCACTTTGAAAAGGTTATGTCGCTAGCATGCCAGTTTGTCATTCAACAAGATTTTTACTCATTTGGTTTAGATATGCTCCATGTACGGTTTAGTGTGTCTAAACTTTAATCTCATAATATATAGTCTTCTAACTCAAAATCTGCACACATCAAGTTTTCAGAATCCAGACTGATAGAGAAAATTAAAAATTTTAAAGCTAGCTATAAGTACAACTTAAAAATTGAACGCTGAATGTCATTCCCAACCTTTCAAGGACGTATGCGCGAATCTGGGTGGCTGCTGGTAAAGTACCAGCTGTGTACCAGGCCCAGATAAATGTAGAGACCTGACCCAGTCAGTCTACACGCACAATCGACCTAGATTTTAAATTAAAGTGTTTATAACACGAGTTTATACGTGAGGCTGTTTTCTGATATGCCAACAAAATGATCTGAAAACACTGCTTTTTATAATCTATCTGAATTGTGGATGCGAGTTTGTTATAAAACTATTATTATCGCATATTTCACCAAGACACAGTGGCAACTACAGTTTTAAAAAGTACCAGTAAAGACTCAATTGTTGAAAATAGTTCGTGACTAAGGGTGCAGATTAGATATTGTCATGCCCTTTATCATGACAATCGTTAGTGATGTTTGAAAAAAAGGGGGAAAAATAACGATTATCATCATCTTCAGGAAAAGTATTGGCGTACCAAAGTATTTCATTAAACTTTCCCGAAAACTAAAACACAGCTTACATAATGTCTGGGATCGTGACAGTGCAGTTGCTCCCTAGTCAGGTTAATGTTAAATTTCCAGAACTGGAAATATTTTTAGGTCGGCCCAACCTAAGGAAATGAAGTGTCTGCTTACGGTACCAGGTTTCATGTGAAAGTAAATTGTGCTACTGACCACATTTCATCATCCCTTTGTACCTCTGGTCAAAGAAAAATACAGGCTTAACACCGCATTCCACTATACGACTTTGACGTGAATAATCAAGACTCAGTAGAACATTTAGTTAGCATGTGATTAGATGACCACATGCCCATCGAAGCTCTGCTTGCCCATACAGATGAATTTTTAGTGTATGTGTACATAGATTCACGAGTCATGGGAACCGATGTACTGATTTTCCTTCAGTTGTCATAGAAAATGTACTTCCGTGTTATAAAGAACGTTACAGGCTCAAACATTTGATCAGACGTACATAAACACAAGTGGGAGTACATTCGTTTTGTTGAAGTCGACGAAACAGACATTGCCGCGCCAACCTTCGCAACTGGTTTGAACCGGTTGGCTACCCCCAAAGTAACAATCAGGATCCAAATTTAATTTCTGTAGTTCATGTGTCATGATTGTTTTGAAGGGAAATGGCAACGAACAGCCATGATTTTACTTACAATCAAGAATAGTAATACAATATGGAACTAAACACCGGTTTACCTCGCAAATAAGTGACTTGTACTGTGGCAATGTGCTGTCAAACTCGATCGCTCGCTCTATAGTCTTTATCTTTTAGGGATCAGACTTAGAATCGAGGGTATGGCATGGTATAGTAGTGAAGTGTGACTAGACAAATATTCTTGACTAAGACACGGGAAAGATATAACTAAAGATGATTGTTATACAATTGTCTTCAAATTCACTCTTTTTCTGTTATAATGAAGCAAATTTAAGATCCTCACAGAACGTATTTCACTAACATTTTTGCAACTAGTATTGTATGTCGCTGCTGCTCGAATCAACTACACAAACTAGTGTCACGTGATCGAATATTTCTACAATGGACTAGTCCCAGGGGCAAGAAAAGGGTTATTAAGTTTGTTAATAAGAACAATTACAATTTTACAGGTAGTAAAATTGGTCGAAGCTTATATAATGATGTTAATTATATCTATAACAGCATATTCTACAATATAATATATCACTTAAAATCATTTTACAATTTAATACATTAAAAAATGAATTTGACCCCCCTCACTAAACATAAATGAGGCATGCAAGTCTGTGCGTCAGATACTCTTTCTCCTTCAGCCAATGGCTGTATAGTTATCCTAATATTGAGCATGCTAGGGATGTAGTCAGTGACGCGATAACTAAGTTGATCTCGGGTTTTGATAATCGGCTGGGATTTTTGTGTGTGTGTGTGTGCTACATCTGCACTAATCTGGGTTTTTTTTTAAAAACATCATTTGGAGGCCCTAAATTGTCTACAATGTTATAATTAAATATTAGATGGGGTACAATTAGATGGTCGCAAGAGCAAGAAAGTTCTACTGCGTCATCGAGTTCCCCAAGCAGTCCTGTCACCCACACTTTTCTTGGTTTACATCAATGACCTAGTTGCTGAACTACCACACGGGACCAAAGTGGCAATGTATGCTGACGACCTGGTGATCTGATGCACGGAAGAACATGCAACAGTGGCCACTAAACAAATACAAAGAGCTATCGATGCCCTAACCTTATGGGCAAATAGATGGTGCGTCAGCATTAACACAGATAAGTGCAGCACTACACTCTTTACCCTCTCACCAAAACAAAAGCTGGTCATATCAAGATAGATGTAGAGCTCTTGAAAGAAGACAAACAAACCACATACCTCGGAGTTACTTTTGATGATAAGCTGACATGGAAGCAGCACATAAACAAAGCAACTACAAAAGCCAGGAGGAAGTTAGCTATCCTGAGAAAACTAAGTGGAACGACATGGGGAGCCAGTGGAAATATACTCAGTAAAGTTTACCAGCAAGGCATAAGACCACACATGGAATATGGTTCAGCTGCGTCGTGTCCTGCATCAAACACCACATTACAAGATCTAGATAAAGTACAAAACCAGGCACTTAGAATAATGTTGGGAGCAATGAAATCAACACCCATAGCAGAGATGCAGAAAATGGGAAGAATGCAAACACTTAGCGAACGCAGAGACACAAAAGTACTAATTCAAGCAGAAAAGTTTCAGTGTATGCCAAGTCATCCAATGAAGGAAAGATTCCAAAATCTAGCAATGGGGCGACTGAAAAGAAGTAGCTTTATCCATCAAGCTAAACGACTCCGTAGACAACTTACAGACCTACCTGAAGTTGACAGCCCCTTAAGGTCTGTACCAGAACAAACCCCGTGGAGTGAAAGGCATGGAATGTCAATATACATTCAGACCCATGTGAAAGGAATACTAAGCGAGGACGAACAGAACAGTGTGCAGCGAAGGACAGTCACCCTCAGTTTCCTGGATGAGGAATATCCACAAGATATATGGGTCAGAGTATACACAGATGGGTTAGCACAGTTTGCTGTGAGGAATGGAGGTGCAGGTGTATATATAGAATATCCACACAAGCCTAGAGATACAATCAGAACACCAACAGGAAAATTCTGCAATAATTATGATGCAGAAATCCAGGCAATTAGTGTGACAGCTAAAAAACTGCTGAACTCCAACTCTGGCCTACAGCCTGTGGTATTCCTGACAGATGCAAGGTCAGTGCTTCAAGCTCTCCAGTCTGGAAAACTAACAGACTTGAAAAAACTACGTAGCGAATTGTCGTACCAGTATAGGGTAACCATGCAGTGGATACACTCTCACTGTGGAATACCAGGAAATGAAAAAGCAGACCAACGGGCTAAGGAAGGTGCTGCCGAAGACCAACCAGATATACCAATCACCTACCATCAGAAAAAACAGATGATTAAGTTATAATTCTACGTCTCAGAACAGGACACAACAGACTCCGCAGTCACATGTATACAAAGTTCAAGATTGGCAACACAGCCATGTGTACATGTGGACAGGCAGCACAGAGTGCCAAACATATACTTCAAGAGTGTTCTGAGCATGAAACGCTGAGGCAGATATATTGGCTAGAGGAAACAAAACTGGAATCAAAGCTCTATGGGACACTGTATGAACTACAAAAGACAGTGAGTTTTATTAAGGAGACATACTTACAGATATAGACATGTTTCAAGTGAACGAAAGAAGAAGAAATAATTAAATATAGTGGGAGAGCGAGAATATATTGAATACTTTTAATTACGAATTTGTAGCAGACCTGATAAAGCCTTTTTTATTGCTATGTTTAAGATATCCTTTGATAGCTCAGAATGTGGGTTATTAATTCAAGCCCGACATTAACTCACGTTACCTATACCGAAAATATGTACTCGCTGCGGCACAACTGAAATCATATCCATATTTAGCTCTGCTATGTCAATAGTGCCGTTCTTACTGTCTATTGTCCTTCCCCAGGTGGTTTGTGATCCACTCTTGCCGTTAACCGTAGGGGTGATTGGAGCTCGAGCTTGCGTTCTAAAGCCAGATGTGTGGCCTCAGTTGTGCTATGACAGTGACTGTACAGGATGTCCCTGACGTTTTCTATCCATCTTTTTCGTGGTCTTCCTCTGGCGTTGTACCCTGATCTCATTTGGTTATATGCTTGTACGGGCAACTTTTCGTGATGCATTCTCATAATGTAATCAAACCACTTGATCTGTTCTCTCTCTATGTAATATGTACAAGATATTATACCTATTCTTTCCCCGTTATATTCATTTCGCAATCTGTCAAGCCTGGTGTCCCCATCAGCTTTCCTCAAGCATTTCATCTCACATGTCACTATCTTTCTGTAATGTGAAGATGAGAGAGACCAGGTTTGGCACTGGTAACACAGTGTTGGTAGGAATATACTGTAGATCATTTGTCTCTTAACTTCCATCTCGATCTTGGGGTGAAGAAGTAGTGATGACGGTATGTTACTGTATTTGCCTTTTGACATCTCATCTCTATTTCTCTATCGAGGCTTCCATTTTCTGTAAAAATACTACCGAGATATTTGAAATCTGTTACTTGTTTTACTCCTGTATTGTCTATTTGTATGTTTAGTGGGCTCGGTGTTCTGCATATTTTCATGGTTTCCGTCTTTTGTGTATTGATTTTCATGTTGTATTTTCTACATATTGCAGATAGTGAGCTAACATGATTTTGTAGTTCTTACTACAAGTGTTTTGTGTGAATGTAGTCTTCATAAAAGCCTTTTGGTCAAAACGTCGATTTGTGTGTGTTACTATGTGTGTTTCCAGTGATTAGCAAAATTTAATTACCATGTTCCAAGCTTTGCCTGTCACATTCCTATCACTGCTTTCAAGCAACAACAAAAACATATGAGACATTGGCCAAACTGTCCCCATCGACTTATCATATTTTTTTGTGTGGGGCTAGTTTGGACAAAGGATGAGGATATTTGCACAGATGAAAAACATGATAATAACTGAGATTGTAACCTACAACATTTCTTTTTAAATAGTTGAATAAATGTGAAGAAGTAAGTTGGCACAAATAAAATGTTTCTCCTGGGAATGGGCCTCAATTTTTTCTGTTGCATTCCTTCTTAAACTTCTGCAGATTAGCAGGTTATAGACTGGAGAATGAAATGCATTGTGTCATGGTTTACAGCTTTGTTGCGATATCTGTGCCTTTTGGCCTGACACATCTGACTTCAGTCACTTTTACTCTATGTAGGATGGGATGTAAACTCCACCCCAAAACATCCTTAATCACCTCTTGTGATATGTATGAGAGGTAAACTATAGCTATTGTTTACTCCCCTTTCTGGAACCACACAGACGTCTCCAGCTCCATTTTCTCAGGAGTGTTGGTAAGAGAAAAGTTACTATAGTTGGACTTGTATTGTGGCACGGTAGAAGCTCACCAACCGAGCTTATTGACAACACAAGAGACAGAGAATCATGGTGAAACATGATTGCCTACGCCATTCGGCATGGCACTTGATTGATTGATTGTTGGCAAGAATCAGATACAGACTCCATTTATGGTCTCAGATGACTTGTTTAGTATTGTGTTTGGATTGGAGTTCATCCAAGGGAAGACAGCTGAATGGAAGAATCTTTAAAATTGGGCAAATACACAACGGTTCAATGCCCCACACCAGTGATGTTCTTGTGACTTGTATACATCATCTATTGTCAGAATTTATATAATTATTTTTGGAAGTTAATCGTTTCTTGCATATAGTGCTTTAAATAATTATGTGTAAATGTTCAGACTTGAATGTGCAAAGAACATATTGTTTTTCTGCTTTATAAAAATAATAACATTTTAAATTTAACCAGCTCACTATTGAAGCAGGACTACATATTACAAAAGCAAAATAAAAAGTAAATACAGGGTATGAGCAATTGCAAGCTTTCTGTGAGGAACGGCTAAAAGACACCAAACTAGGGAATTAGATAAAGCTGTGCTCTTGCATTCACTATGTGTATGGCCTGTTCCTGTATATCATTTATTGTTGGCAAAACATCTTTACTGCTATATTAAATTACACAAAAATTATAATCTTTTGCATGAAACTGTTTTGAATCTAACACTAGCCACGCAAAGTAACTGCCAAAGATTAGAGTTTGTCATACTTTTGGTCTTTTTAAATACTAGGTTGAAGATGTGCATGAAGTTCACTGCCTGCAGAGATATGCAACAAATTTAGAACCCCACAATCAAGATCCTACTTTGTCAATTCAGGCATATGATCTTCACAAACAGATGTGGCTGACATGGATATCATAGCATTTATTTTTCTTTTATCCTATTCATTTAGTCATATTTATTTAATATCTATGGAAAAACATAATGAGAAATGTAAGAGATTACCAGGCCCATACAGTTTCATCCTCTTAACATCAGAAGACAGCAGATCCCAGAAATTATATAAGCAGACAGAGTTGGTGTCTATGGCCACACTGATAGCAGAAAAAATGTCAAGCATGCTAGATCGTGGTTAGCTTTGAGCATGGTGACCTGCGTGTCAGTATGTCAGGATGATGATTATAATATTGTTCCTCCTTCACAAACAAAGATAAGCATGGCATGAAATAATAATAAACATATGTGGCACAAAAAATTATGGGAAAAAACTAAACTAATATTCGTGTTTGTCTGTTTAGGTTTGTGAATTAAAAGATGTCAGAAGAGTCTGATTCATGCCAGGAAAGATCTGTTGCAGTGCATGCATAGGGTCCCAAGTAAGAACACTTTCAGATCTTTCCTTCTGTTTCTGTCTCTGGTAGATTGCCCATAGTGTTCTTTCCTGTTCAAATTTTGTGATGCCAACGGTGATCAAGATCTTGTACGGCTGGCCTACTATACTAGCGATATGGTTACGGACGCCCACTATTCACTGGAAACACTAAACGTATTAGTTGATGATGACAAAGTCAGATGTGTCAGGCTATTGGCGCTAATAAAACAGCAATACAATGCATTTCCAATCTCTGGACTAAGTCCTGCCGGAAAACTCGTGGGAACTTCATGCTACAAGAAAAATCCGATGGAAGTTTGATAATGAACGGGAAAAAAACAACATATGCAGATACATAGTTCTTTTAACAATTAATGATGGAGGTCTGAAACAGCTGTTTCTATCAGCTAAAAACACTGAAGCTCAGAACTTATTCTTAAATACAAAGAAAAAACTTATGACAAGAAATAAAGTCAAAACCAAACCAAGATTCATCATTGCTAATCAACAACTGAATTAATTTTGAATATTTGGGTACAAACACCTAAACAGTTCAGGAGATTGTGCAGCAAAAATCAAGAAAAGAATTTCAAAAGTGACTTCAAAATTAGTGCAAATGAAAAATCTTTATCACAGCACATGGTAAAAGCAAAGTACATCTGATTAGAGCAAGCATATTTTCAGTAGTAATTTATGGCTGTGAAACATGGGCACTTAATAAATCAGTGGCAAAGAGAATTACTGTCTTCGAATTGAGATGCTATAGAATAATTTTGAGATACTATGAACAGAGGAAAAGGCAAACTAAGCAGTCTTAAGAAGAGTAAATGTCAAGTAGGGCTGGTCTCTAAACAACATTTAGACAAGAAAGCTGAGGTTTCTTTGGTCAGATAAATAAACATAAAAGCATGGAAAAATGTATATTAATTAATTTTTTTACTATATTCATGAAATATTTTACTTGTATCATATTAAAGCATTTTGACTAATATCTTTCTGTGCTCCTATCTATTTCTTATACAGTTCTCAACAGTTGTGCACAAACACTATAGCTTCACTGGTGTAACTTCTGTGTAATTATGTCTTATAGTAAATGGCCTATTACATTTTTCCTTTCAGAGACATTTCAGCCTGTTCATTCTGAAATGTTAATACACGGGTAGTTATTTCATGAGCTTAATATACAGGTGAGATCACTGTATTCATTTTTTTAAAGGGGGGAGGGGTGTGTTTAGAAAAAACCACAGACACACGTGTTATCTATGTCCTTTGAGTAATAGGATCATCATCAGGTGGCATGTCGACTTATGTAAGCAATCATGTCTCTCCACAGTACTCTATCTCCAGTATTATGTATCAGGATCGTTGCTGTTTCCATGCCATGGCAGGTTGTCAAACTCTAATATTTTCTCACGTTGTCACTCTCTGTATCTGTTGCCTTCAATCTTGCCTGTTGTGACTATGTTCTCCAAACTTCTTTGTCTTATAATGTTGCCAAAATATGAAGATTGTCTACTTTCTTATATTAATGATTAAGCTCTGTCTCGCATTTGACTCTATCAACACCTCCACATTAGTCTTTTCTGGCAATCCATGGTATTCTTAGCATTCTTCTGTAGAGCAACATATCTATGACCTCTAATTTCCCACTTTCCTGTTTGTTTATTGTCCAAGACATGCTATCATATGTTATTATAAGAGTTATATAGCACTGCACAACTCTTTTCCTAACCTCTAATGACAAGATCATATTACACAATATCTTTTTCATTTTTCTGAATGTTGCTTTTGCCTGCCCTATTCTGCTTATTATGAATTATTTCTGTTGATTTTCTTCTATCTGCTGCCATCGTTGTACACAAATACTTGACTTAGTGGATCTGTTTTAATACTACAGTATATCATTCACTTTAATCTTGCAAGCTGTGGTATTTTGTTTCTTTGAAACAACCATTACTTCTGTTTTCTTTATATTTAGGAAGAGGCCTTTCTCTGTACTTGCTTTCACTACTACATTAATTAATTCTTGAAGGTCTTCCTCACTTTTAGTAATCAGAACAGACTCATCCGCATATCTTAAATTATTTATGTTATGTCCTACCACTGATATTGATGGGATATCAACTATTGCACACATTATGTTTTCACTGTATAAAGAGAACAGGTCTGGTGAAAGTATACATCCCTGTCCAACTCCTTGTTTTATTTGTTAAAATGGGCCAAATTGATTTCCTACTCTATGCTTCTTCTTCTGCGTCTGCTCTCATATAACCACAATGAATATATCGTGATTTCCGCAGGGGAGTACATTGTGTTGCAAGTTCCACAGTAAGACTGTGTTATTTGCACCTCGGTTGGCCACTCTGTAGTCTGGACGTCCGAGGTCCAGCACATCCGTTTTCATCATGCCTTTGATTCGGGTGGGCTTCCCTAGTCCGTGACAGCCTGTCTATCTGTCGCCAGACACGCTGGTGTGTAGTGACTCTTCACAGAGACATTTGTCGTTCACGTCTATCTCGCACGAGGTGTTCCACCGTCTATAAACTTACCTCTTGTAATTGGACAAACTGTGCCTGTGCCCATCGGGTACTGAACCGTTTCTCATCCGTAAGCCTGGTTCTGTATGAGGAAAAAATCAACAGAAGAGTTGGACCTTGGCTATTTCACCTTCTTAGCCGAGGTGTTGTTCACCGACATCGTGAACCCCTCATCCAAGTTCGAGTCTCACACCATGCCTTCTCGAGCTGAGCGACCTTGTCCCAATAGCCTGAGCCCATCAGGTACTGAACCCTTTCTCTCTGCAAGTGTATTTCTGGTATAGGAAAGCTTGACAGTAGAGTTGGGCCAGAACTGCCATCGTTGTCCTTTTTTTGCCTGAGCCCATCGGGTACAGAACCCTTTCTCTTCACGAGCATGTTTCCGGTATAGGAAGGCTCGACATTAGAGAAAGGCCAGGTCTTCTTACTTTGCTGAACGCCCATGATCGGGTCTGGGTCTCTGCCTATAAGGAGCACAGGTAACTAAAAGATTGTCTCGAGCTAACAGAGTTTGTAGTTTCCCTTTCCTTGGAACATCTCCCTTTCTATTTGCGCTTGGTGCTGCCCTCTGGCGCTGTTCTGCCGTTTCATTGTACTCATTATGAAAACTATTTGTCTCTCGCCATGCATCTACCTTTTGTGCCTTTTCATTGGCCGCCCCTCTAATGTTCAGACTGGACTGACTAGCATCACTGTTTGTCGACAGTGACACTCTATGTTTTGGTGTTGTTGGTGATATTGTCTGTCTCTTATGCAGTCAAATCTCTTTCCATCTGCTACCTCAACATTCTCGGACATGATCCCCAAATGATTTAGCCAGAATTAGCACGAGCTACTGTATTTATGTTTCCAGGTTACACCATGAGGAGGTACATTTGGGATCTTGGTTATCTGCTAACCCTGGCTTCACCGAGAGCATTGCGTTCCCTTTTTGCACCCCATTTCCTACTCTTATTGATGCTGTTTGTTTTTTACTAGTACATGTTCTTGATGATTATTAAATCCTTACTATCGATGTTCACATTCTTTAGCATGTGTATAACTTTACTATGTTTAACTTTATCAAATGCTTTTGTGTAGTCTATAAACCAGAGGTACTGGTCTGTTTTTTATCCCTATAGACCTTTCTATTATTGTTATCAAATATATATTGCATTGTTGGTAGAGTATTAAGATATATAGGGCTTATATATAAAGCAGGAGAGAGAATTGCAGACATAAATGTATATAAACAACATCCAACATTATAACAAATGTTGATAGTTTGTTGGATACATTTTAATTATATAATATCATGGTTCTCAGAGAAAAAAATATCCACCAAACATAATCAGATAATATATTTAAATTGTGTATACATTTCAGTGACTTGAAACATGACTGCTAAAATTATTTCAGAAAACAACAAGGAAGCTTTAGAATTATTGTTTGTGTATCTGTCATCACATCCTGTTCATGGACACATGTAAACTGTAAACAATGAAGAAATAGCAAAATATGAAACTCAAAGGAAAGTATCAATTAAGCCTGCATGTAGACGGTCTCACTAGTGACCAACCATTATGCAACATTAAACTCTCAGTAGATAACATGTCAATATAGTGAAAATTTCCTGTTGTGGAAGCTACACAGCATTTCATTTGTACAATTATGTTTCCTTTTGTGGTGAAACATTCAGAGAAACCAGCACTGCACACCACATTGGGGGAATCAGATTAGCTCTAGCCCTGATTATGATCCTAGCTACCAATGTGTGTGTGTGTGTGTGATGCCCTGGTCATCTTGCAACTTAGTCAACAATAGTGGCAGACAATATATGAATCTGGTCTGTTCTGTTGACACCACTTCATCTTGAGTCAACATATTTTCCAAATTTGACCAATTAACATTCCTAAAAAAATAAGTAATTTTAGCCAAGCTGAAAGGTGTGTATTCTCTTGCCACTATAAATATGGACAACAGAAGTGAGGAAAATGTAACTCTACAAAGAGTCACTTCTGACATATGGAAGTAAATCACAAACAATATATAAATATGCCAGTAGGAAACTAGAGGCCACAGATATTTTGTTCTTCATAAGAATGCTGAGAATCCTATCGATAACTAGAAAACTAATGAAAGAGTTACTGAGAGAGACGGACACCAAAAGAAAGTTACTTACCCTTGGTATCAACATTAGAAAAAAAGTCTACATTGGTCACATCATGAGAAGTGATTTGGAGTACAATGTAAGAACAGGGAAAAGTGAAAAAAAAAAAAAAAGACAGAATATCAAAGATAGAATATGCTAGATAGTTTCACATGGTGGCATGTTAGAGAGTCCTCAGTGGAGCTGATACACAGTACTGCAGGTAGAATGTTGGGATCACTGATAGTCTATGTCAATGGTTCTAAATCTTTGTGAGACCAGGGCATGACAAAAATATTTGTATAAGACGTGGACCCAGTCCAAACATATAGGCTACTACTCATTTATTCTTATAGCATTACACTTTTTTATACATTAAGTTTATACATGAAATCAGCATAAATAGTAATAATTGATTGTAACAAAAAAATAAAGAGCATTCTTACATTTATCCATTTTTAAGTATGTTCATTTAAACAAACAATGAGGAACAAATACTTAAATACCTAACTACCATAAAATCAACAGAGCAGGGGAAGCAGCAAAGGATGCCAACTTGCTGTGGAAATACACATGTATTATCACACAACCACACACACCAATAACAGAAATATATGAGTGTGAATCTCTCACTTCTGAACACTAGTTACAAGACTACTGGTAGCTAATACTTTGAATTTTACAATGCAGGACTTTAACCTTTAGCACTCTGCATTAAAATTGAGTAATTTTCACCTGCCACTAATTCATTTTTGCTCTTACGCATTATTTATGGAGGGTATTCGGAAAATGCAATAGCTGTTTTTGTTTTTTGAAGCTTTTTGTATAATTTGTGTGTGTGTGTGTGTGTGTGAAATAAAGGAATGGTTACTGAATGTAAAAGTTACTGAATGTAAAAGTTTTGTTGGTATATGTGTGATATCTAAGAAATTGTGAAGATTTTTAAAAAATTCCCCCCCCCCCCCAAACGTGCAACTCACCTATTCTTGTCTGATATATTCAAGCCAGGATAAAATGCTACTAAATGCCTAGGCCTATAATCTGATGTTATTTCATAATATAACTACAAAGTGTTCATATAATATCACCTTTGAAAACACACGAAACATGTCAATCTCATGTCATGGATAGGCCTAATGTTTCTCTAAACTTCAATTTATTCGGGGAAATACTGCTAAATTAAAAATGCATAGGGCCTGTGCTATTTCTGTCATTTTATTACCAATCTCACATGTTCATATAATATCGTCTGTGAAAGCAAACGAAACACATCAATCCCACTTTATCCTCTAGGCCTAATGTTCCTACAACTTTGCAAAAGTTGCGACGCCAGAAATCATTGTAACCTGAACGTGTGCTATTCAACTATATTCATGATGTTTTACGCATACACTCGACAAAGAACTGCTGCTCCACATTATCAGCTTTCTGGAACCAGGAAACAATATCTGCATCAGTGAAACCAAGAATTTCATAAACTACATTCTTTGACACTTTCTGTAAGGTTAGTGAGATTTTCATGGATTTTTTGTATATCCTTTAGTATATTTATTCTGAGATGAACTAAAGTGATGACCAAGTGGAGACAATCAGAAATTTTCAGTAAACATTGTAAATAAGTACCGGGTTACTACTATGGTTACATAAACCTACAACTAATAAAATGATAAAAGAAACAATTATAATGAAAATATGCAGAGAAATGGAGATATCACTACAACAGAAGACTAAATAAAAGCACAAGGAAATAAGACAGATCAAAAATAATAATTTTGAAAAGCCAGACCAGCCAAAGATGGATGTGTTGGGCCATTGGCACCAATAAAATGGAGACACACCCATTTCACACCGCATTTCCATTTTCTGGACTAAATCCTGCTGGAAATCTAATAGGATCATGGTCCTGCTACAAGAGAAATCAAGAGGAGGTTTGAGAATGAATGCTGAAGAAGAAGAAGACAAGTCAGACAACAGTCTCCAAAATGTCTCTATAATATCAGAGGTTCCTGGAGTATTAAAATAGAAATACCAGACTCCACCTCAACAAAAAGCATTGACACTAGACATGATAGAAAGAAAATACAACCCTAAAGACTGGACACATCTACGCTGATGGATCTACAGAAGGAGCAGTAATTAATGGCAGAGGTGGAATTTTTGTAAGACTCACAGATGGGAAGACAATATCTAAAACTTTTCCAACTAGGAAATACTCCTCCAACTTTACAGCAGAAGCAGTTGCACTTCATCATGCACTGAAAGTCCTCATCGATTCAGAACTGCAAAGACCTAAGATAATAGCTATATTCACAGATTGTTGATTCAGTCAATCCAGAGCATCAGAAATGAATACCATCTGCACAATAACTCAGAGTTGAGGAATATCCAAACATCCTCTGATATTACCCTTCAATATATACCATCACACTGTGAAATCATGGGAAATTAGAAAGCGGATGTTCTGCGGAAAACCCTAAACAAAGACACATGTTAGTTTCCAAAGAAAAAAACTACCAACAGAAGGAAAGCAGTGGGAATATGAAACTTGAAAGAACACAACTTGGTAAGTGATTATATAAAATATAGCACAAAAGATTGGACACATCTGAACACACACACACACACACAAATGTGTGGACATAGATAATAACTGGGACTACTGTAAAACTGTATAACAATAGTACTTATTTAAAACACAAAGTTGATCGGCTTTACAATGAACTAATATCACTGGACACTGGCATTAAAAACATAGACAACAGCATACATGACAGTTTCAACCTTAAGTTATTTTCAAGAAAATCAATTTTGTGCAGAACATAAAAGGTTGCATTGTTACCTTAGATCTCTCTGCTCATTACTATGTGAAAGCCAAACAACAGGCAGGAATACCAGTTGAAATTGGTTATAGTCAGATTTCATGTAAAACATGGTTAAAATGGCCAAACTCTAACTTTTATTACATTTTAAAATTGACCAAAAATACAAAAAAATTACCAAAGCATACATTTTGTGGCCAGTGACATTTAGAAATGCCAAACTTGTGAAATTTGACCATAAAATAGCTAAATTCTGACAACCATGTCATACACTGAGAATCCCATTAATAACTAAGAATACTGATTAAAGGAACTTGGTATGCCAAGTAATTCCTAGCAAAGAATAGTAGAATAGGAGGTGCTAATCAGAGTTCAGTGGAGTGGCAGCTACAGCTCTTTGTTTCACTGGCAACAAGGAAACAAATTTGGTAGTAGCTAATAACAGTAGTAACTTGATGGCACAAAAACAAAGGTATAAACAATGAAACAAATTGTTGTTAGTTGTTACGGAGAAGAGTCTCTAATGGAGTCTCTATGTCTGCCGATGACAGAAGCCATGACAACACTCCACATTATTTCATGAAAAGTTTTAAATATGTATATTATGAGGGATATTCACTAAATTCTGAGATTAATATCTTTGGGAGTGAAAAATTAGATTTACAGACTAGTAGATCCTCTCTCCCTCAAAGTAATTCTCTTGTGATTGTATTGAATGGAATAATGATGACATTCAGCTGCAAGCTGTCAGGATACAAAATGCACAGCACCCTTTTGTGCTCGTAAATGTGTTTGCGTGTAACACCAGCATGAACGTGCATGACTTTAAATCTCTAGGTGAGTTAGTAAAGGAAGAAAGAGATGTCATTTTCTGCTGGGATTTTAATGCCAAAGGTAGATCTTGGGGCAATACTGCCTCTAATCACCAGGGAAGAGATCTCGAGGAGGCTCTGATTGATATTCTTCTTCAGTGTTCATTCTCAAATTCCCACTGGATATCTCTTGTAACAGGACAATGGTCCTACAAGATTTCCAGTTGGATGTAGTCCTGAGAATGGAAATGCGCTGTGTTGCCATTTTATTTGTGCCAATGGCCCAACAGATGGGTCTTCGGCGGGGATTGATATGAATTTAGTATGCAAACGACGGGCGTATGACAAGGTTGGCTGCTAGGGATGGCGACGACGAAAAATCACATGGAGCAAGATAAGATAACTATGGAGGTTGCGAGAACAATGTAATTTCTTAAGAATAAAAAATGCACTTGTGGTTCAGGATTTTATTCATGATGCACAATATGTTAACTCTGCACCACTTCTCATGGTATGTCTGCAAAATCATCATGCATACATTGTAGAACTGTTTGGTAGAAATTTGCATTTAGGACCATATTAGTGATGAACCAGCCCATCGTAATCAAAGAATGCAATTAACATAATCTTGACATTGGATGATATGTCTTGATTATTTTTTATTCTTCGTTCGAGGAAATAATAATGTTTGCCACTAGGATGACATATGCTTTGTTTCTGGGTCATACCTGTACACCCATCTTTCATCACCAATGATTCGAAGACATGAAATTTGTATTGATTTTTGCTTGCTCATGAAGGGCAGTGCAAATAAACAGCTGATAATCCTCTGGTCCTAAGCATACGTTTCGCTGTCACATATCTTGTACAAATCTTCAGTTATCACTTTATGGCACATACTATTTGATATTCTAATATATTCAGCAACCTCTCTGATGGTGAGACATCTCCAGTGCATATTATTTTTTGAACACATGCCACGATCTCATCTCTGTGGGAGGTGGATGGTCTGCCTTGACAGAAGTCATCTTCAAAGGATTTGCATCTAATTCTGAAATTGAAATTCTACTCAAATGTTTTAGATCGAGTTAGACAGGATTCTCCTAAAGTTTTTGTGCCATTTGATAAGTTCACGTACCAGTTTTTTTAAAGATGACAATAGAAACCAATGTATACACATTGTATACACATTGTACACACATTGATTAATATCCATTTTTGGAATGAGATGGATACTACTAGGCCATCTTCATTCATTGTAGGATTCCAAACAGCGCATGCACTAAGTTACTGACTTCCATTTGGGTACACCCAGTGGCACATGGTTTTCATGTGCAATAGGTTAATACCACAGTTGTATGTATTATAGTTTTCTGGGGAAAATATATGTTCTGAAACTTAGTGAACAGCCCTCACATTGCTAAAATAAAATATCTAAAAACATCAAACAACTTGTCAATAACATTATTTATACAGCCAGAAATATTTGAAACAAATGATAAATTATCAACACAGATGTCAGTTTCTGTGCTTTACTGTTTGTGAAAAAATCTTATTCCCATCTTGCTCAAACTGGCACTGGGTTCATGTCACTGAGAAGCAGCACTTTTAATGTAGCACAAGAAAAAAATACTGAACATACGAGTGTTGCCTAGAAATCAACAAATGTTGACAGGCAATGTCTTATAATATAAACTTCAAAAAATGTGTATAGTTATATGCACAGACATACTAGTGGTTAATAAACCCAGTCAATACAAACAAGAAATATAAGAAGAGCATAGGATGATTAAGTCCACCAGAAGGCACATAAGTGCAGGACAAAGTGCTATTGCTTATAATTAATGTTTGTATAGCTGATATCACCATTATGTGACAGATTCTTTATAGAAAGCGATTTCCTTATGGATTCTCTGAACATGCCGTCATTCTGGGCGAGTTGACCTGTCGCAGATAGAGATATGATATATGCAATCTGATATATCATTGCACCATTGTTATCTTGGGCGGCCTCTTCCTGTTGCCGTTAACTCTGCCTTTCAGTGGTGTACCTAGGGTAAGTGCTGCCCGGTGCGATTAAAATTTTGATCCTCCCCCCAAATTCCCCAAAATGTTTTTGAAATTGCCCCCCTGAACAAACAAACTGCCCCCCTGTGGGGCGTCTGCATATAGCTATGTGGTATAGCTGGGGTGCAAAGGGAACGTATTACTCTTGGCTACCCAGGGTTAAAAGATAACTAAGATCCCAAAAGTGCCTCCTCGTGGCGCACCCAGGTAAACAGAAATACAGCGGCTCATGCTGATTTTGGCTAATCTTTTTGGGGTTCGTGAATGTGGAGGTAACATACGGAAAGAGATTTGACTGCAAAAAGACAGGCAATATCCCCAACACCTCTGTGCCAACACATGCAGCAACACTGTTGACACACAGTGAAGCTAGTAAGTTTGGTAGAAGCATTGGAGGGGCGGCCAATGTAGTCGTTACGAAGCAGGCAGATATCCAAATAAAAATTAAAAAACAATGAGTACACTGAGAAAGATGCACAGCACTAGAGGGCAGCGTCATGTGCAAAGAGCACAGTAAACGGTTCGATGAAATCGGAACTAAAGTGTTGTTTGCTCGAGACAGGCTTCTAGTTACTGGTGATCCCAGCCTGGGCCCAACTCTACTATCGAGTTTTTCCTATACCGGAAGCATGCTCGCGGAGAGAAACAGTTTAGTTTCCGATGGGCACATGCATAGAAGTCCGAGGTGTCAAGCACTGTTCAACACTAGAACAAAATGCAAGTCCCTAACGTTCCTAAATATGTGTACAGATTCAGACTTGAACGAGGGGCTCATGACATTGGTGAGCAACGCTTCGGCTAAGAAGGCGAACGAGTCAGAGCCCAACTCTTTGTCAAGTTCTTCCTAATCCAGAACCAGGCTTGAGAACGAGAAATGTTCAGTACTCAATGAGCACGGGCACAATACGTCCAATTACACAAGGCAAGTTCACTGGCTGCGGAGCGCATTCACTGGCTGCGGAGCGCCTCGTGCAAGACAGACGTGAAGGACAAACCATCTCGGCGTAGGGTCAGTACACATTCGCTACCTGGCGACAGATAGGAAGGCTGTCACAGGCTAGGGTAGCCCACCTGATATGTTAGGCATGCCGAAATCAGATGTGCTAGGCCTACAAGGTGCATAACGGTAGCACAACGTAATCATGCTCCCGGCGGAAATTTCACAGATATCCGTGCTGGTTACAATGGAGCGAACTCAAAACAACAAAATCGTATAGCTGATACAATATTAACTTACGATTTGTACAACAATAAACAAAGATTTCCTCTGCTACCGCACTGCAAGAGTAAAAGTAGATGGTAAACTAAGCAAACGTGTTACTCTGCAACAAGGAGTACCTCAAGGGCGAGTGATCTCTCCTACCCTCTTCCTAGTATTCATCAATGATATGGGAAAGAAACTGTCACACCATATTTCAAAGGCTCTTCATGCAGATGACTTTGCTGCCTGGAGTGGGGCAGGAAACCTATCCACTGCAAAAAACAGAATGCAGACAGCACTTGACACCTTAAATGAATGGGAATCTGACTGGGGAGTCCAGATCAACCTCTCCAAAACGGTGACAACCATCTTCTCACTTTCAAACCACCAAGAAAAAGCAAATCTTAAAATAAATGGAAGTGAGCTAGCACATGTGGAGAACCCTACATATCTAGGGGTCACACTAGACAAGCGACTCACCTGGAAACCACACCTAATAACCACAGAGCAAGAAGCAACCAGGAGGCTATCCTTGATGAAGAAACTTGCAGGAACAAGCTGGGGAGCAAATGGAAATATTCTCCGAAAAGTCTACATGGGTACAGTCAGACCTGCAGTAGAATATGGAATGACAGCCTAGGCATCAGCATAAAAAACAAACACTAATCGCCTATCTAAAGTACAAAATGCAGGACTTCGACTTATCTCTGGAGGGATGAAAACCACTCCAATCCACGCAATGGAAAAACATGCAAACATCCACCCACTGGATGACAGAAGAGAAGAAAGAGTGCTTGTTCAAAGGGAAAAAATTAAGCGCATGCCAAACCATCCGATGTATGCACAAATTTCTAGATCAACCACAAGCAGGTTGAAGAGAACCAGCTTCTGTCACATCTCTAAAGATATCCATGAACAACATAAAGAAATCCTCACAAACCTCCCAAATCAAATTGAAACACTAACGGACTTTGAAGAGCCAGGCAATAGTCTCCAGAATGTCTCCATAATAACACAGGTTCCTGGAATAATTAATAAGGAATACCAAACTCCACCTCAACTAAAAGCATTGACACTGGAGATGATAGAAATAAAATACAATCCCAAGGATTGGACACATGTCTACACAGATGGATCGGCAGAAGGAGCAGTAAGGAATGGAGGAGGTGGAATTTTTATAAGACTCAAAGATGGGAAGACAATATCAAAAGCTTTTCCAACCGGGAAATACTCCTCTAATTTTAGAGCAGAAGCAGTTGCACTCCATCAAGCACTGAAAGCCTTCACTGAACCAGGACTGCCAAGACCAAGGAAGATAGCCATATTCACAGATTGCAGATCCCTACTGGAATCAATCCAGAGCAACAGAAACGAAAGCCTTCTGTACAACATCAGACATGAGCTAAGACAGATCCAATATCAACAGCTATTGCCCTTCAGTGGATACCATCACACTGTGGAATCATGGAAAATGAGAAAGCGGATGCTCTGTCAAAGGCAGGAAGTGAAATGGAGCAACACAGACACCCACTGTCTTACGGAGAAGTAAAAACAATAATCCGCAACACATACTCTGCAAAGTGGAAGAAAGAAATGGAAGGAGAATACGAACATGATGCAATACATCTCCTCCAGAGATATCAACAGACCACAATATTTTGCCTTAGAACAGGCCACTGCAGATTGTTGGGTCACCTTAATTGATTAAGGATCTCATACACAGATGAATGTCCACGTGGATCTGGAACCCAGACTCCAGAACACATACTTCAGGACTGCCCAACATACAAAGAGCAGAGACAGCAGACCTGGCCAGAATATACAGACTTGAGGCAAAAGCTATGGGGCAGCCGCTCTGACCTGGAGAAGACAGTGGACTTCATCTTGATGACAGGTCTGACGGTATAGCATGACCACATGCTGAACACAGAAGAAGAACAACAATAAACAATTTGAATGCAAAAATTAAAAGAGCTATGGGATGCAAAGGATTGTGCATTACTCTTATGCAATTTTCAGAGCCAGCAGATAGCCAAGACATTTAAGGAACCTCCATATTGGGCATTCTGGTAACAGGTAGTTTACTATTGATCATTCAATTTGTACAAGAATAAAGCAAATGCTACTTTTGATTACCCTTTATGATAGGTAGGTATTCTTTGGTAACCACTTTACTTCATTTTGTATTTTTTTATCACCCAATGTGTACATGTACAAAGCAGATATCTTCTAACTTCTTAAGTAGTTGGTCTATTGCAGACATTAGAGATCCTGGCCCTTCATTTTTTCTGTCTTTTTAATCTAAGAGGACAACAATATTATATGTCAATTATTTAAACTGTTCACAAACAATTTTTCTCTTCTTCTGTCACATAAAACTATTTGTTGCACTACTCTTCTTCTGTTCATATGTGCAATAAATTTCATTATCTTCTTTTTGTGTGTTTGTTTTGAAATTTCCACCAGATCTCTCTTATAGCAGGATAATGGCACTACTAGATTTCCAACAATATGTACCCCGGTAGTCCAGAAAATGGAAATGCATTGTTGTTGCTCTATTTTTGTCTATGGCCTGAGACATCAGACTTTGGTGTTGTTTTATTGTCTTTTCCTGGTGATTTTATGAAGGATCCATTAACACACATCATTAATCTTAATACCTTGCCATCTGGGGATCTCCGTAGTGTAATGGTTAAGCTGTTCATCTAATGTTCAAGGGGTCATGGGTTTGAATCTGGCTTGTGTCGTATTTACAAGGTAAATTTTTTCTGAGATCCCTTGGATTATCGCTTGAACGGAGTTACGTGCTATGAGTGGTACTCTTGGCAGATGGTGTGCCGCTTTTTTGAGAGCATCGGGGTACATATGGGAAACTGAGTACAGTGAAGTCAATGCTCTACAACTTGTGAGCTTTGAATCTTGCAATCTGCTTTCTACTCTAACCACAAAGGTGATACTAAACATTAATGATATAAAAGTAGTTGACAAAATTGACAAAATTAGCTAACATATTCAAGAACTAAGAGAAATTTAAAAAAACAAGGCACATCACATAAGTCTATCTGATACAGTAAATAATACAAGTTTTGTTATTCATACAAAGCTTTTAGAAAAAACATTTGTATAGTTACCTTGTAACATCAAAACCAAATAATAATATTACACTGTTGTAATATAGAAGTGCATACATGACACATTAAAAAAAAAAAAATATATATATATATATGTATGTATATAATAAGTATAGGACCCATAACTAACTTGTAAGGGTTGTAGGGGTGCCACAATGGAAATAGTACAAAAAGGCCTCAAAATACCTGTCTTCAGCCATTTGGAATAGTGTCGAAGAATCATGCCCTTGATGTTATCAATCCAGGATTTTCTTTTACCATCTCTTCACCTTCCATCCTTGATAAATAATTTGTAAAGGAGTCTGTCTCATTAAATGTCCAAACCAAACACATTTACACTGTTCCACCACTTTCAAAAGAGGTTCTTGGTAACCTGGAGGTTTGTTTATTTTCTGCTGGATGAATAGGCCTATATTTGTTTTGTGTTCTGTATAACTGTCCTAACAAACGTCTGTAGCACCTTTATTCAAAAGACTGAATCATTCTTTCTGTGTCTGCACTGAGTGTCCAGCTTGCACATCCATATAATTTATATTATATTGTATTTCAATCTGTCAACTGAGAATGATTATACCCTATAGTGATATTGTGCTGCTTCATTTATATATCTTGTTTTGTGTTCTCAATTTATTAATGTAATTGTTTTAATGATATAATAAAGGGATTGGAACAACTAATCAAGAACACAAAGAAATATAGCGAAGCACAAAATTTGTATTTATACACGCAGAAAACAAAAATCATGTCAACAGATATAACAACACAACAACCAAAAATCAGAATAGACAATACCGAGATAGAATGTGTGGATAAATTTGATTACTTAGGAGCAAACATCAACGGTGCAGGAGACTGCATGGCAGAAATAAGGAAGAGATTGGCAATGGCATATTTCAAAATAACACGGCTGAAAAACATATGGAAAAACAACAAAATAGAAACGAAAGTGCTAATGTTACGAACTTTTATTTTTCCGGTTGCAACATACGGATGTGAAACATGAACTCTAAGTAAAACAGCGGCAAAGAGGATCAGCGCCTTCGAGCTGAAATGCTACAGGAAGATACTTAGAATATCATGGAAGGATAAAATCAGAAACTCAGATATTATAAACACACTGAATATTCCAGAGTGTTGGTTACTAAACACAATAACAAAAAGAAAACTACACCTATTTGGTCATATAAAGAGACATAACTATTTAGAAAGACAAATATTGGAGGGAAGAGTGCCTGGGAAGAGGAGAAGGGGCAGACCAAGAAGACGATGGACTGACGACATTAAAGATAACATGAATACCTCGCTAGAAAATGTAAGCCACATCGCCCAAGACAGAGAGAGGTTCAGAGAGTTCATTGGGAAGACAACGTTCTGGAAGGAATACGTCACATGACACCTATACATATATTTGTATATGCATATTACTTTAAATGGTTCTATGTATCCAAACAGTTACTTTGGGTTACACATTTGTATGTGTGCATATTCTTGTGTTATAGTAATACATGTGAATATCTTCATGTGAATGCTTGTATATATATTTATGTTGATGCTTATTTTGTGTCATTATGTACACCTATTCATGTGTTGACCATTACTAGTGTTTGGATACATTTACATGCTTGTGCATTTTGTGTGGGTATCTTTCGTATATCTATGTATTGATCATGTTAGATATATACTTGTGTGTGTGTTCCTTGTAAACATGTATTTGTATGTATATTTTTGTATGCATATATATATATATATATATAAAAGTTGTGTATGTAGGCACCTATACACATGTATGTGTCTGTATTCACATGTATGCTTTGATATATATTTTGATATTTGTATGTGCGTGTATGTATATTGATGCTTATTCAAATGGAATATATATATATATATTTGTTTAGTTGTGTGATTGTATGTGAATTTTGATGTTAATCTATCCCATATGCTGTCAATTGCTATTCTTCCTTGCACATTTTTATGCTCTCTGTATCTATTTGTAGCCCCCCCCCCCCCATACTAATTTCTTTCTCTATCCCCCCCCCCCCCAAATGTTCTTCGCATCGCTAATTTGTGTCCTCTTTCTTCCTTTTTGCATTTTTCATCTTTTACTTTAGACTTCCATTTGATCCTTTGTCCACATATTGAACGCATCATTTTGCACCTCCAACAATTCATGCGCTGTCAAAGATACTGGGTAATGATCTATGGTGAGGAAAGCATTATCTCGGTCCTCTTGGTTAAAATTTTGTTATGGTTGTGTTTTCTTGAATGTTATTTGTTTCTTGATAAAGGTTCCAATAGGACTGACACGTCGATAATAGTCTTTTTTCAATTTTTATTGTTATTTATGATTATTTTATATCGATAGTTAGGTATTCATAGTAACCTGTATACTTTAATATTTAGTATTTATCTCTTATTAGTCTGGTTACTGCTGCACATTCCATTTTGTCGGACATCCTCCGATATTTTGGTTATTTATACAGATCCATATAAAGTATGGGTGTGTATGTGCGTGTGTGTGTATATGTATATGAATATATATATTCATTCATATATGCATGAATAATGTGAACATATAGCTCTCTCTCTCTCTTTATATATATATATATATATATATATATATATATATATATATATATATATATATATATATATATATATATATATATATATATATATATGTTTACATTCTTCAATAATATTTGCAGTTTCTACATACTAAGATATGGAAGATCTCATTTGAAATAGTTCACAGATTTCACCTACAAAGTAACAAAAAACATTACAAAAAAAAAGTCCTTACAGAATTGATAAATTTAATTTAAAATTATGAAGCACAAATCAACAATTAAAATATATATAAAATTCTTACATATTTTGTTCTTGAAAATAATAAGATTACACTTTTAAAACAAATTTTCATACATTTGGGGCTTCAGTATTAATTCCAGTTTCTTAATGATTTTAGCACATGCTAATGTCAAATCAATCAATCAATCAATGAGCCTGTAACCCTTCAAGATCGTAGGGGTACCATATTGGATGTTTCAGCACACAGAGTCCTCCAGCGAATTCTATCTTCAGCGATGCGGATGAGTGTGGAAATATCTTGTCCTGTCCATTCCTTGATGTTGTCTGTCCATGCCTTTATTTGCCCTCCTCTGCTTCATTCTCCTTTGACATTTCCCTGCAGTATTGTTTTTGACAAGGAATCATGCCTGCATACAAGTCCAAACCATGGCAGTTTTAGTGTCATATATAATAATAGGAATCACCAATTGGCTGATATTGTAAATATGAATAATGCATGTCTCTTGAATTGTCATGGGTGAACAATTAGTCATTAGGCTTATAGTTAGATTACTATGGTTACAAATTAGTAACTATTACTAAAGTTAAAAATTATGGTTACATATAAAAGTAAAATTGTCATTGAAAACAATAAAACAATGGTTAAAAAAATATTTAAATGTTATATAAATTATTTTTATGATAGCTGTATAAACATTTTATGAAAATTATTTGTCTGTACCCTACACTTTTCATCATAATTAAGTGGCTGTTCAAGGCCTCTTCATTTGATTCTTGTATTCAAGCAATGAATGATGCTCACCGTTCAGTAATACTATGCAAGTTCTGTAGGACTCTAATTGCCCTATACTGTGATAGCATAGCAGCAATGTCTTACTAAAATATCTAATCATGCTCATCATTTACTGCTTCAGTGTCTTGGAAAAAATTCAGATGCGAGTGCAAAAATGCATCTATAGAGAGATGTTGCAATCACTTTTTTCTACCCCAGAAGAGATTCTTGCGAGTGCAAGAAATGCATCTTCAGATAGATGATGTTGCTATCACATCTCTTCTACCTCAGAAGAGATTCTTGTCAGAGGCAACAACAGAACTGATATATTGGTATACTGAGTGGGTCAGTAATAAGGAGTGACAGAGCCGAGTTAATTAGGGCAGTTAAGGATGCACTACAAACTTACAGAGACTTACAGAAACTTACACAAACTTACAGAGACTTACAGAGACAATGATCATGTTTAGAGGATGATAGAAATGTCAATGACCAAAGGAGAGGGAATAAAAAGTAATAACACCAATGATAATGTATTATTATCACTGATTACTAACATATCTAATAAATAGCAAAAATAGTAAATGTAAAATACTGTCAATGAAAAATAACACACAAAAAAGGGGGGAGGGGAAGCAAAGGGACAAGGACTTTTCCATTTAACAGTCCTTTATTAAGAAACAAACACAAACTAGAATTAATAAACAAATAATACAATAATTGCCATGGAACAGTCTCACTGCCTCGTTGATTGTATCTGAAAAGACATTAATACCATTGTGATGTAGATCCTCTTGGGTAAAGGTTTTAGTAATGATGCGAGGGAGCCTTATATTATATTAAAGATTTGTTTACAACTTTCCATTTCCATTCTTTTATAGATATTAAAGTTACAATACACACAAAAATTGTGGTAACTATTATAGTTCAAAACAATACTAGCCAACCATGAAACAAAATACATAGGCATGTATGTATATGTACAACTTAAACACTTACAAATAATTACTGCAGTCCATACTGCAACTGACAAGAGGAGGAAACAGTAAAACATCACCTTATTGAATGTCCTCACTACCTTCAAAAACAACTGTTACCACCAAACCCCTCCATCAATAATACCCTTTATACAGACAACACAGCTGAAGAAGACATCCTTCTACCACCGTCTAGCACAGGGAAGAAAGAGTGAAAGCTTGCAACCCCGGGGATCGGATAAGATATCTCTCTCTCTCTCTCTCTCTCTATATATATATATATAGAGAGAGAGAGAGAGAGAGAGATCTATGTCATTTTTGACTGGGGCTAAAAGTGATAGAAATAAGAGCCAAGTGCATCATTAAATTATTACACATATCTAATTTTAATGACATGTTTAAAATATAGCTCGATTAGAATGTAAATGCACGATGGACCAGAAACTCGCAGTCACTACAATACTAATATAATTTTTAAAAAGCCATAAAATTTCAGTGACAGCAATTCTATTATCAACAATGGACAGATCTGACAATCATAGGCAATAGTAATTGACATCATAATAAATTCTGAATTTGAATTGAAATATTCCCAGGTCAGATTTATGTTTCAAGATTAGTTATGTTAATAATTTATGTAGTTAGCTTTTTAAATTCTTGTTTTAGTTTTTTAAAGTTCTAGCACAATATCTAGAGCAAGTTTTTGTGAACACTCAAATCCCCTACCAGTTTGCTGGACCTGTTGTAGTTTCATCCTTGAATGAACACTTAAAATATCACAATTAATACATCCTCCATATTGATCACATTGTTCATGTCACCATCGTGAACCACTCCACATTCATTAAAGTAAACACTAAATGAATTATTAAATCTGAATTCAAACATATGTTGTATAAATAGCTATACATGAGTATTACTAATATCAAAGTACCGGTAGTCTCTATCCAAAATTTTTTATGATAACACCTTTAAAATTGTTGAATATTATTTCAATGATTTATTCAAGATTGTGATGGCTGTACAGAATATAAACTCCAAGCATATTTTACACATGTTTGCTAGGCTCCATATCTTGTATGAGTGCTAGTATTTTACACATCTATGCTAGGCTCTATCACTTGTATGAGTGGCTATATTTTTCAACTCTTATATACTCTTTATATACTCTGACCATCTGTTTATTATCTTCTCATTGCTAATTATCATTTTAACCTCTTTTTATTTTCAAACAATTATTCCTTCAATAACATTGTTGATGACTTCTTATGACAAATCATAACTTGTTAGTGTATTGGTTGGAAGAGTTATAGTGGGATGATTTGCTCAGTATGAGAAATAAAAGTGGTAGGTCCATAAATTGCATGCTGAGAGAAGGGATGGGAAGATTTGCTTAGACAGTGAAATAAATTAGATTATCTGTGCTGTCATCACAAAGTATGCATTATGGGAGAAGGATGGGGAAATTTGCTAAGTCTGTGAAATAAAAGTGGTTTGTCCATGTTTTCATCACATAATGTGCATATTGAAAAAGGGCTGGGGAGATCTATCTAGCCTGAGAAATATTATTTGCTTGAAAATGTTGAACAACATTGCTTGCACAATTATTGTGTATTTTATTTTGTCCATGGAAAAACAAACAAAATATGGGTAATTCAGCCACCACTGTTCATGATTTATAAATACACCCTAACAGCAGGGTCATATTCACATAAAATTAGAATATGAAAAATTATGGACAAAGCATTGAAGTTGAAGTATGAGCTCTTTCAAGTACATAACACATATACAATACAAATCAAACTAATGATAAGTAAGGCAGTGATGTCATGTTTCTTCTTCATTATGGATTACAACAGTTTACTGCAGTTGTGTATTCTTTAAGCTCTGAAAAAAAAGACAAAATAATAACAAAAATATTACAACAAAACAATTGAGAAGAAAAGTAACCATGTTTGTTACAGCATTATCTTCTTTTTTATACAAAAATAAGATCAGTTATGAATCAGTATTACAGCACACAATTTTTATACAAAAATAAGATGAGTTATGAATCAGTATTACAGCACACAATTTATTCAATCAGTGCCTAGCTGCATAATCAGTGGTTGACTAGAAGTTCCCATGCATGTGGTTGCATCTGTGGGTCTCACCAATGGCCCACAAGACAAACCATCCATGCAACAGAAAACCTTAGTAGATGACATGCCGTTATACTGAGGTTATCTTTCTTATAGAAGCTACATGGCACATCATCTATACAATTATGCTTCTCATATTTTTTTTTTTTTTGTTGCAATGTATTTTGTGCCTTTTGATTTTGTACATGTATGCACCCTCTGTGGTTGGGAGGGAGCCAGAGATGTACTGTGCAGCAATGGAGAAGAGGAAACTGACAGCACTGTATTTTTCCTATGGCTGGGGCCCATCATAGGGGCACAGTAACTCAGGACATGACAATTCTTTTGACTTGAACATTTGGTTGCATGCTTGGAGCAATAGAGAAGTTTGGCTTAACCAGTGGTCAATTGATGGTGGGGAATGAGCACAGTGAACCCTATCTTGGCCGCAATGAGGAAGAACTCAATAGAAGAGTTGGACCCTGGCTCTTTCGCCTTCTTAGCCGAGGTGTCGTTCACCGACATCGTGAACCCCTCGCAAAAGTTTGAATCACACACCACACGTTTGAGAGAAAGGTGTTCTCAAGCTGAGAGACCGTGTCCCAGTAGCTCCTGAGCCCATCAGGTACTGAACCCTTTCTCTCTGCAAGTGTATTTCCGGTACAGGAAAGCTTGACAGTAGAGTTGGGCCAGGGTTAAAATCTTTGTCCCTTTTGTACTTGAGCCCATCGGGTACAGAACCCTTTCTCTACAATAGAGTTTAGCCAGGACTGCCATCATTGTCCCTTTTTTGCCTGAGCCCATCAGGTACAGAACCATTTCTCTTCATGAGCATGTTGTTTCCGGTATAGGAAGGCTCGACATTAGAGTTAGGCCAGGGCTTCTTGATTTGCCGGGCGCCCATGATTGGGTCTGGGTCTCTGCCTATAAGGAGCACAGGTAACTAGAAGCTCATCTCGAGCTAACAGAGCTTGTAGTTTCCCTTTCCTTGGAGCTTTTCCCTTTCTATTTGCAGTTGGCACTGCCCTCTGGTGCTGTTCTGCCATTTCATTGTACTCATTATGAAAACTATTTGTCTCTCGCCATGCATCTACCTTTTGAGCCTTTTTCATTGGCCACCCCTCCAATGTTCGGACTGGACTGACTAGCATCACTGTATGTCAACAGTGCCACTATATGTTTTGGTGCTGTTGGTGTCTGAGATATTGTCTGTCTCTGATGCAGTCAAATCTCATTCCATCTGCTACCACAACATTCTTAGACACGATCCCCAAATGATTTAGCCAGAAACAGCAAGAGCCGCTGTATTTCTGTTTCCAGGGTGCATCACGGGGAGGTACATTTGAGATCTTGGTTATCTGCTTACCCTGGGTTCGCTGAGAGCATTGTGTTCCCTTTGCACCCCTTAATGGGCTACTTTAAGGGAGACCATTTCCGGGTTTTAGGTTACTTTTTTGGATGACATTTCCATGGGTTTTGCCAGAACTACCTGGCAACACTGCTGCTGAGGGTAGAAAGTTTGTCCTCTCTCGAAAGAACCAATGTTGATCCACCTAATCAACATTTGACTTGGATCTTGAGCATGAATTCTCTGTGATGGAACGAGTGCAGGGCACTTCCTTCAAGAATGTTCCCATGTGCTCTGATGCAGGTTACTAATCAAGAATTATATAAATTTAATTTTCATACTATTGAGGTATGGGGAATACACTGACAAGCCCATTATTTTCAGTAACTGTAGAAATGATATGGTTAGTATGGCACACACAATATCTGCTTTCCCACATTTGATATGGGACCCATTTACTCAGGCAGACTCAATGTGGAAGCCATCTGTGATTGAAATGTTTGTTACCATGACTCCCACTATAGCACTCAATCACACCTTAGATACTTACAGTTGGTCCTTGATGGCACAACACAGCAACATTGAGAATAGCATGCCCAGGATCTGAAACATAAGAAGAAAAAAAGGCATAATAATGATTATAATCCAGGAAAATAAAACCCCAACTCTGATTCACATAATAATAGTTTCTACAACACACATTATAACAAAATTAAAAAGGGTATATAATTCCTGTCGTCAATGTTTAAAATACAGATTTCCATAGTCTTCTGAGGAACAACAGCAACTTTAATTTCAATGTTTCAAACACATCAGACACATGCAGTGACATGATATTCATAGTTCTTTCAACAGAAGCACTATTATTATATTGATTACGGATATTAATACGGATATTAAATGTTATATGTTTGTTGTTACTGAGGATATTTCAATACCTGTACAGGATGTTTGTTGTTGTTGTAATAGTCCTTGTCTTGATTGGTCTGTTCGGGTGACTTTGAGAGCACGCTTTGAATGTCTTGACAAAATCACATCTTTTTTGGAGATGCAGTTAGTCAAGTACGGAAGAACGCGTGTGCAATAGTTTCTAGGCAATTTGGTGCCGTTGAAAGGACTGATTCAATTCGCGTTAGTCTCAAGTATTATTATATTGAACATTGTTATGTAGAATGTTATTACTGATGCTATACTGATATTCAACACTGTGCTATATCTTCAAGTATTGTATTAAAAACATCTAATTCTGCACATTTAACACATTAGCACCATATGAATTCACACATATACAATTGTAACATATGTCCGTGTGTCCACACTGCTATGTTCATTTGAAGAACTCCAGTTTTCTTCGATGGATTGCATATATGCATTAGTCTACGGATTCAATAAATGTCGTGAATTATCCACACTTTCATATCTTATGCCACCTAGTGTTCCGACCATATTTAGTTCGATAGATTTTAAGTTTCAACAAGCAGTTGTAAATTATTGTAACTAATCTATATATAATTTACCAAGAAAATAATGAAACATCACAGCAGACAAAACTCATATTGTGAATTCTTACATGTGTAATGTATATAACAATTTTACTGCAAACATGTAATGTAATGAGACCCATTTGACCATTTAATCCATTTCGAGATCTGTAAGAAAAGTAGAACCAAAAATCCTATTCAGAATGTAGTGATAAACCAATGATTATTGATATTGATAAACCAAGCATTTTTGGTTACAGTAATTTTTCAGGAAATATTTACATTCACTAGGTTTCCATTCTATCTGAATGGTCATTAATTTAATTTAAATGTTATAGAAACAAATTGTCTGCAGCTGAAATCGAAACAGGTACCTTGGTTGTTGGAGGCACTATCTCTCAGTCACAGACTTGAACATGATATACAGCAGTGTTTCTATTCTTGGTCTCTTTTTCAGGCTCATAACAAATAGCATAATGTGCGTTACAGCACATAAAAATAACACTGTAATAGTGACTTTTATAGTGCGTTCATCAATAGTTGATCACCGATATTGTCTATTATCTTTGTAATTACTGAGCGTATGAGCTTCATAATTCGCATGAGTGGATTATTTGATAACCACATTAAAGATTTATTATTAATTATTATCTAGATTGAACTGATTTATCACAGCAGTCACTATGAATGTTGTTTTTAAGGTAGCAATATTTGTTTGTTGATAGCCATAAAAGTAGATGGATTTATGGTACAAATTACCATATATTCTGTCAACCAGAAGAAACGCATCCTATTTATTTATTGTTTTTTTTTCTTTCCAACTCTTCATTAGCAGTTAGGCAAAGTATAAATATACTTGCCAATTAGAAGCACAATAAAATAAGAAGACGTTATTAGTGATTGAATTAAATTGCTGTTAAATACCTTTCATGCACACCAAATAGTTCGATCTTGAAACAGAAATTAATTGTTTCATGAGTGCGACATTTAGTAAGTGTTTTTTTTAAAGAGATTTCATAGTTATATCTTACAATACTAGCTAAGCTCCAGTTTCCTAAAAGTTGTATCTCATATTTGACATGTTTTTATTGTGGTGTCATTTCCAAATCTACAGATAATCGAGACCACCATGCTGAGATGAATGGTCATATATTTAGAGAGTGGATAGAGAAAATGGTACTTCCATCATTAGATAGACCCTCCTGTCTGGTTATGGATAATGCTTCTTACCATAATGTTGTAGCACTGAAGATAAGATACCTACATCCTCATCTACTAAGGAAGAGATAAAATTATGGCTTAAAGAAGAGCATATTCCATTTACTGAAATGCACATGAAACCGGAATTACCGTTGGTAAAGAATGTAGACAGAGCAAAGACTTTTCACATTGATAAAATTATAGAGAAGCAGGGACATGAACATTTAACATTCACAGTTAAATCCAATATAATTTGTTTGTGCTAAAATGAAGGGAACAGTGGCAAAGGAAAATAGAACATTCAAACTGAGTGATGTTAAGAAAATTGCAAATAATATGCTCTCCTCCATTGACAAAGAATTAAAAATGTGAAGACCATATATTGAAAGTGGAAGAAGAGTATTGGCAGAAAGATTGGGTGTAGGTCTCTGACCATATGGAACTCGGGTAACTAAAAGCTTGTCTCGAGCTAACAGAGCTTGTAGTTCCGATTTCCTTGGAACTCATTTTCAATTTTTATTTGCAGTTTGCGATGCCCTCTGCTGTTGTGCTGCCCCTTCATTGTACTCAGTGTGTAGTCTTTTTGTCTCTCACTAAGCATCTGCCTTTTCATACCATTTCATTGGCCACCCCTTCAATGCTTGGACTGGACTTATTTGCATCACTGTGTGTTGACACTAGTGGTGTCAGAGATATTGTCTCTCTCTTACGCAGTCATATCTCTTTCCATCTGCTACCTCCACATTTACGGACATGATCCCCCAATTATTTAACAAGAATCAGCATGAACCGCTGTGTTTCTGTTACCAGGGTGCACCGCGAGGAGGTACATTTGGGATCTTGGTTATCTGCTAACCCTGGGTCCGCAAAGAACAGTGCATTCCCTTTGCACCTCTGGTTCTATTAAATTTCCAGCAGGATCTAGTCCAGAGAGCATACACGGATTGTGTTTCCATGTTATTTGCACTAATGGCGCTCACTACTCATCTGACTTCTTCTGTAAAATGAATTATAAAATAGAATGGATAAAAATAATGGTTACTTTCCTAGAAACAGGACCTACATTTCACATTTTAAAAGAAATCTTTCCATATCAGAAATTTTAAGTAATTTTTGACATCACTGTGGTGATTCATTTATTTTTACAAAATGGCTGCCATAACCATGCTGAAATTGCCTTAGATCAATACAAGGTCATACCATTGCTACAGCTATATTTATGAATGAAGTAGTGTTAACCCTCTGACAGTGTATTTATTTCTGGAAGTTCTGTTTAAAAAAATGTATTGGCAGGCACATAATGCCAGGAACGTAATCGCTATCATCATCAGATTCCCCTTCAATTTCATAACTGTCCTTCAAATACATATATAGCAACTCTGTTCTTACCTCAAAGCAAAACTCTGAATATTATCAGTATTTTACATACATATTCTCATCCTCAATGTTATATTACAGCAGTCAATATAGCACACAAACAACGCACACCAAATATCTTATTACTAGTGAACAAAGCACTCTTTTGCGCGTGGACTCCTTTCACAAGTGATAACACGTGACATTTGGCGGGAATCTATATCAATTTAAAGCGTGAACGTGTAAATCGCAGGATAGCAATGCAAAGAAACATAAAAAATTGCGCACACGCGGAATTCGCGGGATGCGAAAAATTAAGCCAGTAGGTGCTGAAGATAAGGGGTTAAGACAAGGACTCTGGATGCTGTGGGCAATGTAGATGGGGAGCAAGTCCTTATCTTTGAGGACAAAGCAAACCAAGTCTAATTTCTATTTTCAAAATGGCTGCCATGACTATATTTAACATTTAGTACGCTAAAGTGGAGTGCGTTCGACAACAGTTCACACTGTATAAGACAGCGGCGGTCGAGTGTACAAGCCCCATAAAAGCTTCATTGTTAGGTCCCCTGTAATCAATAAAAGAAGCCACCAATTTTTAAAATTTTCGTTACCAGATTATTTGAAATCTGGCAAGTTATTCAATTTAACTTCCTTTCTTCTGCGAGTTTAGTGGTAACATGAACCAAATGACAGTGAAATATTGAAATTTTCACAATCTGTTGACATCTTCAGATCAGTGCATTGCTATGAAAGTGAATCAGGTTTTATAGGCTTTAGTTTTATTGTATTTTCAGTAAAATCATTATGGATTGTAAATCACTTGATGAATTCTTGAGAGGTAAGTTGTTTTCACACTCGAAAATACATTAAACCATGCTGGTTTCAATATTTTGAGGTCAAACATCAACTGTTTTGGAGTAATTCAGTTTTGGACTAGATCTAGCTTTAGAGAAACAGTTTTATGACAAACCTATAAGGTTATTTCATTTTCCTCAGTGAAATTATTTTCAATTTGACTATAAATACTGTAGAATTAGGTTTGTATTACACTGTTCTCACTCCAGGAAATTTATAAAAATAGGTCAGAAATTTTTTGTTTGGTTTTTTTTTTTTTGGTGAACATTTGGTAGTTTTTGTGAAAAAACGTCTTTACGAATTTCTAACACGTTTTGTATCACACACACACAAACAAAACATACACTAATATATGCAGAATTCAATTATTTATTTATATGTACAAATATTATTTAAATTAAACAAATAAGTTATCGCGTTTTCAAAACTGCAGCCCACTAATTACGCAACATTTTCATAAAGCAATCTGGCTGCAGGAGAGAAATTACATAATTGTAAACATAGCATGCTAACGGTTAACTTGCCTTTGACCAATTATGATGCAGTACACTCATTACAGATATGAAGAGTGCTTCCGGATGCAGAATGTGCATAGGACTAGACGAACACCAATTTGTTCCCATCAATAAAACCTTTCTCAATAAATTTCCACCTCTTTCTAGTCTTAAACAACAATTCTTTTTAAAAAAACAAGTCGCCTGATAAATAGACCTATAGCCAAAAAAATAATTTTAAAAAAACAGTTTTCATCTTGTTTTTGTCTCCCATTTTTATCCTATATTTCATTTCACATCCCGAAAAAAATGTAGGCTCTTCTCCTTGGAAAGGAATGAATAATGAAATATAAAATATGATTCTTTAAAACACATACCATTTTGATTGCAAATCCAATTGCAATACCTGCAATGATGACCAGTTTCCTTTCAATCCAGTTATAAAAAGCTGAACTGCAAGGCTGAAAAGGAAACAATGCATATTTAAATAAATAAAAATAAATGCATAGGCCTAATTTAACTTCTGGGATGTTCTCTGGCATTTTGTGTTAACCAGTATATTCTGTTCTACAACAAGATTTAGTATGTCTTTTTATCATATAGGCTCTATACAACAACCTTTTATATTAAACATCAGCAATTTGTTCTTCTTCAATGTTCATTCTCAATCTCCTGTTGATAGCAGCATATAGTTTAAAGAATGAAATGCTATGTGAATACAGCAACATGAAATATGTCTTCTTCTTCTTCTGCATTCATTCTCAAATTCCTGCAGACTAGCAGGATATAGACTGGAGAAGAGAATGTGTTGTCAGCATTGCTGCAATATCTGCGTCTTTCTGCCTGACACATCTGACTACAGCATGGTTTTGGGTAACTTTAACCCTTTATGGGATAGCCAACCCCACCCCATATTTTCCTTAGTCACTTCTTACGACATGCATAGAAGGTAAATAGTGTTGCTATTCTTTGCTCCACTCTCAGGCCCGGAAACACATGGGCGAAATATGTCATCATTTGTAAATGTTGTGCCATGACCTACTTAAGGGAGACTAACAAGTGGCTAGGTGGCCTATGCCACTAACATCTTCATGATATTAACTTCAAGTGAATCCTGTTGCTGTACACTTCAATCCCACAAACTATCTGGGTGCCTGGAATATTCAGTTGACTGCCATCCATGCCCATAGAAAAGGGTGGGGGATCAAATCATTCTCCGCAGGTGACCAAGTATGCCCTTGAAAATGCTGGTATATCCATCATTTTTGACCATATATAATTTCTGTCTCAATAGCATTCATTGCTACATAAATATCATGTTGAGTTACATCTATCTTCCTTTCATTTGGTTTCATCTCTGTTCCTTTAGTTTTGTGTAACTATTCATCATTACAGGTAATTTTCTTCTCACATTAATCTGTTTATAATTAATGTTAACAGTGATTTATTCAAATGCACTGTTGTATTTTACACATTATGCTTTGTTTTGTTAATGATAAAATAGAAAGATTTTTTAGAAAGATCAATCTTTGGTGGAAAGATCAATTTTGAATATTTTCCTGAGTGCTTTTTTAATGATTTATGAAACTTGATCAGCCCTTGTTTTCACCAATATATTTCATTTTATGTCTCAGTCATTTTTCAAATATTACTTCGATAATTCTTTTGGGCTCTGTGTCATGCCTTTTTGTGGTTGCCTTCTTTTCAAATCATGTCATTACTATCCTTTTATTTCATCATTCCCATCTGTACATCTTGGTGAGATCTGGCTGGTGTTTTATAGTGTCTTAACTGGAATGGGATAAATGTTTACCGGCAAGATATGAGGACCATAGAAATGAAAATATTAAGGATAATGTACTGTTGTTACTAATAAAACTAATAAATAGTAAAAATATCAAATGTAAAGTATTGTAAATGAAAGATAATAAACAAACAAAGGAAGAATGATTTTTTCCATGTTGTAGTCCAATAGGGACCTTTATCAAGAAACAAATAAATGAACAAGGATTAAACACAAAAAATACATTGGAATGCTCTCACCACTGTGTACCAGTGTATTTGACACTAAAATATAGCAAGGCGCAAAAATAATGGAGATAATGAGATACTAAAATTCAGTGAATGGAAGACTAAAACTGTGCACAAATTACATATTTCATTTCTATATTCATCTATCTATCTACTGCTGCAATGGAGAGTGGAGTACTTATGGGAATATCCCATGATGTTGGTTTCTAACAAAGGATCATGATGGCTCATATAAAAATAATGATGGTCATAAGAATCACATTTGTTGAAGATGTAAGCACAATCTAGCTAATGAAGTGTATGTCCCCATCAAATTTATTAATGATGTAAGCACAGTCTAGCTAATGAAGTGTATGTCCCCATCACATTTATTGAAGATGTAAGCAAAGTCTAGCTAATGAAGTGTATGTCCCCATCACATTTATTGAAGATGTAAGCACAGTCTAGCTAATGAAAGTGTATGTCCCCATCACATTTATTGAAGATGTAAGCACAGTCTAGCTAATGAAAGTGTATGTCCCCATTACATTTATTGAAGGTGTAAGCACAGTCTAGCTAATGAAAGTGTATGTCCCCATCACATTTATTGAAGATGTAAGCACAGTCTAGCTAATGAAAGTGTATGTCCCCATCACATTTACTGAAGATGTAAGCACAGTCTAGCTAATGAAAGTGTATGTCCCCATCACATTTATTGAAGGTGTAAGCACAGTCTAGCTAATGAAAGTGTATGTGCACAAAATCACCACCATCATCGTCTTCTTCAATCTATTGTAAATAAATTACTGCCTTATTAGGCTGGCTCTATCTCTTTTCAATACTGTGTCATAAACCATAGCACTACTCCCAATGATTCTACTATTTTGTTGCTTCTGACCCCTACATGCTTAACATGCATCTTTCTATCTTACGCAGCAAGCTCAGGAGTCTAAGATTATCACAGTGTGAGATTATATTTCAATTACCATCTATGTGGTGCTGTAAACCGCTTTCAGTTCCATTTCATGCTCAATGTTGCAGTGGAGTAGACAGATGATTTCTCTAATACATTTCTGCCAGTGTCTGTCTTAGTTGGCTACATTGAGGTATACCTGTACCTGCATAACTTCATGTCACACCTTAATGCTGGATAAATCTACCAAGAATCTCATGGCTGTGATGGGGGTATCTTTAGTACATCCTAGCACTGCCCTCATAGCCACATTTTGGATTCTTTCCAATCTATCCACTTGTGTCAATGCCAGTGTGAGTACCGGTAGATTGAGGTCATAATCACCACCAATGCTTTCAGAAGCAGCAGAAGTGACCATTGTTGCACGTTTGCTGCTGCCATGACTTTGATAGCACCAATTCCTTGCTGTGTTTTCTGAAGTATGCTGTCAATATGTATGCTGAATGAGAGACAGAAAACATAAATTTACCTTTCTCCAGTTATCACGACGGCAGCTTTGAGGAATATCTCCAACAACTAAATAGTCTGTGTTGCCTTCTGTATGGCCGCAGCAGTTGTACTGAAAGTCAACAAAAACACATTCCAAAACAAATTATATATTCCCCTATCTACAATAAATCTTCAACACTAAACTTCTCTATTTCTCTATCTACAATAAATCTTCAACACTAAACATCTCTATTTATCTATCTACAATAAATCTTCAACACTAAACTTCTCTATTTATCTATCTACAATAAATCTTCAACACTAAACATCTCTATTTATCTATCTACAATAAATCTTCAACACTAAACTTCTCTATTTATCTATCTACAATAAATCTTCAACACTAAACTTCTCTATTTATCTATCTACAATAAATCTTCAACACTAAACTTCTCTATTTATCTATCTACAATAAATCTTCAACACTAAACTTCTCTATTTCTCTATCTACAATAAATCTTCAACACTAAACTTCTCTATTTATCAATCTACAATAAATATTCAACACTAAACTTCTCTATTTATCTATATACAATAAATCTTCAACACTAAACGTCTCTATTTCTCTCTACAATAAATCTTCAACACTAAACTTCTCTATTTATCTATCTACAATAAATCTTCAACACTAAACATCTCTATTTATCTATCTACAATAAATCTTCAACGCTAAACATCTCTATTTATCTATCTACAATAAATCTTCAACGCTAAACTTCTCTATTTATCTATCTACAATAAATCTTCAACGCTAAACATCTCTATTTATCTATCTACAATAAATCTTCAACGCTAAACTTCTCTATTTATCTATCTACAATAAATCTTCAACACTAAACTTCTCTATTTATCTATTTACAAACAATCTTCAACAATAAGCTTACATATTGATCTATCTACAATAAGGCATGGTTTGCATCTGTGGGTCTCACCAATGGCCCATTAGACAAATCACCCATGCAACAGAAAAACCTTAGTAGATGACATGCCGTTATATTGAGGTCATCTTCTTATAGACGCTTCATGGCATGTCATCTATACAATTATGCTTCTCATACTTTTATTTTTTGTTACAATGTATTTTATACCATGTTGTTTTTTTGTTTATGTATGCACCCTCTGTGGTTAGGAGGGAGCCAGAGATTTTACTGCGCAGTAATGGAGAGAAGGAAACTGACAGACCTGTCTTTTTTCTTATGGCTGAGGCCCATCATAGATTCACAGTGACTCAGGACGTGACAATCCTTTTGAATTGAACATTTGGTTGCATGCCTGGAGCAATAGAGAAGTTTGTCATAACCAGTAGTCACTTGGTATGAGCACAGTGAACCCTATATTGGCTACAGTGGCTCAGAGCAGTGCATAGGTTGAAACCTACCTTCCTAGTGGTGTGATGGTTGGACTCTGGCCCAGGGTGGGCTGAAAACCCACAGACTCCCTAGCAATATAATGCCAGTACAAAATATACTATTTACAAACAAGATCAAACGTCGCCTCAGTTATCAAGGTCCGCGGCAGGCAGTGGGTAACCAGGCTGCTCTGGCTGAGAAATTAACTACTGGAACGCATCCATAACAACAGCACAAACACAGACATGCACAATACACAACAAAGCAACAACACCTGCACAAGCACCAAAACATTAAATCCAGAGCCAAGATTGTTATAAAACAGTGTCTTTGCTTAACATTCTACAACTGAACATCTGTGGTATAAGAAACAAAAAACTAGAGCTCGCTAAATTATTACATGCTCATAAGATACATGTGGCCCTCTTACAGGAGACTATACACAAAGACACTGACCCATATGTGTCAGGATATACCAGCTACGCCTGTAAGTGTACCAACTGCCGTGGCATAATTACTTACATCAGGAATGACATTCAGGGACATGTCACCAAGCTAACAGCCAATCCCACAGACATGCAGAAGGTGACCATCTGGCACACTGGAGGAAAATACACAATCTATAACATATACAGCCCACCTCAGACAACATGCAACTTACTGGAAATCCATACAACACAATTTCTCAAAACAATACTTGCTGGTGACTTTAATGGGCACTGACCCCATTTGGGTTACCAGACCCACAATAAGACAGGAAGATATATAGAAGAACTCTGTGAAACAACAAACCTGTCTGTCCTTCAAGATGCAAAGTCTGTACCAACACTTCTGCACAGGAGTCATTTATCTCTCAGTCGACCTGACTTGACTATCTGTTCATGTGATATAATAGACTCTTGCTCTCTAGAAATCCTGGACATTGGAAGTGACCATAGAGCGATCCTCATCACCATAACTACACCCAACAAAGCATATTTCAAACAGAAAATCTTGCTGGAATTTTGGCAAGGCAGGTTGGAAACTATTCCAAGAAACATCTGATTTCCTGCTATGTAAAATTAAAAGCAATGACATAGAAACATTTACTGCTGAGGTGACAAAAGCTATCCTCAATTCAGCATCACAAAGCATCGCAGTGGGCAGTAGGAAATCATACAAACCATTCTACAACAAAGAATTGAAAGCTGGAATCCTCGATAGAAAAAAAGCAAGAGACGCCCTTGAGATCTCACCTTCACTAGAAGCAAAAATCCTGTACAATAAAACATGTGCCAAAGTAAAACTAATAGCGAAGAAGGCCAAACATGATAAATGGGCAAAAACATGAGCAAATTTAGATCTAAGGAAAAATGGCAGAAAGGCTTGGGAGCTTATCAATAATTTGTCTGGGAAAAGAAGAACAATCGATAAACCTGTGATAGATGAAAACAGAACAATCACCAGAGATCAGAAAAAGGCAGAACACTGTAACCACTTTTTTGCCAGTGTGAACAGAGTAGGGAAGCTGTCTAAAGCTGTAAAGAAGCGTCGAGAAGGACAACCAGTAATTGAGATATAGGGCCCGCCACCGTCCCTGCCTGAAAACCCACCACAGGGTAGGCACCATAACTATTATTAGATATAGACATGTTCCCATTGTGTTTTGTGCGTGGCATCCTTATTAATTGTGTGCCTTTTGGCTGGTTGCTTTGGTCTTCAGCACATTGCTTACTTGGGCAGGACTGTGTTCCTACTTGAGTGGGACTGCCCAACCAGTCTTAGTTTCCAGCCCTTGATTGCTGAACTAAGCACCATCACCACTTCATCATGCTGGTCTCGATGGGGCACCCTTTTGATGATTGTCATAGGAGGTGACAAAAGTTTTCCTATGATTAAAGCAAGTCGTTTGATCAAAGAACTTTTGGAAGAGACATATTTGGGGCAGGGGCGGGTATGGGTACAGATTGGTTAATGGGGATGTCCATCATTTTCTGCTATATCAGCTGTGGTTTGTGTCTTATCACACGTGTGGCCAGTATCTGCTCAAGGATGCATTCTAACTCCACCACTGTTCAGCGCGATGTTTTCTGCCATGCCAACAGGCGCATCTAGATCAAGTGACATTAACAGGAATACAAATAAGATACAGAACACATGTTAAAATTTCAACCTTCTGCGTTTGCAAGCCGAAACTAAGGTGCGAGAACACTGGTCAGGGAACTCCTCTATGCAGATGACTGTATGCTGTATGTAGACACATGCAGGTCACTCTAAACCAATTTGCTAAAGTCTGTGACAACTTTTGCTTCACATCAATAGAACGAAAACGGAGGTCATGTCTACATACAATACCAAAAAATCTACAATATAAGGATCAAAGAAGAAGAGCTTCAAATAATCAATAATTACACTTACCTGGGCAGCAATCTCTCACAAGATGTAAACATCGACACTGAGGTGAACAACAGAATAGCGAAAGCTAGTTCCACATTTGGAAGACTGCGAAAAAACATATGGGAAAGAAGGGGAATAAGAACTACCACTAAGCCCATAGTTTACCAGGCAGCAGTAATATATCACTCCTTTATGCCTGTGAACCATGGGTATTATATGCGGGACACGGAAATCCTTCAAAAGTCCCGTATGCAAAGGATTCATGCCCTGCTGACTAGGTTCCAACTCTGCTAGACTGGCCACATCGTCCGTACGCCAGACAACTGCCTTCCAAAGAGATTATTCTATGGGAAGCTGTGTGATGGTAAATGTTCAAGTAGAGGGCAGAAAAAGCACTTTAAGGATCACCTAAAACTCTCCCAAACATTGCGGTATTGATTCTAGCTCCTTCGTGACTACAGCCCTTGATCGTTCAGCTTGGCATACCAAGATCACTGCTGCATCACTAAATTTGAAAAAGAAAGAACAGTGCAGGCAATTTACAAGCGATGGAAGTGGAAGGACAAATCCAAAAACTCTCCAACCCCAAACACTACACTCTTGCATGCACTGCAATAGAACTTTGCTGGCACGAATCAGACTCATCTGGCATCTACGAACTCACAAACACAATTAAACAATCACAAATGTTTTTTTGTTTTTTCATCACATTTATTGTTTTTCATGCCATGCTCATCTTTGCTTGCGAAGGAGGAAAATCATCATCATCATATACCAGACATGCTAGAAGACTCAACCACTTCCGCCTCAGCTGCCTTCATAAGATACTGAACATCCATTGGCAGGATAAAATACAAGACAGTGAAGTACTGATGAAATCTAAGTCTGTAAGCATACATACAATGTTGATGAAGGCGCAGACACATCGGTCAGAACACATGGTCAGCATGAAAGATCAATGTGTACCAAAAAGGTTTTTATATGGAGAACTCCAGACTGGTTCCTGCAAGGCAGGAGGACAGAAGAAGCATTTTAAAGACACTCTTAAGACATCATTGACTCACTTCAAAATAGACATAAATTCATGGGAGAATCTTGCACAAGACAGATCCATCTGGCATCACAGAATCAAAAGTGATACAGCAGCTGTAGAGAACCTCAAATACAATAATGCTCAACACGCTAGATGAAAGGCAAGAGCTGCTCAATGGCTCACAGGCTCCTCCCACACATGCTTAGAGTATCTATCTATCTATATGCTTATGGCCCTTGTTTGCCTTGAGGCGTCAGGGGTAGAAGAGTTCTCTGGCGATGGCCTTCTTGTGCACTGTATGTAAGCTTGTTCCTGTGGCTTCTTTGATTTCTGTGATCCATCTTTTAAATGGTCTGCTCCAGAAATTTTCTGCTAATGCAAATAAATATACAAGAAGTACACAGAATCAACAACATGTACTGTATCCTTAAGTATCAGGTCAACTCTGAAGTCTGCCCAGTATCCAAGATGAGTTCACATACATGTTATAGAATCATGGCTAGTGGTCTAGCTATGTGATTCACACAAGAACAGTGAATCACTTTACTATACACATAAAGAAAATTAAACATTTTAACTTACACAGCTAGTCATCCAAAAAATATACTTACAAAATTCTGAATGGCATCCATGAATGCAGCTTGCTCCTTATCTTTGTAGTAATTCTTAACACCTTCCTTTAACGTGTCTTTTGTATAGTCCTTGAACTAGACAATATATTTTTTATTACACATCAAATGTTCTCATATTAAACTTGTACAAGGTTGATATGCAAAAATTGTAGAGCAGAGAGTAATACTGATAACAGAATCCAAACTAAATAAGACACAATTTGGTTTCAGGAAAGATATGGTATGCATAGGCCCAATTTTTGCACTACACCAGCTGAGTGAAAAGACACTTGAATACGATCAACAACTAAACTTCGCCTTCATTGACTAAGAAAAGGCATTAGAGTTGACAAAGATAAAATTGTGGCTACTATTGGAGGACTATGGAATACATGCCTAATACTAGACAACATAAAAGCTTTATACAAAAACTGCCAAAGTATAATCAGAACTACTGATGTGACAACAGATCCATTTGAAATAAAAACAGGCATAAGACAAGGTTGCGTACTATCATCACTTCTGTTCGTAACACACATGGACAAGATAACTAAAGAAGAGATCAATGAAATGAATCCACCCCTGGTGAGAAACCAAATGAAGAACACAGCTCACTAAACAAATTGCTATTTGCAGATGATCAAAGTTTAATATACAAAACTGAAGATGAATTACGACACACACAACTGCTCCATACAACCTAACCGACGAACAACACAACATGAAATTAAACACATCTAAAACAGAGACTATGAAGTTAAAAAGAACATCAAGCCAGTTAAATTTATCTGTCAATGATAAAAAAACTAAAGCAGGTCTCAGAGTTTAAATACTTATGAAGCGTTTTTACAGAGGATAGCAAACTCGATAAGAGTTCAAAACAAGATGGCAGAAAGCCAATGCTGTGACTTACCAGCTCTTGTCAATACTCAAATGCTCATCAAATGGCTACAAAACGAGAATTGTTAAATGGTATTTTTATACCAACTCCATGTTATCAATGTCAAACATGGCCCATCCCGCCGAAGACGGATGTGTCGGGCCATTGGCGCAAATAAAACGGTGACACAACGCATTTCCATTTTCTGGACTACATCCTGCTGGAAATCTAGCAGGACCATGATCCAGCTAGATCCAGTTGGAGTTTGAGAATGAACGCAGAAGAAGAAGAAGAAACATGGCCCTTGACAAATACTCTGGCAGAAAAAGATTACTGTGTGTGAAATTAGATGTTTGAATAAAGCTATAAATGTTACCAGAAGAGATCGACCGAGAAATTAAAATATCAGGAAAGAAATAAAAACCATCTCAAGTCAAGACTACATTGAGAGAAGGCAAATCAGTGGTTTGGCCATATCATGAGAATGGAACTAAATGCAACCAGCCCTTTAAAAATACAACAGCATAAAATCGTGCAACATGGTATGAGGAAGACCAAGAACTAGATGGGTGGAGACAATCATTATCATCATTAAGTGCTGTCTCTGCAATGAAGGTTGGCTGCAATAGATCTCCAACATCCTGACTCATCTTGATGGTGCACTCTGCTAGACTGTTACCTGTCCATCTTGTGATGTTACTCTCCCACTTGTATCTCTTCACTTTCTGTTAAAAGGACAGTGCCATCTGCATATCTCTTTTATTGGAGACACCCAAAGAAACCTTAAAGAGACGCAGGCTGATCATGGCCAATGCAACCCAAATGACCAAAGACAGGCAACTCTACCCACAATGCTTAATAGGATACGTGGAAATGACAATAGAAAATAGATAGACAACACTGATTTAAATTAAAACCTTAAAACTATGATCAAAATTAGAATAATCATGGTAATGCTGCGTAAGCTGACAATACCATTGTTAAGGGTTACAATAGTTTACTGTACATACCATCACAGTGAACAGATGATCAATATATGTGACATTATATGTCAGTTTAAAGATCGCAGCACCACTACTGACACACGCCAATGAAAAACAGCTTCTGTTATTTATTTTTTATCAGTGAAGAGATGAAACCTATACATATTGATTGTCAAATGAAGGTCTAGCATGGTGAGGTATCTAACTTTAATCCTGTGTTGTATGTGTCTCCCTTTCTCTACTAATAGATCACATGGGAGGTGGTCACTGCCATGATTGTCACAACACATCCAATATGCAAATTGAAGCTGTATCAGAAGACACCAGTGCCAGATCAATAGTACTATTGTTGTCACCATCCTTGTTTGCCATTCTTGTAATGCGACCATCATTGATATAAACCTAGATCTACTGGTATGTCAATACTAGCATTTTCCAGGTCTCTTCCCTGTTTGTTAGAAGCAGTGTTACCCCTTGATGTGCCTTATTAATTAAAATCACTACAGAACATGATCTGTTATTGGTGTTCCATTATCTCCCCATCTAATTCCAACCCTACTACTCAAATCAGATAGGCCTGAAAATCTACACATCAAATACTCATATACTAGATTTCACGAGATCCAACAATGACATAAAAATTAAAAAAAGAAACTGTACACCATATAGCCCTTACAGCGGGTTCTTTCGATCGACTGCGTAACATCTGGACATCAAACACAATAAGAAACACCACAAAACTCAGGTTTTTTAACTTCATCATTATCCCTATTCTATCATATGAATGCAAAAGTTGGAAAGCCACAAAAAAGAGAGTAAACATCTTTGAAAACAAATGCCTACGTACCATTCTGAACGTAAATTGGGGTGACTTTAAATCTAGCACTACTATATGAGAGGAAAGCAAACAAACCCATATATCTTCCTTCATTAGACAAAGGCGGTGGACTTACTTTGGCCATGCTCTCAGAATGAACAACCTAAGAATTCCCTATCAGTCACTAAATTGGGTGCCACCAGGAGTAGGAAGAAGAGGGAGACCTAGAGAAACTCTACATAGAACCATTAATAGAGAAGGCATGTCAATGAACCTAAACAACACCCAAGAACTGAAAGACCTGGCAACACAAAGACAAAAATGGAAAGCTATGGTTTCTGTCCTCTTCTCCACCTATGGCCCTGGAGGAACATAACATAACAATTCCAACCCTGCAAGTCCACACTAGCATTACTGGTAATGGAGAATTTAGTCGAATTTAGAAAAAGGGTAGCGACCTGCCATCAGGGATGAATACTACATCTTAATGTACTAAGCCACAGAAACTATTCATTCTTACAGCTGATGGGAATTGAACCAGGTCTATTGTAGTGGCACCGAATCACCTTGCAACTCAAGAAAACAGGTTTTCCATTCTTGACCAACCACATCCCCAAAAAAAGGTGTCTCATCAAGACATCCAACCTGTGTACTCAAGTCACTGAGAAATGACCAATCGAGACAAGGACTATTACAACATCAATGAACATCCCATACAAGTATTTAAGTATCCTCAGGGACACAAACATAGAACATTCACATTTGTACCACAAGGACCTAAAGGACTTCCTGTAAACAAAATAACACAGAGACAGAAAAATGCTGCTGCAAAAAATATCTTATACAAGTAAATTCAAGTAGGATGGATGAGGATAAATGAAGGATAAATGAAAATAATTCTTACACGTGATGGGAAATGAACCAGAACAGACCTGATTGTACTTGACGAGATCACATCTTTTTTGGGGATATGGTTGGTCAAGAATGGAAAACCCGTTTACTTGAGTTGCAAGGCAATTCGATGCTGCTAGAACATCCTGGTTCAATTCCTGTCAGCTGTAAGAATTATTTTCATTTATCCTCATATTTCCTATTTGAATTTACTTGTATAAGTAACTATTAAGTGGAGTGGTCAGTTCCCTTCCTTGCTGTGTTTACCTTCCCTAACTCATGCATCATATATCCATTTACAACTGAGTCGACTGGAAAAGAGGTTGTGTCAGATTTTATTCTTGTCCAGATGTGGTTATGAGCCTGGCACGCTGTAACCCAGTGATAGTAAGCAAGCCTGCTATCAACTAGACAACCATGCTCCTCACAGGCATACTTGTTAACTAAAATGGATGTTGGACATTCTGAACTTTCACTACAAGCTGGTCCACAGAATGTACCACAGGCGTGGAGAGAAGCAATAATGATACATTCCTCAAAGAAGTTGCCTTGTACCACCTGAAGACCATATTTGATGCCTTCCCATGAAAAATCCAAAATATTATTTTTAAAGACTCTATGTCTGCTCTTCAAGAACTAGAATGTTATTGACATTGTAAACCTGAGCTAGTTGAAATATATCACCATGCCAACCAGCTGCTTACATCTTATGAAGTCAGCATTGTTATGCACTGGATTCCTGGCCACTCAAACACACCTGACAATAACAAGGCAGACAGACTAGCAAAGAAGGGAGCACAACAAGAACAGCCTTATACAGAAACAACCATGCACACAGTTAAAAGGATGTTGAAATCTGTGAACAAAGAAATTTGGATGAACAGATGGGCCATGGGAAACACTGGGAGGGAAATCTATAAATATATGACCAGCACAAAACCCTAAAGACAATCTCAACCTCCTGGAAAGAAAAGACCAGGGTATCATATTCTGACTGCGCTGTACAGCTTAACAATCATCTGAACAGAATACAACCACAACACACTCCAGGGTGTCGGCTGTGCACTCATCCCTATGAAACTGTTGACCACCACCTTTTTGAATGCCCAGCGCTGGATGGTATCAGGAAAATGTTTCTCTCTCCAGGGCCAGATAAATGGAACACATTATATGGAACAAAACAACAGCTCACAAACACATGCATATATCATACAATGGCATTGGGTCAAAGGGCATGAGCCCATGGACCACTGGATCAGCAACCAACCAACCAGCTCAAGAATGTACAAATGGGTAAAAACATACCGTAATAATAGAAAAGCCAGGCCACAATTAGATGGTCACAAGAGCAAGAAAGTCCTGTGTCATGGAGTCCCCCAGGGAGGAGTCCTGTCACTCACACTTTTCTTGGTCTACATCAATGACCTAGTTGCTGAACTACCACACGGGATCAAAGTGGCAATGTATGCTAAACAAATACAAAGAGCTATCAATACCCTAATCTTATGGGCAAATAGATGGTGCGTCAGCATTAACACAGATAAGTGCAGCACTACACTCTTTACCCTATAGCCAAAACAAAAAGCTGGTCATATCAAGATAGATGGAGAGCTCTTGAAAGAAGACAAACAACTCACATACCTCAGAGTTACTTTTGATTATAAGCTGACATGGAAACAATACATAAACAAAGCAACAACAAAAGCCAGAAGGACGTTAGCTATCCTGAGAAAACTAAGTGGAACCACATGGGGAGCCAGTAGGAATATACTCCGTAAAGTTTACCAGCAAGGTATTAGACCACACCTGGAATATGGTTCAGCTGTCCTGCATCAAACACCACATTACAAGATCTAGATAAAGTGCAAAATCAGGCACTTAGGATAATGTTGGGAGCAATTAAATCAATAGCCATAGTAGAGATGCAGAAAATTGGAAGAATGCAAACACTTGATGAACGCAGAGACACAAAAGTACTAATTCAAGCAGAAAAGTTTCAGTGTATGCCAAGTCATCCAATGAAAGAAGATTCCAAAATCTAGCAATGGGGTGACTGAAAAGAAGCAGCTTTATCCACCAAGCTAAACGACTCCATAAACAACTTACAGACCTGCTTGAAGTTGACAGCCCCTTAACGTCTGTACCAGAACAAAACCCTTGGAGTGAACGGCATGAAATGTCAATATACATTCAATTTTACTAACAGTCAATCACATCAGAACAATGAATACACTCAAGTGGAGACATACCTGTTTTTGATATACTAAAGTGTACAGATGTTGCATCCCTACTATACTAAAGTGTACACTATCTGGTGAATTCTTGATATACTAAAGTGTACTCATATCTGTTGCATGATACACTAAAGTGTACACACGTTGCATTCTTGATGTATTAAAGTGTACACATGTTGCACCCGTGCTATACTAATGTGTATACATATCTGTTGCATTCTTGATACACTAAAGTGTATACACATATGTTGCTTTATTGATACACTAAAGTGTACACATATCTGCTGCATCCTTGATGTATTAAAATGTACACACAACTGTTACATTCTTAATATACTAGATTATAAGCATATCTGTTAAATATGTTTTAACTTGGAAGGTGTTACTCACAGTGTCTTTTGCCACAGCTGCCCAAATACCAAAGCCTAGAAGTACCACGAAGATAATAAACAGGAACACAAAAAACTGAAATGGAAAATAAAAATCAGTTTAGCAACTGCTGATAATAATATATAAATACGGTTAATCTTCTTGTGTCTTATATCAATTACATATTGATTAATCAATGAGAAGCATGTAGTTTGGTGAAAAGAGCACATTGCATCATGGCAATATTTCTGCTCTTCAACCCAAAACATCCGACTTCAGTATGGCAGTGTGTGTCACTTTGACTTTCTATAGAGTAAGGCAGCCAATGCTACATCTTAACCAATGTAGCCACATCTTAGCCTTTATAGCCACATTTTATCTACTGTAGTCTCATCTTATGACAAGTATAGGTGAGAGCACACATCCTTGTCTTACCCCTGATTTTGCTTCGAAAGATGAAGTCATTCTGTCGGTAGTTCTTACTGTAGTTCTGGTAAAGAGCTTTTATATTTGCCAATAACTGACCTTTGATTCCAAAGTTTTCTAGTGTTTCCCAAAATGCATTTCTACTGACTCTATTGAATGTTTTTTCCTGGCATAAGAATATTGTGTATCTCTTAATCATATTCTAGTGTTTTTTCACTCTTAGTTGTCTCAAGGAAAAAATAGGATCTGTACAACTTTCTCCTCACCTGAATCTAAACTGGGAGGAGCTCAATTGTCGGTCTGAGATCCACAGGGTTCATATCTTTGTGCCAACATAGAGGCAGACCAAGAGATCTTTTACAAGACTGTAATTCTCCATAAAAGAGATCCTATGTTTTGCAATCTTCATAGTGTATCCAAGCTATCGGAGTCTATGCAGACTGTGTATAGAAAATACTGTGGTTTTTACTTATTTCAATATTATTGACTTACCAGATATAATTTATTTACAATCTATTTTTTTTCATATTTTTTTCTGACTTCAAGCTCCTGTTGAAGCAGACAGGCTGGGGAGGAAAATATCTTATTGGCTGGAGTGCTGTTCCAGTTTGAGGACATTGAGTTGATAAATGACACCAAAAGTGTAGGAGATAGCCTGTGGCACCCTTTCTCTACACCAACTGACAAGGATTTATAAAATATAACTGCCACATCTCAATTTTATTTCCAACACTCATTAAAACCAGTAATAGATTGAGTACACCCCTTCTTAGCATAAAGTCTGAGCTGAAATATAGAGACCATGTGTGTCTATGCAGCATGATCCCTCCCTCTACCTGCTTATTAATTCCAAAGGAAAGTTACCACCAACAGATTTGAAAAATACAAGTTGTAAGAGCTGACAATAAACAGAACTGTGCTCTGTCCATCTGTTGGTGCTTCCAACATACAACAAACCAGCTGCAAACCCAAGCTAAGTCACACCATTTGGTTTTGGGTCGCATTTCCTCATCCTGGGATAAGGCTTGTATCCTCCCACATGTGCTCCTCAGCTCAATGAAGTTGGCTCAATGTGGGTTGTTAGGTTGGGTAGATGCTGTCCAATTTACGATGTTAACAGAAACAGGTTGTACCGACTACTGTCATACTGTAGCTTAGTCATACCTCATAAAACCTAGAGTATGCATTGGCAGTTTTGACTCTCAACTAGAAGCAGACTGAAAGGATTGAATCCACAATGAGGATATGCATATCATTCTTGGTGCACAAGGGACACATCTGTACAAGCTATGCAATTTTTGCTCGACTGACCAACTATAGAGCATAGAACACAGTTGTGTCGAGCACGAGCCTACCTCTACATTGCTGCTGACAAAGAACAAACACTGCATACTGAAATATAGAGTATGAAAGGTAGTAGAATAAAGAGAGGAGAGTCATAACTGACACATTCTAAGGAAGTAATACAAACTGTGTACATCCTGGAGTGATACATTGAATCTACATTGAGATATTTGATGCAGAAAGATCTCCAGACATCTTCAAAGATCTCCTGACCAAGGGTTAGCAGATAACCAAGATCCCAAAAGTACCTCCTCGTTGTGCACCCTGGAAACATAAATACAGCTGCTCGTGCTGATTCTGGCTAAACTTTTTGAGGATCGGTTCCGTGAATGTGGAGGCAGCAAATGCAAAGAGAATAGAAAAGAGTCAGTCAATATCTCCGACATCACTGCGCCAACACATGCAGTGGCAGTGTTAACAGACATTGATCCTAGTCAGTCCGGTCCGAGCATTAGAGGGGAGGCCAATGAAAATGACATGAAAGGGTAGATGCATGGCGAGAGACAAAAAGACAACATACTGCTTAAAATGAAAGGGCAGCACAGCACCAGAAGCCAGTGCCAAGTGCAAATAGAAAGGGAAAATATTCCAAGGAAATTGGAACTACAAGTTCTGGTAGCTCGAGACAAGCTTCTAGTTAATGGTGCTCCTTACAGGCATAGACCCAACCCAATTGTAGGCGCCCAGCATAGAAAGCAGCCATGGTTCAACTCTAATGTAAAGCTTTCCTATACCGGAAACATGCTCATGGAGAGAAAGGGTTCAGTACCAGATGGGCTCAGGCACAAATGGGACAATGGTCGTTCAGCTCAAGAACACGCCTCGCTCCCAAACACGTAATGAGACTAGTACTTGGACAAGGAGTTCACAAAGTCAGTGAACGACACCTCGACTAAGTAGGCGATAGAGCCCGGGTTCAAACTCTTCTGTCGAGTTCTTCCTTAACTGGAACCAGGCTTGCAGATGAGAAAAGGTTCAGTACCCGATGAGCACAGGCACAGAACATCTAATTACACGAGATAAGTTCACTAACTGTGGAACACCTTCTGCAAGATAGACATGAATGATAATTGTCTTCGCGAAGAGTCATTACACACCTGAGGGCACGTCGACAGATAGGCAGGCTGTCACAGGCTAGGGAAGCACACTACCTGAATTAAAGGCATGACAAAAACGGATGTGCTGGATTTCAGATGTCCGGTCCACAAAGTGAGCCAACCTAGATGCACAGTTCAACTGTGGAACTAGCAGTACAACATACTTCACGTTCCCAGATGGAAATCATACGATTTATTCATTGTGCTTATAAGAGAGCAAATGCAGAAGAAAAAGAAGCATCCTGATGAGTTTGGAAACTTCATTCATATGGGTGTGACATTAAGACATTTGATGCAGAAAGATCTCCATGCATCTCTATTCTCTATCATCCTGATGAGTTTGGAAAAAACTTCGTACCCGGTCCAGTCCTTGATATTATCCAGCCATGTCTTCTTTTTGTCACCTTGTCTTCTTTCACACTTCACCTTTGTATGTTGAAGAACATCTTTTGCCATCGAGGAATTTCTCATCACATGCCTGTACCACTAGAGTTTCTGAAGTTTCATGACTGTTAACAGTGGTTCCTGTTGATCCACCGATAAATTACTATCATAATTTTCATTAGTTTACTTAAAACTCATAGGCCTACTTAATGTCTCATAATGACAGCTCAGTGGGCTTGTTTTAATATGGTGGTGCCCATCTCCTCTCCAAAACTCCAACAATAAAATGATCACAGAAAGACACAGCTGTTATCATACAAATTGTTACCGGTTGTCATATAATCAAATGCCAATGTTTGGATCTGGTTTATCTCTTTATAATTATTTTCTCTGTGTTTTTTATGTTTAATGAGAACCTGACATCCATTTCCAGTGTTTGCTTTGCTATTTAGAATTCTGTCTATCTATTGTCTTTTCACAACAAATATTAGAGCTAGCTAACTCAGAATTCTCATTATTACTTATTACACCTTAGAATTAAAAAAAGAAACACACATCCACATAATTCTAACTACACTTGGTGACAAGGTGCAATCAACTCTTACACTCTAGTTCTCAATAACACAAAATCAACATCCTCACCGTTGCTAGCATGCATTGGCTTTCTCTAACTGCACCACAACATCCCAGGAAGCCTATGATCATGATGAGGAAACCAATGACCATCAAAACGTAAGCTAATGTGTAGATAATATCTATCTTGGAAGTTTTGCTCATGAACTCTGCAGCACTTTCATCTACCCTCAGCCATATTCCAACACCAAGAATGGCACATCCTGACAGCTGAAATGTATTACAATAAATTCATAATACATCATCAATGGTCACAAAATTGTTTGACTTAGCTCTACTTAGCTCTTATTTTCTATGTGCACTGATAGTGTGATAACTAGTGAGATAGTCATAGATAGTATGATAACAACCAGTGAGAAAGTCATAGATAGTATGATAACAGCCAGTGAGAAAGTCATAGATAGTATGATAACAGCCAGTGAGAAAGTCATAGATAGTATGATAACAGCCAGTGAGAAAGTCATAGATAGTATAACAATCAGTGAGAAAGTCATAGATAGTATAACAACCAGCGAGAAAGTCATAGATAGTATGATAACATCCCGTGAGAAAGTCATAGATAGTATGATAACAATCAGTGAGAAAATCATAGATAGTATGATAACAGCCAGTGAGAAAGTCATAGATGTATGATAACAACCAGTGAGAAAGTCATAGATAGTATGATAACAGCCAGTGAGAAAGTCATAGATAGTATGATAACAGCCAGTGAGAAAGTCATAGATGTATGATAACAGCCAGTGTGAAAGTCATAGATAGTTTGATAACAGCCAGTGAGAAAGTCATAGATAGTATGATAACAATCAGTGAGAAAGTCATAGATAGTATAACAATCAGTGAGAAAGTCATAGATAATATAACAATCAGTGAGAAAGTCATAGATAGTATGATAACAGCCAGTGAGAAAGTCATAGATAGTATGATAACAGCCAGTGTGAAAGTCATAGATAGTATGATAACAGCCAGTGAGAAAGTCATAGATAGTATGATAACAATCAGTGAGAAAGTCATAGATAGTATAACAATCAGTGAGAAAGTCATAGATAATATAACAATCAGTGAGAAAGTCATAGATAGTATGATAACAGCCAGTGAGAAAGTCATAGATAGTATAACAATCAGTGAGAAAGTCATAGATAGTATGATAACAGCCAGTGAGAAAGTCATAGATAGTATAACAATAAGTGAGAAAGTCATAGATAGTATAACAATAAGTGAGAAAGTCATAGATAGTATAACAATCAGTGAGAAAGTCATAGATAGTATGATAACATCCAGTGAGAAAGTCATAGATAGTATGATAACAGCCAGTGAGAAAGTCATTGATGTATGATAACAGCCAGTGAGAAAGTCATATATAGTATGATAACAGCAAGTGAGAAAGTCATAGATAGTATAACAACCAGTGAGAAAGACATAGATAGTATGATAACAGCCAGTGAGAAAGTCATAGATAGTATGATAACAGCCAGTGAGAGAGTCATAGATAGTATGATAACAACCAGTGAGAAAGTAATAGATAGTATAACAATCAGTGAGAAAGTCATAGATAGTATAACAACCAGTGAGAAAATCATAGATGTATGATAACAGCCAGTGAGAAAGTCATAAATAGTATGATAACAGCCAGTGAGAAAGTCATAGATAATATGATAACAGCCAGTGAGAAAGTCATAAATAGTATGATAACAACCAGTGAGAAAGTAATATATGGTATAATAATCAGTGAGAAAGTCATATATGGTATAATAATCAGTGAGAAAGTCATAGATAGTATGATATCAATCAGTGAGAAAGTCAAAGATAGTATAACAATCAGTGAGAAAGTCATAGATAGTATGATAACAGTCAGTGAGAAAGTCAAAGATAGTATAACAACCAGTGAGAAAGTCATAGATAGTATAACAATCAGTGAGTAAGTCATAGATAGTATTATAACAGCCAGTGAGAAAGTCATAGATAGTATAACAACCATTGAGAAAGTCATAGATAGTATGATAACAACCAGTGAGAAAGTCATAGATAGTATGATAACAGCCAGTGAGAAAGTCATAGATAGTATAAAAATCAGTGAGAAAGTCATAGATAGTATAACAATAAGTGAGAAAATCATAGGTAGTATGATAACAGCCAGTGAGAAAGTCATAGATAGTATGATAACAACCAGTGAGAAAGTCATAGATAGTATGATAACAGCCAGTGAGAAAGTCATAGATGTATGATAACAACCAGTGAGAAAGTCATAGATAGTATGATAACAGCCAGTGAGAAAGTCATAGATGTATGATAACAACCAGTGAGAAAGTCATAGATAGTATGATAACAGCCAGTGAGAAAGTCATAGATAGTATGATAACAGCCAGTGAGAAAGTCATAGATAGTATGATAACAGTCAGTTAGAAAGTCATAGATGTATGATAACAGCCAGTGAGAAAGTCATAGATAGTATGATAACAGCCAGTGTGAAAGTCATAGATAGTATGATAACAGCCAGTGAGAAAGACATAGATAGTATGATAACAGCCAGTGAGAAAGTCATAGATGTATGATAACAGAAAGTGAGAAAGTCATAGATGTATGATAACAGCCAGTGAGAAAGTCATAGATAGTATGATAACAATCTGTGAGAAAGTCATAGATAGTATGATAACAGCCAGTGAGAAAGTCATAGATAGTATGATAACAGCCAGTGAGAAAGTCATAGATAGTATGATAACAGTCAGTGAGAAAGTCATAGATGTATGATAACAGCCAGTGAGAAAGTCATAGATAGTATGATAACAGCCAGTGAGAAAGTCATAGATAGTATGATAACAGCCAGTGAGAAAGTCATAGATAGTATGATAACAGCCAGTGAGAAAGTCATAGATGTATGATAACAGCCAGTGAGAAAGTCATAGATAGTATGATAACAGCCAGTGAGAAAGTCATAGATAGTATAACAACCAGTGAGAAAGTCATATATAGTATAATAATCAGTGAGAAAGTCATAGATAGTATAACAACCAGTGAGAAAGTCATAGATAGTATAACAACCAGTGAGAAAGTCATATATAGTATAATAATCAGTGAGAAAGTCATAGATAGTATAACAATCAGTGAGAAAGTCATAGATAGTATAACAATCAGTGAGAAAATCATAGATAGTATGATATCAATCAGTGAGAAAGTCATAGATAGTATAACAACCAGTGAGAAAATCATAGATGTATGATAACAGCCAGTGAGAAAGTCATAAATAGTATGATATCAATCAGTGAGAAAGTCATAGATAGTATAACAACCAGTGAGAAAGTCATAGATAGTATGATAACATCCAGTGAGAAAGTCATAGATAGTATGATAACAGCCAGTGAGAAAGTCATAGATAGTATGATAACAGCCAGTGAAAAAGTCATAGATAGTATAACAACCAGTGAGAAAATCATAGATAGTATTATAACAACCAGTGAGAAAGTCATAGATGTATGATAAATTAGAAAGTCATAGATATATGATAACAGCAATTGAGATAGTCATAGATTGTATGATAACAAGCAAGAAAGTCATAGATTGTATAACAATTGAGACAGGCATAGATGTATGATAAAATCAAGTGAGAAAGTTATGCATAATATGATAACAACCAGTGAGAAAGTCATAGTGTGATAACAATAAGAGAAAAAGTCGTAGATAGTGTGATAACAGTAATAGATAAATAAACTAACCAAGTCCTACTAGGTAACAACCTAACAAATAGTCATACATATTGATATATAATCAACAATGATGTGTAAACAACACTGACATATGGACAACAACACTGACATATGAACAACAACACTGATGTATGGACAACAGCAGTGATGTATGGACAACAACACTGATGTATATACAACAAAACTGATGTATATACAACAAAACTGATGTATAAACAGCAATACTGATCTATGAACACCACTGATGTATAGACAATAACACTGATGTATGTGCAACAATTGTGATGTATAGACAACAACACTGATGTATAAACAACAACAGTGATTTATGAACAACAACACTGATGTATAAACAATAACTGTGATTTATGGACAACACTGATGTACAGACAACAACACTTGTGTATAGACAACAACACTGATGTTTAAACAACAACAGTGATTTATGAACAACAACACTGATGTTTAAACAACAACAGTGATTTATGAACAACAACACTGATGTATAGACAAGAACAGTGATTTATGAACAACAACACTGATGTATAAACAACAACAGTGATTTATGAACAACAACACTGATGTATAAACAACAACAGTGATTTATGAACAACAACACTGATGTATAAACAACAACAGTGATTTATGAACAACAACACTGATGTATAGACAAGAACAGTGATTTATGAACAACAACACTGATGTATAAACAACAACAGTGATTTATGAACAACAACACTGATGTATAAACAACAACAGTGATTTATGAACAACAACACTGATGTATAGACAAGAACAGTGATTTATGAACAACAACACTGATGTATAGACAAGAACAGTGATTTATGAACAACAACACTGATGTATAAACAACAACAGTGATTTATGAACAACAACACTGATGTATAAACAACAACAGTGATTTATGAACAACAACACTGATGTATAAACAACAACAGTGATTTATGAACAACAACACTGATGTATAAACAACAACAGTGATTTATGAACAACAACACTGATGTATAAACAACAACAGTGATTTATGAACAACAACACTGATGTATAGACAAGAACAGTGATTTATGAACAACAACACTGATGTATAAACAACAACAGTGATTTATGAACAACAACACTGATGTATAAACAACAACAGTGATTTATGAACAACACTGATGTATAGACAATAACACGGATGTATGTGCAACAATTGTGATGTATAGACAACAACACTGATGTATAAACAACAACAGTGATTTATGAGCAACAACACTGATGTATAAACAATAACTGTGATTTATGAACAACACTGATGTACAGACAACAACACTTGTGTATAGACAACAACACTGATGTATAAACAACAACAGTGATTTATGAACAACAACACTGATGTATAGACAAGAACAGTGATTTATGAACAACAACACTGATGTATAAACAACAACAGTGATTTATGAACAACAACACTGATGTATAAACAACAACAGTGATTTATGAACAACAACACTGATGTATAGACAAGAACAGTGATTTATGAACAACAACACTGATGTATAGACAAGAACAGTGATTTATGAACAACAACACTGATGTATAAACAACAACAGTGATTTATGAACAACAACACTGATGTATAAACAACAACAGTGATTTATGAACAACAACACTGATGTATAAACAACAACAGTGATTTATGAACAACAACACTGATGTATAAACAACAACAGTGATTTATGAACAACAACACTGATGTATAAACAACAACAGTGATTTATGAACAACAACACTGATGTATAGACAAGAACAGTGATTTATGAACAACAACACTGATGTATAAACAACAACAGTGATTTATGAACAACAACACTGATGTATAAACAACAACAGTGATTTATGAACAACAACACTGATGTATAAACAACAACACGGATGTATGAACAACAACACTGATGTATAGACAAGAACAGTGATTTATGAACAACAACACTGATGTATAAACAACAACAGTGATTTATGAACAACAACACTGATGTATAAACAACAACAGTGATTTATGAACAACAACACTGATGTATAGACAAGAACAGTGATTTATGAACAACAACACTGATGTATAGACAAGAACAGTGATTTATGAACAACAACACTGATGTATAAACAACAACAGTGATTTATGAACAACAACACTGATGTATAAACAACAACAGTGATTTATGAACAACAACACTGATGTATAAACAACAACAGTGATTTATGAACAACAACACTGATGTATAAACAACAACAGTGATTTATGAACAACAACACTGATGTATAAACAACAACAGTGATTTATGAACAACAACACTGATGTATAGACAAGAACAGTGATTTATGAACAACAACACTGATGTATAAACAACAACAGTGATTTATGAACAACAACACTGATGTATAAACAACAACAGTGATTTATGAACAACACTGATGTATAGACAATAACACGGATGTATGTGCAACAATTGTGATGTATAGACAACAACACTGATGTATAAACAACAACAGTGATTTATGAGCAACAACACTGATGTATAAACAATAACTGTGATTTATGAACAACACTGATGTACAGACAACAACACTTGTGTATAGACAACAACACTGATGTATAAACAACAACAGTGATTTATGAACAACAACACTGATGTATAGACAAGAACAGTGATTTATGAACAACAACACTGATGTATAAACAACAACAGTGATTTATGAACAACAACACTGATGTATAAACAACAACAGTGATTTATGAACAACAACACTGATGTATAGACAAGAACAGTGATTTATGAACAACAACACTGATGTATAAACAACAACAGTGATTTATGAACAACAACACTGATGTATAAACAACAACAGTGATTTATGAACAACAACACTGATGTATAAACAACAACAGTGATTTATGAACAACAACACTGATGTATAAACAACAACAGTGATTTATGAACAACAACACTGATGTATAAACAACAACAGTGATTTATGAACAACAACACTGATGTATAAACAACAACAGTGATTTATGAACAACAACACTGATGTATAAACAACAACAGTGATTTATGAACAACAACACTGATGTATAAACAACAACAGTGATGAACAACAACACTGGTGTATAAACAATAACAGTGATGAACAACAACACTGGTGTATAAACAATAACAGTGATTTATGATGTATAAACAACAACAGTGATGAACAACAACACTGGTGTATAAACAATAACAGTGATTTATGAACAACACTGATGTACAGACAACAACACTGATGTACAGACAACAACACTGGTGTATAGACAACAACACTGATGTATAAACAACAACAGTAATTTATGAACAACAACACTGATGTATAGACAACAACACTGATTTATAGAAAACAACGATGGGACAACAACGATGATGTATGGGCAACAATATTGATGTATGGATAATAGCAATGATGTATGAACACTATTGATGATGTATAGATAAGAGCATCGATGTAAGGAAAACAACGATGATATATGGACAACAAAACGGATATATGGACAACAAAACGGATATATGGACAACAAAACGGATATATGGACAACAAAACGGATATATGGACAACAAAACGGATATATGGACAACAAAACGGATATATGGACAACGATGATGCACTAGTGAGGAGCATTACAATACAAACAATACTAACGTATGGCCACTGATACAAAGATAACATCACACATAGGCTTATGTTACAAACATCTTTCTTTCGTTACCGCATGTTTTCCCGTGAAGGAGAAAAGTGCAGGGAGGCTTTCTATGGGCTATCATCATAGTGTATATATTGTGATAGACGAGACTCACTCTAGGCCAGTGTTTCTCAAACATTATTTTACCATGCCCCACTAAATCTTTCTGAAATGCGGATCTCCCCCCCCCCCCCCCCCCGTGTAACATACATATTTTTTATATTCAAATATTGAATTATTCCCTGAATGAAGCCTAATTACAACTTGTTCCTAATTGCCCCGCTGAACAATCAAATTGCTCCCCTGTGGGGCGTGGACCCCACATTGGGAAACACTGCTCTAGATAAATACCGCATATACTAATATCACCCTAAGGCACGTTATGTATAACTAACTGTACACTCATATTCCTCGACTATATTTTCTCAAGCCCCCCCCCCCTCCCCCACATTGACTGCCAGTGGGTGAATCATACTCTCGCGCTCATATCAACCTGTGCATGTTTCCCACTGACTACAAACTGCTGACGTTTCCACTACTTCATTCACATACTCGTGCCAAAATAATCTATCATTCACGGCACACACAACTCATGCTGCAGGCTCACGTTCAGGCCGAGATTCATACTCTAATCTCTGGTTATGTTCTGGTGGTGCCGCAATGTGCAGAAAAGGTGCGTTAGCGAACATTACGCCAACAGACAGGAAATATTACGTACCAGGTGTATTTATAGAATGTGGCGTGCGAGATAAATTAGTTACCAAAACTCACCATTACCAACAGTTTGTAGCTTTACATGCTGGGTCGGGAATAAAGGGGAGAAGTATCTTGCTTTTGAATTGGTATTAGTTTATTGATTATCCTCCTCGCACACTGGACATGTCCATAGTTGCTCAGATCTCCGCTTCAGTAAATCTCTCTGGGTAACACAGTTATTCTGTATGCTAATGTAGTACCCCAACGATTCTTTATGCTAATGGGGTACTGCATTAGCATGTAGTAATGGGGTACTACATTGGGGTACTTACATTAGCATACAGAATCGTTGGGGTACTACATTAGCATATAGAATCGTTGAGGTACTATGAACCGGCTGATGGTTCCAGTTCCATGTTGATTCCTGCTCTTTTTGAAATCTTTATCATGTGTTCTCTACGGGCCACGTACATCTTCCCTCCCAATTCGCACATTCTTGATATTGACTCATGCTCATTCATCTCACAATCATCTGAACCTGCGGACTCACGAAAAGCAATGAGTATGTCTGCTCGGTTCATAGGCTAATCATCTGTTATGGTGGCGAGGCTAGCTGATTGGTTGACCCGTTCGCTTCCCTCATATTTCAGCTTATATGCGGTATATATATGTATATATATATATATATATATATATATATATATGGGTACTACATTAACTCACAGAATCGTTGGGGAACAACATTAACACATAATCGTTGAGGTACTACATTAGCATACAGAATCATTAGGGTATTAAATTTCATCCATCAACACACTGAATTCTCCAAAGACATGAGTATAGAAAATCTTGACCTGTCCAATCTTTGATATTATTGCGGCTTTTGTTTGTTTTTTGGGGGGTCTTCCTCTACTCCCACATTCGGTTTTTCCCTGTGGGACTATTACTGACAGGGAATAATGCCAGGTTACGTGTCTAAACTATGCAATTGTTCCCTGTGGGACTATTACTGACAGGGAATAATGCCAGGTTACATGTCTAAAATATGAAATTTTTCCCTGTGGGACTATTATTGACGGGGAATAATGCCAGGTTACATGTCTAAACTATGCAATTGTTCCCTGTGGGACTATTATTGACAGGGAATAATGCCAGGTTACATGTCTAAAATATGCAATTTTTCCCTGTGGGACTATTACTGACAGGGAATAATGCCAGGTTACATGTCTAAAATATGCAATTTTTCCCTGTGGGACTATTATTGACAGGGAAAATGCCAGGTTGCATGTCTAAACTATGCAATTGTTCCCTCGTTTTACTAAAGAAAGCTTGTTGACATGTACGCAGCCATATTTTTTATAAGATTCCCCCCCCCCCCCCCCAATTTCTGGTTTCATATAGGCGTGACGACAAAAATCATAGGAATATCTTGGCCCACAATAGTCTCCATGCTATCATTTTGGCATTGTCAGCTGTCAATGCAGCAATGACCTGTGCCTATGCAACACAGGCCGTTTCTGTTACACCCTTAAAGCCACTTTCACTGTAGAAGAGGGTGTTATATGTGCATCCTGTAACATTGTCTACGCTATCATTTGCAAATGGTGCAACATGACTATATAGGGGAGACGGATAAGAAACTCGAAAACTGATTATATCAAAACATGCGTGATATTAACTACAGGCCTGGAACTCTGGTTGTAGCCAACTTTGATACATGCGTGGTCGCTTGACCGTCATTAAATCATGCTCTTCGGCAAGCAATTAAGAACCAGTATATCCACCAATTTGTTGCCCTACGGCCTTTAGGTCTTAACACGCTTCATTCCTATGTAGATATTCTGTCAATTTTCCGTTAATGTTGTTTTCATCTCTATCCCTTTAGTTCTTTTACTTCCATTATTATTCATTCTTTTCCGACATTTATATTTTTATTCTACTCTTCGCAGAAGATCAAAGTTTAATATAAGAAACTGAAGACGAACTACAAAAACACACAAATGCACTACAGGCAGCGTGCGAAGAATACAATATGAGACTAAGCACATCAAAAACAGAAACTATGAAAATATGCAGATCAACAGAACAGCTAAATGTGTATATTAACGGCACAAAACTAAAACAGACATCAGAATTTAAATATCTAGGAATCATTTTTACAGAAGACTGCGAAATTGATAGAGAAATTTAGATGAGGTGCCAAAAAGCAAACGCTGTAACATACCAACCGTCACCGCTGCTTAAAAACACAGCGATCAACATGACGTCCAAACGACAGATAATAAACACCATCTTTATTCCAACGTTATGTTACCAGTGTCAGACCTGGTGTCATCCCTGACAAGAATACTCTTGAGAAAGATTACAACATGCGAAATGAAATGCATGAGAAAGGCTATAAATGTGATCAGAAGAGACCAAGTGAGAAATGAAGTTGTCAGAAATATAGAAAAGACCATATCATGTACACAATATATAGAAAGACAGCAGATCAACTCGTTCGGACACCTTATGCCCTTATGCGAATGGAACCATCACAACCAGCCAGCAGCCAGCTAGGCGTACAACATCTGAAAGAACGGGTACAAGTAAAAAAGAAGACAAAGAACAAGATGGGAAGATTCAAAACATAGAGATTGATAAAAATCACGACCTGACCATGACAAGTGCAGCAAAGGTGGCCAAAGGCATAATATTTCAACTCCCCACGACACCTGACAGCATGTGTAGAAAAAATAGATAGATAGATATTTTTATTTATCATTGATATGTTATCATTGGCAGTGCATCCATTTATTTGTCATGTGCTATACTATTTTCTGATACAGACATTATGGTCGAAATATATATTTGTATGAGTGTTCACGTGTTTCCAGTGATTCAAAAAACTTCATTCTACAGGCAGTACTAACATTTATCTTATATAGGCGGTCTGTAACTGCTTCTTTGTTGTGCAAAATACCGATTGCTATGAATGGAAGTAAGAACGTGTCCAATGTGTCTCTAATAATTATGAATAGTGAATTCTAGCCACTGTACACCAAGGAGCGCCACTTTACGATTCCGCAGGTAAGAATGAACACACTTTATGACCTCTCTAAAAATATATCACCTAAAATTCGAAGAATGTTCACATCTTTACAATGCTCGTTCTATAAATGGTTCGTCCATCTATACAAACAAGATAGAAACATTTTTACATAGTTCATGTAATCAATCGTGGTTCCGCACAATATTTAGACACACAGAGCACATTTTCAACTGTTACCAATCTAAACCACATTTAGCATCATATCATATATAACCCTTGATCCAATCCCACAGAGACGAAATACGGCTCACCAACTCCCTTTATTTATTTTTTTAGGAAATTAGAACATGATAAACAAAGAGGTTCTATCAACACTTAGTATGAAGAAAGAATTATTAAAGGAAATAAAGAACAACCGAATAAAATATTTCAGACATATTAAGAGACATGACACCCTGTTGAAGACTTTAAAAAAAAATTGGTAGGTAAATCAGCCCGGCATTTTTTTTGCTGTAGTGCTTTTCTAGGCAATATAAATACAATCTGTTTGTTTGTTTTGCATTCGCTCCATTGTAACCAGCACGGATATCACCGTTGTGCCACCGTTATGCGCCTTGTAGGCCTAGCACATCCGATTTCGGCGTGCCTTGACAATTCGGGTCGGTTTCCATAGCCTGTGACATCCTTCCTATCTGTCGCCAGGCAGCGAATATGTAATGACTCTACGCCAAGACGGTTTGTCCTTCACGTCTGTCTTGCAGGAAGCGTTCTGCAGCCAGTGAACTTACCTCGTGTAATTAGACGTATTGTGCCCGTGCTCATCGGGTACTGAACCTTTTCTCGTCCTCAAGCCTGGTTCCGGTTTAGGAAGAACTTGACAGAAGAGGTGGGCTCGGGATCGTTCACCTTCTTAGCCGAAGCGTTGCTCACCAACGTCGTGAGCCCCTCGTCCAAGTCTGAATCTGTACACATCTTTAGGAACGTTAGGGATTTGCATTTTGTTATAGAGCTGAACAGTGCTTGTCACATCGGACTGCTATGCCTGTGCCCATCGGGTGCTGAACCTTTTCTCATCGTGAGCATGCTTCCAGTATAGGAAAGACTCGACAGTAGAGTTGGGCCCAGGCTGGGATCACCGGTAACTAGAAGCTTGCTACTAGCAAACAACACTTTAGTTCCGATTTCAATGAACCGTTTTCCGTGCTCTTTGCACATGACGCTGCCCTCTAGCGTTGTGCATCTTTCTCAGTGTACTCATTGTGCTTTTATTTTTATTGGGACAACTGCCTGTTTCGTACCGACTGCATTGGCCGCCCTCCACTTACTAGCTTCACTGTATGTTAACAGTGTTGATGCATGTGTTGGCACAGAGGTGTCGGAGATATGCCTGTCTTTTTGCGGTCAAATCTCTTTCCATCTGTTACCTCCACATTCACGGACACGATCCCCAAAAAGTTTAGCCAGAATTAGCACGAGCCGCTGTATTTCTGTTACCAGGGTGCGCCACGAGGAGGCACTTTTGGGATCTTGGTTATCTGTTAACCCTTGGTTCGCCAAGAGCAATGCGTTCCTTTAACACCCCAATCAGTAATTTACCATTGCTTTCTGAACGGTACGGATGCACAATTGCCTGTGACGGGAATCGAACTCGGTACCTTGGCCGTCACAGGCGCACTCTGTACCACATCGCCACAGAGCCGGACAAGACTTTACTTGAGGGTAAAGTCGAGGGAAGGCGAGCAAGAGGTAGGCAGAGATACAAGTGGGAGAGAAACATCACAAGATGGACAGGTTAAAGTCTAGCAGAGTGCACAATCAAGGCAAGAGACAGGGGATATTTGAAGTCTGTTGCATCCAACTTATGCTGGGGAGACGGTACTTGATGATGTTGGGTTCACATATACTTCTGCTCAAAATTAACCACGATTATGGAGATTAATGACAGCAGCTGGTACAACATATAATGATGCCGATGATACACATAACGTAGAATGTGAATTATATCCACCCATTCATTCTTGTATCAGTCTCTGCGGGGTGCCGGTACTCAACAAACTTATTGCCCTATATAATTATAGCTACTTCCATAGGTTCTGAACACTCTTATCCATCCTTCTACGCATGTGGTTGCGTCTGTGGGTCTCACCAATGGTCCACTAGACAAACCACCCATGCAACAGAAAACCTTAGTGGATGACATGCCGTTATATTGAGGTTATCTTCTTAGAGAATCTTCATGGCACGTCATCTATACAATTGTGCGTTTATTTTGTTGTTTAAATGTGTTTCATGTTTACCTGAATATATATGTATGCACCCTCTGTGGTTGGGAGGGAGCCAGAGATGTACTGTGCAGCACTGGGGAGGAGGAAACTGACAGCACTGTTATTTCCTATGGCTTAGACCCATCATTGAGGCACAGTGACTCAGGACGTGACAATCATTTTGACTTGAACATTTAGTTGCATGCCTGGAGCAATAGAGAAGCTCGGTATAACCAGTAGTCAATTGGTGGCGGGGAATGAGCACAGTGAACCGTATCTTGGCTACAGTGGCTAGGAGCAGTGCATAGGTTGAAATCTACCTTCCTGGAGGTGTGATACTTATTCTCTGGCTCTGTCCCGGGGTGTGCCGAAAATCCACAGACTTCCCACCAATATAATGCCATTTAATGGCATTAGGTCAAAGGGCATGAGCCCATGGACCGCTGGATCAGCAACCAACCAACCAACCATCCATCCTTCTTTTTTTCAATTTCATAATTTTAGATTTCTTCTTCTTGTTAGTCATCAGACTTCTCCTTTGCTTTAAACTAAGTAAGGTAGTCTACATTTCTTTGTCACCTTTTACTTGCACGATAAGTGACACTTTTAATATTTGTTTTCCATTAGAGCAACATGTAGCATACAGACTAATGGGATTTCAGCGAGCACTTGGAGCATGCTATTAGTAGAAGTGGGAATGTTTTCAATTTCATCTTTAGTGCGTTGTTTCTTGTAAAAATTGGATAGTACTTTCCCTCTTGTTTTGTACCATAGAGTGTAACATTTGTTGTTGTTCGTCCATCACAAGTGATGATGACCATTTGTTACATCCACTTTTGAAAATTCAATTTTAGTTATGTCCTTGATTATGAGTTCGTAGATGGCTAATGAGCCCTATTCGAGCTGTAAATGTCCTTGGACAGTTTGGACATGGAATAACGACTGTAGACGGATCTTGGTCTATCCGTGACTTTCTAGCTGCTCTCCGCTGTTGAGCTGCTGCATTTCTCTTCTTTTCACAAGATGATGCGCTCTTTTTTATTTTAGAACTCCATGTGGATCTATTTTGTGCAAGTTCTTCCCATGTATCGTGGTCTATTTCAAAGTCTTTCAGTGAGTCATTTAACGAGTCCTTGTAGCGCTTCCTTTGGCCACCTTGAGATCGTATACCCTTTTCTAGCTCACCATAGAGAAGTTTAACATGTATAAGTGTATCAGAAGGTCAGTGTGTGCACCTTAATGTGTCACAGTATGCACATTCTTGATATGCTCTGCAGTTTGGTTGACTTGCCCGTATGTATGTACACTTTGTTGTTGTGCCAATATTAAATTGTGTATACATACAGCTGCTTAATCGATTGTGTCCAGTTCTGAGTTGAAATATTATTACTTGCTGTTGAATGTTTAGTAGATGGTAGTCGTCCAGTGAATGTAAGTTAGTGACTTTATCACTGATTTCTTTTGTTGATAGCTTATTGGTACATCAGGTTTTTGCATGTTAGAACCTTCTTGGCCAGATGGCCACTATTATTCCACATATTTCTTGAATTCAGTCGTTGATAAATGTGAACTTCCCTCCCTGAAGCACTCCGTGGCAAAACAGTACCTTCTTACTTTTCTAGCCATTTACTTGTACTCTGACTCTAATATTGAATATTGTGAAGAAAGGTTTTGATCCATCTAAACATATTACTATTTATATTGTAGTTTCTCAGTTGTTGTTTTTTTTAATTGAACCGACGTCCAGGTCACTGTCATGACGGCATGCATGTTCTTTACTGTAATGGAGAATGAAATTTAATTCCTGGATGTAGAAAGTATTGCCAACCGATAGACTGGATAGTCCACTTCACCTGTGCTACGGTGCCCATGTATCTGTGCTAAAATCTTATTGTGTGTTTTTTTAATGTTCTGGTGGTGTTTGAGGTCATGATTTCAACCCTTGTTCATGTTGGTAACTCAAAAAGACGACAATTCCGAATGGATAGAAGGTAAAGAACATACAAGTTGGCAGACAGGCGATCACAGAGTAAAACATAGCATTTAGTCCTGCAATATCTGAGAATACTGTTTTGAAATGGCGTGAGCGTCCAGAAAAGAAGACATGCTTTAAATTGCCATATTTATTTAGTCGATATTATTGACCTAAAGGAAACAAGGTTGGGGGGAAATGGCGTTCTTCGATGAACTTGTCTCAACAGTTTCTGTAATAGGTGGCACATAGGGCAGTTATTCTTGTGCATGACCATTTCTTGGTTCATGAGATTGACAGGAGTTGAAACTTCAAGCTGTGAGAATAATGATGTTCTGATGTTTCTGTGGTGGTTGCAAATGTTTATGCATGCTGTGTGATGGTGACGGCACAAAAAGAAATGTTTTTCTGAGGCAGCACAGGTTAGAGAAGGGTCACGCTTTTTTGTGTGTGGAGATTCCAATGTAAGGAGAAGATTATGGGGCAATGATTCTGCCAACAAGCAGAGAGAGAAACTTAGACGAGTCAATGATATACTTTGACCTTTGTACCAATGGACAAGAACCAACAAGAATAGCCAGGCAAACATGGGGTTGGGTTGTGACAGTAATATTGATCTTGGATTGGTGTCGTCTACATTATCCTCTAGATGTAGATTGGGGGTAGTTGATGATGATGGCAGTGATTATTTCCCATGCGTCATCTTGTTGGAGAAAGACAAGACAGAACAAAGAAAATGTAGAGCTTCTTCTGCTATGAAAAAATAAATTAAGTAACTTTTGAGTAAAACTTTTTAAAAATAATAAAATCGGCATCGTAACCTATTCAGGGCAACAAACAGCAGCAATAAGAGTAGGAAATAAATTTGGCCCTTTTCAACAAATAAAACAAGGAGTTAGACAGGAATGTGTAATTTCCCCAGACCTGTTCTCTTTATACTGTGAAAACATAATGCGTGAAATAGTTGATATCCCAGGAATATCAGCGGGAGGACATAACATAAATAATTTGAGATATGCGGACGACATTGTTCTGATTGTAAAAAGTGAGGAAGACCTTCAATATTTAATTAATGTAGTAGTCACAGAAAGTAAAGAGAAAGACCTCTTCCTAAATATCAATAAAACAGAAGTAATGGTTATTTCAAAGAAACAAATACCACAACTTGCAAGATCAAAGTGAATGATATAGTATTAAAACAGGTCCACCAATTTAAATATTTAGGAACAACGATTACAGCAGATGGAAGAAGTTCAACAGAAATAAGAAGCAGAATAGGGCAGACAAAAACTACATTAAAAAATGAAAAATATATTGTGTAATATGACCTTGTCATTAGAGGTGAGAAAGAGAGTTATGCAGTGCTATATAACTCCTATACTAACATATGGGTGCAAGTCTTGGACAATAAACAAACTGGAAAGTGGGAAATTAGAGGCAATAGAGATATGGTTCTATAGAAGAATGCCGAGAATACCATGGACTGCCAGAAAAACTAATGTGGAGGTGTTGAAAGAGTCAAATGTGAAACGGACCTTAATCAATAATATAAGAAAAAGACAATCTTCATTTTTTGGCCATTACATGAGACAGGGAGGTTTGGAAAACATAGTCACAACAGGCAATAATGAAAGCAACAAAGACAGAGGGCAACAATGTGAGAAAATATTAGACAAATTGACAACCTGGCACCGCAGGGAAACAACAGCGAGTTTGATACATAATACTGGAGATAGATGTGGAGAGTCATGATCTCCTATGCCAGCCGGCATGGTACATGATGATGATGATCATATTCAGGACGTAACCATCAACCAAGCATTTTTTGGCTGGGTTGATACATATATATTCAAGTAAACATGAAACACATTTCAACAACAAAATAAAAGCATAATTGTATAGATGACGTGCCATGAAGTTTCTATAAGAAGATAACCTCAATATATCGGCATGTCATCCACTAAGGTTTTCTGTTGCATGGGTGGTTTGTCTAGTGGGCCATTGGTTAGACCCACAGACGCAACTACATGCGTGTAGTCTGAAGATGCATGACATTTGATGTAGTAGCCATTTGGTTCTGTAGTTGGGTGTATCTGCTACCACTTTTTTTTATGTTGCTTTTATCATAGTCTTACATTCATAGCACATATTATCACTTTCTATTTGTTCTAGTGATCCCCCTTTCCTTGCTAGAAGATCAGCTTTTTCATTTCAAAGTATGCCACAGTGACCTGAGATTCCCTGCAGTGCTGTTTCTTTGGTAGTACTGTTGAGGTGTAATAAACAGGTCATAAGTTCATTCATGCTTGTGTTCTTTGGATCTTTCACTGACTGCAATACTGACTTTGCATCAGTTAGAAAGATTACATGGCTGATGTGACTCGGTAAGCAATTTATGAGCATTTTGGCTGCCTCAGTTATGCCTTCAGTATATTCAGTATATAGTATATTCAGTTCTGTACTGTCTCTAGAACTAACTAGAAGCATTCATCACATTATAACAACAATAACAAAACCTTTCATTGTTCATCACATAGGCCCTATTATAAAATAATAGAGGCCTACTTTACTACTATGGCCTAACTGCCTATCTGGCGTACCTAACTATCTAATTCTTATATACTATGTATAGTATATAGTATATTATATAACAAGACTATTTCAAATTGTAGGCCTACAGCTGAAATATAATGTGTCGGACCATTATCGCAAATGAAACTACGATACAACACAACTTGACATCCACAACTTAGTATATTCATTACATTATTCCATACTCATGATACACTATAGTAAGTATATATAATTATAGGGCCTGCTGCTGGAAATCTTGTAGTACAGGAACTATTATTTGTTCTGCTACGAGAGATCCAGTGAGTGGGTGTTTTAAAAAACGAAAATATATCTTTAGAATATCATCACCTCTAGTAATGCACATATTTGACATTCACTATGATTCACATATATAATCATATTTGGAGTCCACATTAAATTTGATTAATGGTAAGCCTTGATTAATTTTTAACTTCAAAGAAAAAAAATAATACTAACCCAGTATACGAAATTGAAGGCGAACATAAGATATTTGATGCAAGTATAACAGCTTCCAAGTGCCATTCTCGGGGTTGTTAGTGTACACAGTGAAGAAGTGTTAGGCTTACAACTTGCACAGTACTTAGTAACTTAGATAATTCTAAATCCTTAGCCTATTTAGAAATACTGAAATGCAACAGATTCCAAAATATTATCCAAACGAAAGAAATAAGCAAACTTGAAATTCTGTGATAAAAGTGTGCAGTGTCCCTAAACCTCATTCATCAGTTTCTCCTGCAATGTTCACAACTCCTCTCTACAACTATTTTAAAACAAAACTTGCAGAATACATACCATAGTTACCACTCTAATTTTGAAAAAACAAATAATAGTTTCGAAGGCAAAAAAAGCACAGAAAAGCCCAGCATTTATATGTATGAATAGGGGCTGTCCATAATTATGTCAACAATTTAACGGAATATGAAATAGTTTGACAGTATTTTACAAGATGAGGGAGAATATGACAAAATTTGACGTCAATATTACTGTTTTTATACACTAATTAATTTTTTTGAATTTGAAACTTTTCGAAAAATGTAAAGCAAATCATGTCGCTTTTATGTACTTTTTTTCTGCCAAATTATTTTTAGGAGGGATGGCTAATGGTTAAACATTTTTGGACATAATTTAGTAAATGTCCATGTATTATTGTCTGTTGTTGCTAGGAGGAGGCGAAGTTGTTGAAAAATTGCTGAAGTAATGTATAGGGCCATCCCCAAATGGCTTGTTTTATCAATGGTCTATCTTGTTACAAAATCATGCGGTATTTTAGTTCGTGGTTTTTAAGCCTGTTTGTGTGGGTGTGTGTTTGTGCGTGCGTGCATGTGTGGTAATATCTAACCAACACATTCAAATAATGACAACAATGCCAATGTGACGTTGATGTGACAATCTATAGATGTTGTCTCCCCATGCAGATGCCGAAAATCTGCACACTTAGGTTTACTGTAGCTCGATGGTTTCATACACTTCTAATTCTGTAAAGTTGGTGGAAATTTATAATAGTACCACATTAATACAGAGGTCATCTAGCCATCATCTGACATATTCTATCCAGAATGTGGTCTTCCTTGTGAATTCTCTGAACACTTCGTGATTATGGGCGAATTGACTTGCCGCAGCTAGAAACATGTTTAATCAGTCTGATATATCACTACACCATCGTCATCTTGGGCGCCCTATTTTCCTGGTGTCGTTAACTTTGCCTTCAGCTATTAACCTTTCCATGATGTTATGTCTCTTTATATGATCAAAAACACACAGCTTTCTTGTTAAGATGATGCTAAGGAGCCAGCCCTCTTTGATGTTTATTGATCTTGACACTTCTTGATTTGTCTTTTTAGCTATCCATGTTATATGTAAAATCCTTCTGTAGCATCTAATTTCAAAAGCAGCGATTCTCTTTCTAGTTATCTAACCCTGGCAAGAAATATAAAAATCAGTGTCCGTCTCCAACATGCACTCATTAAACAGCTACAGCAGCACGTCTTCTGTGTCTGTTGTTAACCCCCTCCTTCCCATCTATACATAGAAGTCAATCTATGTTATCGTTACCAGATACCATCGTATGTCAATAAATATAAGTGTTACTCACGAAGTTGAAATTATTGAAATTAATCATAGATGCTATAATTCATATCGATAACATCCATTTTTGATACTTCGAAGCTTATAATGAGAGAATGACACAATGCCTTAGTAGAATTAAGAATAATCCCAGAGATCCATTTTGCAACCGTAGTAACGACCTATCCTGTGACTTGCAAATTGTATCAAATACTAAGGCACCCAAAAATATGAATGGCGGCAAAACGACAATTGAAATGGGTTATCCACTTACAAATGTGACCCATATGGCCAAATAGATAGCTCCATCCCCTCCAACTCTTTATATACACTGAACCGCTAATATCTACATTTTCGAGACCCACTATGCCGAAAAGCCGCTCAAATCTACATTTTAATATGAATTTACTATCGTGTTCGGCATAGCAGGAAACCCGTAGGGAGACGGAACAAGTGGAAATTACAATAGATAGATAGTAACGACCTAGTACTACAAGTAGTTGACATATATGTTCCGCTACGCCTATGAAACAATTATCAACAAATAGTGAAACATTTACCGATAATGTTCTCTTTTTTTTAAAAATTGTTAAAGTTCAGATTCTTGGAAAATAAACCAACATCATCAAGTCTAATTTAAACACAAACAAAACATGGTTCCTGAAAAAGGGAACATGAGTGGCAACAGTTATGCAGAAAAACTGCAGAGCAGATTCGTTACTGCATGTTTTCATGTGAAGGAGTGCAGGGAGGCTTTCTATAGGCTGTGAAAATAAAGGCCGCTTTGCTATAGCAGACGCCGCAACCTGTACAGGAAGGAATGTGATTATACCTTCGAAAGAAAAAATCCTGTCCAAATCGCGGATTGAACCCAAGACCTCGTGGGTCTGAGAATGGGGTTCTAATCACACGGCCATGCCCTCCACCCAGGTGTGAGCACGAGCTGCAGAGATGTGAGCACGATTACCACTAATATTTTAAAATAATACCAGATTGTCTTAAGATCCCAGAAAACCCCAGCTTCTTTTTGTGCCTAAAATACACGGGATAAACCCCGGACATCTATATATATTAGCGAGATCAAACTACAACGTCACAGTTAGGAGCTGTTGTCAGCAAACATTGCTATATTTGCTTTGGGTCTTGGAAAAATCAACCTCAATAAGCATCCACACAATACTTATGAAGGCGCAAGCACGCTGGGCAGGCATGTGCGTATGGAGAACTCGCGTTTGCCAAAACAAATATATTATGGAGCACTCAAGGCAGGATTTCGAAAAGCTGGTGGACAGAAAAAGCGCTTCAAAGACACGCTCAAGTCATCCTTGAAGCATCTTAATATTGACGTAGGCTCTTGGGAGAGCCTCGCTCAGGATAGAACTGCAAGGCGTTACAGCATTAGAACGGGAGCACTAGCGGCGGAAGAATTCAGACAAGATACTGCAAGACAGAAGCGGGCACGTAGAAAAGAAAAAACATCTCAACCTCACATAGATACCCTCTATTGTTGTCAATTCTGTAAAAGAACATTTTGTGCGCGCATTTGACTTGCTAGTCATTTAAAAACGCACTATTAACTTTTATTATTTTTATTATTTATTGTTATTATTATTATGGTTGAGTTTTTGGTCATCGTCGATC